>JAPVLO010000428.1:1800000-2196519 GCA_027257055.1 Cephalopachus bancanus | reverse complement strand
TTTCAGCAAAGGCTTACTTTACGATGTAACTGTAGGAAAACTGTTTTTTTGTAAGCAAAAATTACAGCAATCTCTTTGGCAGAAGATTTGGTAATACATCCCAAAAATGAAAGATAAACATTGTTGACCCAGCAGAAATTCTTATTAAATTTACCCTTTAGGCAAATATGTGTGTGTGATAAAAAACATTCCACTGATGGTCATTTAAAGTCTTTCTGTTTCTGTGCCCTGATGGATATATATATGACCATCAGTGGAATGTTGATAAAACATATTGAAAGCATTATTTAGACGAAATATTAAGCAACTATTTTTAAAAAATAAGGTCGATTTACATGTGCTAATGAGGAAATACTTCTGCGATAAAACCCAGATGTAGGAAAAATTACTGTACTCTCTTATTGCGTGTTAAGGATACATAGAAAATTGGCCAGACACATGTAAATATTTCTAGTGTATTAAATGACTAAATTTTGTGAAATAATAAAAGATAAACGAACCACAGGAGTTGACTCTAGGAGCGGAACTGGGAGGCTAAGGACTGCACAGAAGGAAGCTTGTGTTTTCAACATCTATGCTTTTGCAAAGTTAGGATTTTTGCCAAGTGAAAATGTTACTTTAATCTCATAAAGCTTCTTACAGTAAAAGAAAGATTAAAATCAAAACAGATCATATGGTTTTCTTGATTGTGCGTCACTTTAGTAATTCTTGTAATCGCGACCTTGACTAAAGTGGTTACTACAGTAGCTTCCAGAACCTTCCAGGCATTTCCTCTTCTCTGCCTAAAATGTCCTTCATTCGTTGTCCTCTCAGCTAATACTGTCTTTCAGAACCCAGAACAATCCTCAACTCATTATGCATGTTTTGCTGTTCCTTACTGTTACTGCAAACAGATGTTGTGGACTGCTAGTTCCACCTCCATTGTACCCTCCTGCTGCTTCAGACAGTGAGATGTTAAAAACTGCATTTCCCATCCCCCTTTGCTGCTGTGCTTCTTGATGTAACACAGGTTCTGCTTTTTAAATGTCCTTGTGCAGTGTTGTAAGATTTTTCCCTAGCACTGTTTTGGCATCTGGTCTCCTTTGTCCTTGGTTGTCCAAGAGGCACTGAAGTCACACTGTTGGTCATTACGGTGTCCCGCATTCGACTTTTTAATTCCAAGATCACCGTCATAGTAATTTGTTCTTGGATCAGCAGTTTGACTGTGAGATTCCTGATGGCAACTATTCTCCAAGATCAGTTCTATAGCATTTTTGGGAGTCGTTTCTGAAGGTCTGTTACACGCAAAAATAAGGATGTTCTTAAAACACAAATTAAGGGGAAAATGCCCAGAAATAAGAGTAAATATTGTATCACCCCATTTTAGAAAATTCAAAACAGGCAATACTATTTTTTGTTAATTGAAATCAGTATAGTAACTAACTTTTGCTTGGGAATAACATGGGGAGATGTGTCACAGGGAAAAACACTCAAGTTCTATTGATGTTCTTTTTTAAAAAAAATTGTGGTGGATTTAATTTATTTGCTGACTAAATTAAATGAACTATACACTGTCAGTTTTGGAACTTTGCTAATGTAAAGCTACATTTCAATTTTAAAAAACCGTTTACTTAAAACTGTAAATTTGATAAAAATCATTTTGCTATTTATTTGGCTTGGCTTGTTGTTGCTTGTTAAACTGTGTTTGCAAAATAGATGTTCAAAGGCTGGTCTTTGGCATTTGTGAATTTGACCTTAGGGTCTTTGCTGATATAATCAGTTTAAGTAAAAATGTAATCATGCTGAATTTAGGGCAAGCCCTAAATCTAGTAATTGGTGTGCTTATAAGGAGAGAGACATTTAGACACTGATACACATACGGAAGGCATGTGATAACAGAGGCAGAGATTGAATTGACACAAACTGAGAAATGCCAAGGATTGACAACGACACACAACAGCTTAGAGGCCATGGAAAAGTCTTCCCTAGAGCGAGCTAGGAAGACTGTCAACCCGTACCTGGATTTCAGACTTTCAGCTTCTAGAATAGTGAGAGGATAAATTTCTGTTGTCTACTCTCTGTAGTCCACGCACTTTTCTACTCTTGTGTAAGAGAAAAACAAAAGTCTATCTCTTCTGGAAAATAAAACCTCTTCAAGTGTAAAACACTGAGAGTGCTGTTTCCTTCACTGAACTCCAAATGATAAGATCAACTCATGTCAAGGAAGTGACTCTCTACATTCCGTTCACTCTAAAAAGTCTTTCACGACTCTTTCTTTTAAGTTTACATGTCTATTTCTAAACAATATACTGCCATATAGGATAAAGGTATACCACTGGGCTGTACTAAGTGCTCACTGCATATCGGGTAGGTGCCACCATCTCTGTTTTTATATGTGAAAAACTGAGATTCCGAAAAAATAAGTTACTTGTTTAAACTTTCCAACTAATTACTCACAATGCCATATTTGTACAATAGGTCTCTAAACTTAAGAGCTCATAACCAAGCCGGGCTTGGTGGCTCAGCCAGTAATCCTGCGTCTTGGGAGGCTGAGGTGAGTGAATTGCCTGAGCCCGCTGGTTCGAGACCCGCCTGGGCGACTTGGCGAGACCTCTTCTCTATAACAAATCAAAGATGAGCCAGGCGTGGTAGCGCGCGCCTGTAGTTCCAGCTACTTCAAAGGCTGAGGCGAAAGGATCGCCGGAGCCCAGCAGGTCGAGGCGACAGAGTGAGACTCCAACTCAAAAAAAAAAAAAGAGCTGATAACCTTAAGTATTATGTAAACACAATTATATAGTGACTGTAATCTCTTCTTTTGATTAGCATATTTAGAGTATTTATATTAAAGGTAATTATCTGTATGCTAATGCTTCCATTTTTATTATTTTGTTTCTGTTTTTCCTGTTTTTTGTTTCCTTACCCGCCTTGACCTCTGTCTAGTGTTTTCCTATGTATCTATTTGTAGAGTTTAGCAGCAGTTCCTCTGATACTTTGATTTACAAATAGGTCTTACAGCATACTGCCATCAGCATTTTACCACTTTAAGTGAAATGTGGAAATTTTGCTTTCATTAAACTCCCTGGCCGGGTGCAGTGGGGCGGTGGCTCAAGCCTGTAAACCCAGCACTTTGGGAGGCCGAGGTTAGAGGATTGCCTGAGCCCAGGGGTTCGAGACCAGCCTGAGCAACTTGGTGAGACCTCGTCTCTACAATAAATCAAGAAGTTAGCCGGGCATGGTGGCCCATGCCTGTAGTTCCAGCTACTTGGAGTGCTGAGGATCACTTGAGCCCAGTGGTAGATCGAGGCTGTGGTGGCGGTGAATGTGCCACTGAACTCCAGCCTGGTCACAGTGAGACTCCAACTCAAAAAAACAAAGATCCCTTTAACTTCTCTTTTAAATATCCTTTTTTTATGAAATGGCATTTTTATTTCCATCATCAACATGAAGGGGAAAAAGGACGGCATGTTATATGTCTCCATAATTTTGCTTTTTCTGTTGTTCTTTCCTCATTCCCGGTGCTCCAAGATTCTTTTCTCATGTCCTCCTGCCTTTTCTTTCTTAAAGAACTTCTTTCAGCCAAACTTTAAGGACAGTTAGGCTGGAAACAAATCCTTTCGTTTTCCTTCATTGGAGAAAGCTTTTATGTCTCCTTCGTTCCTGAAGGAGAGCTTCACTAGATAGAGAAAACTCTGTCTTTTCTTTCCAGCACTTGAAAAATACTGGGCCTGTTACCTCTGGCCTTCATGGCTTTAGTTGAAGGCTCTGCTTTCATTCGAATCGGTGTTCCCTCTCTGTGCCATTTCTCTCTGACTGCTTTCAAAATACTTGGCAGATAATTCCGCCATCTGATTCCTCTCACTGTCATGATCAGTTGAGTGTCTTTGCTCACTTAAATAATGATTTTCTTGGTTCTTGCTATATTGGGTAATTTTTTAATATATATACCCTGAATGTTGTGTTTATTTTGTTAGGAAAATCTAGATACTGGGTATTTATTCATTTTTTTCTTCTTTGGTCTGTGAGTGACAAAAATGCATGTATTTACAGTATACAATGTGATGGTTTAATATAGGTACACATTTAGAAATGATTTCCCAAAATAAGTTAATTAACATATCACCTGGGTACTACTTGAATCTTTTCTTTTACAGGCAGTCACCCTTTAGGTTGCTGTGTGTGTTGCAACCTACTTTTATGGGTGGTAGTTCCAGCAGCAATTGAATTTTTGAAGCCTTGGAAGAATTGCTTCGATGTGGTTGGTTTACCTGACGCCTCTGGAGCTTCCACGCCTCCCTGCTTGTGCGGCCTATGGGGATGAAAGGAATTGCCACAGGTTGTACCACCCGGAGGCTCTGTGGTGGAAGGGTGTCATCACGGTAGGGTCCCCCCTAGACATTTCCTCCCTCACCCTCTTTTCTGTCTCCTATTGCCTCTGTGACTCTAACAAAGAGTCTTGTGCCCCTGGGGACAAAGAGGCCTCCCTAACTGGGCTGCTTGCTGTAGTTTGGACCCTAGTTTGAGTTTCACATGCCCAACTAATCTCTTGGCAGGACGGAGCACTCCAGGTGGTATTGAACTCATGTGATATTATCAGAGCGACAACTGTTAGATTGGATGTGTGAGGGTGGGAAGTGGGGAGGAGGCTGTAGGAATGAATGAATCTGCCTGAACCATCATTTATTGCTGGATCAGGGCCCAGAAAATGCCACGTCTCAGTTGCCTTCTGTGAATGGGGGGTTAAAAAAAAAACTGTTGTGTTGTTTCTTCATTACTGGGATCCCCAAATATTTCCCCTTCTTCTTACCACCTGTCAAAGTTTTCCTTTGGTTGTCTGATGTGTTATTTCCAAGGGTTACAGCAGTGTTTAGCAAGAAGGAATAGGAAGAAATGGCTCTATACCATCTTGTCTGGAGTGGGTGTCATTACTGGCTAAATTTTGATGGTCTTTAATACTATATACCAATTGTTTTCCCCCCATTTTTAAGTCAATACATAATAATTGTACATATTTTGTGGAGGTATGTGATATTTTGATATTTGCCTATAATTTGTAATGATCAAATCAGGGTAATTGAGATATCCATCACCTGAAACACTGTTAATTATATACACCTTACTAACCATGGAATACGAGATTTTATTCCTTCTAATGGTGTTTTTGATTAATGTGTACAAAAATACCAACTTTTAATTGAACAAGAACTTTAAAAAATTTTTTAAATATATTGTCTCATATAATGCTACAAATACTAAAATAGAAATACTGTTATTTTTTTTGAGTTGGAGTCTCACTCTGGTTCCCAGACTGGAGGGCAGTGGACGCTCCCGGCCACCGCAGCCTCGACCTGCTGGGCTCCGGCGATCCTTCCGTCTCAGCCTTTCCAGTAGCCGGAATTACAGGCGCGCAGTACCACACCCGGCTGATTTTTGATTTACTGTAGAGAGGAGGTCTCGCTAAGTTGCCCAGGCGAGTCTCGAACCCGCGGGCTCAGGCAATCCACTCACCTCGGCCTCCCAAAGCGTGGGATTACAGGCTGAGCCACCGAGCCCGGCTGAAATACTGTTATTTTTATTTCAGTTGTGAGAAAATAGAAACCTGTATTCCAAGTCACATAGCAAATAAGTGAAGAAATCAAAGATATAGGTGTGTGTGTGTGTGTGTGTGTGTGCGTGCGCACGCATGTGCGTGCTACTTAGAGAGATAAATTGCATGCCTAATTATTTTCAATTTAACTTTGTGCCAATAATTTAGAACAATACTTTCCATCATAAAAGGTATGAATCAATACTCAAAAGTATTCAACCAGTAACTTTACCACTGTCCTAATCATGCTGTAGTGCAATGATCCATTTCGTTATTAATCTCTTACACTGGACTTCAAGCAGTAAAAGGGCAGGGTTGTATTCGACAATTATTTTTTTCTATTTCCAATGTCTAGCATTAAACCCACTCTCTTCAGTACACATCTCTGGAGAAATGGCAGTCCCCGAGAAAAATGAGATTTGTTATTGCATCCAACAGCTTGAATGAACACCTCGTATGAATCCTCTGCATGAGCTCTACCTGTCCTTTGAGGTTTACTGCTGACCCTCAGGGGCTGTGAGACTAAATCGCCTCATCTTGTCCCTGGATGAAGGATAAAAAGAAAAACAAACAAACAAACAAACAAGCAAACACATATTTAAGAACACAGTGAAATGCTTCCTCATTTTCAAATAAATAATATGTTATTCAGATCATATTCATTCAGCAGATATTCACTGAGTGCCTCTACACTAGACAGTGGGACCCTAAATTGTGCCTGTTGGCTGTATCTCTAATATCCCTGTGACTTGTCTTGTCAGTGTCCCAGTTATCTCATTTGCCAAAGGGACGTAATAAGGATGCCTACCTCCATGATTATTGTGAGAATTGAGTGGAATTAGTACATGTGGAATACTTATAACAGTTCCTGCAAGTACATAATGCACATTTACTATGATTATGATTATGAATCTTGTTATGTGCAAAAGGAATTAAAGTTTTTACATTCAAATAAAAGTCTAAAATAATCTGTGTAGATGGACATGTTAACCCCTCCCCACTCCATGAGGCCACCTATGAGGGAAGGTTTCATAGAGGAGTTATTCGGGCTGAGTCTGAAAGGCTGGGGTGCTGAGGACACAGAAGGGTGTGCCTGTGTGTGCAAAGCCAAAAGCACCGCCTACACTCTGCAGAAAATTATTGGGGGTTCCTGGCTGCCATGAGAAGGATGCCAAAATAAACAGGGCAGTGTTTTGGACACAGGTAAACCAAGAAGCCATGATAACACATTATGTATGTCTTGATTTTGGTTGATGGGTCAACAAGGGAAGGTCTTGTCAGAAAAGGAGTAAGAGAAATTCTTGGAACCTCTCTACCCAGTCTCATTTCTAAGACACCTGTGTGATGGCCTAAGCCTTGTCCCTTGAATAACCCATCCACAGTTGCTATACTCAGTGTCCATTTAAAATGAGTGATGACATTTATGTTGAACCGTGAATATCGGTATTCCCCTGAGAGCATATAGGTGTCTTCAATTTAAAAAACAAGAGCCAGCCAAAATAAAGCCAATGGAAGAAATCAGCAATTGAATTAGCACATGTTGTGGACTGAATGCTTGTGTTTCCTAGAATTCATACATTGAAATCTTAATCCCCAAGGTGATAGTGTTAGGAGATGGCTCCCTTGGGAGGCAATTAGGTCATGAGGGTGAAGACCTTGTGAATGGTGTTAGTGTCCTTATAAAAGAGACTCCAGAAAGTTTCTCACCCTCTTTCTGTTATGTAACAATAAGAACTTGGTAATCTGTCTGCAACTGGAAGAGGCCCTTACCAGAGCCCGAACGTGCTGGCACCCTGATTTTGTACTTCCAGCCTCCAGAACCATGAGACATCAATTTCATATTTTTTGTTGGTTTGTTTTTGTTGTTGTTGTTTTTTAAAGAAACCACCCAGTCTGTGGTACTTTATAGCAGCCTTAACTGCCTAAGACATTTTCCAACCCAACCTCTCTCTACCTGCTGGATAATCCCAATAAACCCTGAGGGGTAATGTGCTGATGGTATTGGAGCAACAAGAGAGAAGGAAACTCAGTTTTCAATCAATGCGTGTGGGGAAGCTGCTTTACTGGAAACACATATACCATATAATTATATAAGCAAGGAAACGAATGTTGACCATGTTACACTGCTGAGCTGTCTGGGTTTACCAGTTAGGGCAGCTTAGTATTTACCTTAACCAAAAAGTCATCTAAATTTTAACTCCATATTCTGATGTCCTCATAACAGAAAGTAACACTTTATAATAATATCACAGCATATATTTATGAATGATATATTCTTTAATGTTTATTTTGTTAAAGAAATGAAAGCACACGATTACAAAAGGAATTTCTCATAAAAATGAATAATGGCCCCTTCCCTAATCCCCTCCATCCATAGGCTCTTCTTATAAACTACTTGTAATTTTGTTGGCATTTTCTTCTTGTTAAGCTCTCATTTCTAATTACCGTCATCATATTGTCATTCTGTATTAATGGCACGCTGTGTCTACTGACTTGCTATGAAGGAGGGTGGGGTTTTAATGAGACGACTACTATTCCATTCTGACTCCCAGACCCAATCAAATTAATATATTACAACTTCTTATGAATATAATGCTTAGAGTTTACATTAGTAATGGATGGGAGAGGCTAGGATAGAATATACCACAGCAAAAAATTACCTGCAGTGACTAATACATTAAAGATTTATAGCCCAGAGTATAATATCATTCCATCATGGATTGATGAGAAGTGGGAAATTGGTTTTTTTATGTTCCTTCAATGTCTTGGACTGTAGCATCTAGAACAAGTGACTTCCTCAAGGACCACAGCAGAGGAAGACAAAAACTGAAAATCACACAGAGCCTTTCCCTACCTCATCCTGGAATTGGTGTGGCTGGCTACTTCTGCTCGCAATCTTTGGTCTAAATTGAACACAGTCTTCCCTAAGTGCAAAAGAACTCGGAAGGGTGGTTTTTCATATGCTCAGGAAGAAAGAGGAACAAGGATTTTAGTGAGCATTAGTAATATCTCTCTCTTATGTTGGCAATGTAAGTACTGTTCACTGCTTAGTCAGGTAGTTTCCTTTTTAGTTTAGATTTCCATCCTGTATGTACTGTTTGGGGGAATTTATTCTAGAGTTATTAATTAAAATTAAGAGATATAAACATTTGCGTTTTGTTCAGTGTTCATAGATTTACCATTCTTGCTTTGCTAACGAATAGAAAGAACTTTAAAACCTCTTTCAAATATGCCCAAACATTGTCATTGTACGTATTGCTTTATCCCTCTCCCTTGTTCTTATTTGTGCTGGTCGATTTTCTACTTCACACAGTCCTGAGAGTCCTTGGCCCCGATGCTGCAAAGACCTGCCCTGTTCTAAGTCCTGTCATCTACTTACTGAATCAAATGCATTTTTATTTCCTGGATTTCTCCCTTTTTTGGTGAACACATCCACATGCATGTCTGAATAATCCCTTATTATATCTCACACTTGATTGATGATTTTTGTTGGGTGTAAAATTGTAGAAAATTATCTCCCTTAAGAATTCTGAGTCCTTGTTCTCTGGCTTCCAGTTTTGACATTAAAGCATAAGATAGCATTTTGTTTTGTTTTGTTTTGTTTCTATGTTTCTTTTCTTTTGTATTTTTTGCTTTCTGGAAATTTATCACTTTTTAAAATAATCTTATATTTTGAAATTTCATGATATTATGCTGAAAAAAATCTGGAAGACTACGTCCTACTTTTCTATAAACTTTTAAGAATTCATTGACTACCTTCCATCTCTTTTCTTCATGTCTTCTGCTTCCTCTTCCTTCTCCTGTTATTTATTTTCAAGGACCTATATTACTTTATACCTATTTTTCTCTTTTTGATGTTTTGATTAGTTAGAGGCTGCATTGCCTTGATAAATATAGAACAGTTTTTAAATGCTTCTTTCCTAATTTTCACCCTTTGGTTATGTTGTTTTTATTGTTCTAGTTCCTAGGTGATTCAATGCTATAATCTAACAAACATTTTATTTTATGAGTGTGTGCGTATATGTAATTTTTTACATTTTGGCTATCCTATTTGATTAATCAGTACTCTTTCTGACTCTGATATTTTTTTTCTCTGCCATCTTGTTATTGCACTTTTGATTGTGGAGGATTAAAAATGGCCGCATATTATTTAACACTCTTCCCTTTGAGAGGAAGAGTTTATGACTCTTCTTTTTGAATCTTGGCAGTTCTAGGATGGCTTTGATCTATCAAATATGGTGGAAGAAGCACTGATCCAGTCTCTCAGAGACTAAGAGATTAGAATTGTCCTGTTTTGTTTCTTGGAACATTTACCTGGGCAATGCTGGCATCATATAGGAAGTCTGACTATTCTAAGAGTTACTAGCAACAGGAAGCCCAAGGTAACCACATGGAGCGGTCATGTGGAGAGAGCATTTAACCACCTAACTGCAACATATGAGGACCTTTAAACAAGAAGTGTACAGCCAAGCCCTACAACTACGAGGAATAACCATAAACCAATTCAAGCCACAAAATCCTGTGGCAGTGTGCTATGCAGTAATACATAACCGGAGCATAGAAACAATATATCCTTCTGATGGTATGATAATAATTTGGGCTTTTATTTTTATTTTATGGAAACTCACATCATGTTTATTTTTTCAGATTTTTTCCTCTCTGCTTTTCACACTGGAAATTGTGCTTGTGTGCTTGGCAAGACTTCAATGTCCATTTTTAATTAAGAGCGAGACTCTGATCTGAGATGGGAACTTCAGTGGGCTAGAAGGACTTGCTGATGGGGTTTCCCTACCAGGGTTTGGGGCAACTTCTTCGTGGTGCTCAGAATCTCTGAGCACCATACTTTCCCTGGTTAAAGGTCTCTGGAGAATAAACCCCTGTTCTCTGCCATATTAAGAGGAGGAGACCTGGGGTTATGTTTTTTACACAGAGTTGAACCATCTCCTCTGTTTTTGGCCTATGTCTTCCTACTTGCCCAGTGATTCTGATTCTTGTGGCTTCACAAGGTGTGTTCTGTAAAGTTCCATGCTTCTCTTTTGCATTCTATTTTGCTATATTATTTATCTATCACTTTCTTTTACATTTCCTTCCAAAAATGAGGATTTCATTCATCAGTTGTCACATATCTTATTTTCTTAGTCTATGTAAATGTATATTTTATTGTTCTTTTCCTACTCTTTTGGTGGACTTTCTGGAGAGAGTGGTATGATATAGCTATTCAATTTACTATATTTAACCAAAACTCTTCTATTGATGTGTATTTATTCTGGTGATTATGTTTCAACAATTATTTTTTAGACAAAAAAAAAGTTGTTAATGTCTTTAAATAAATTGAGGAAACATAGGCAAAGATAAAATAAGTATAGAATCCAGTACTGTGGATAACATGGAGAATGCATCTATATGTCAGTTAAAGGTAACATTGAGCTTTCTTGCACCCATTGTAAAAAATAAAAGATCAAAATGTGAATAAAAAATAGAGGCAAACCAATGGCTGAGTAACAACATAACTATTCCTATTAATGATAGCTAAGGAAAATGTATGTCCTTAAAATAAGGCTAACATTTTTAGCTGGGCATGGTGGCGTAAGCCTGTAATTCCAGCATTTTGGGAGGCCGAGGCAAAAGGATTGCCTGAGTTCTGGGGTTTGAGACCAGCCTGGGCAACTTGGTGAGCCATCGTCTCTACAATAAATTTTTAAAAATCAGCTGGGCGTGGTAGTGCGTGCCTGTAGTTTCAGTTATTTGGAAGGCTGAGGTGGAAGGATTGCCCGAGCCCACAGGTTGAGGCTGTGGTGGCCAGGAACGTGCCACTGCACTCCAGCCTGGGCAACAGAGTGAGACTCTGACTCAAAACAAAAACAAAAAAAAAAATAAAATAAGACTAACATTTTAAAGACTATCAACAATAAAACCCCTAAAGTAAATAAAATAATATACACAGAGGCTTATTCATATGCTAATGCTAAAGGTAAGCCAATATTGTAATTCCAAAGGAGATGATGCTTGTATATGTCTGTATAGCACATTCTATTAGTTGAAGATTATCTATGAATCATGATGACTCATGTCACAATGGGAGGAATATTGCCAGTTTTATGAACTATGAATAACTGTGGACTGGCTATTAAAAATAAAGAAATATTCATTTATGTTACTACTGTTAATAAGATTTATTAATATTAATTGAATTAATAGTTGTCAATAATATATATATTTTTACCACGTAAGTGTAATTATATCCCTTCTGCTAATGGAGAGAAATATTAATTTGTCATTCTTGCTATGTGTTAAGAAAATATAACCTTCTGAAAACCGCAAAATGTATAAATTAGTTTATTTAGCAAGAAGTTCAACAGAGGGTGAAGCCAGCTCTTCAATATGATTAAAACAAAAACATATAACTCTTTATTGTTTAAAGTAAGACAACATTGTTTCAGACACCGTTTGGGTAACCCAAACTCAGAAGACCTATGTTCTGTCCTTGCTTCTGATAGTAGATTCCTGTGTGATGTTGAACACGCATCTTCATCTCAAGAGAAACTGTAAATAATTTCAAAATCTCACCTACTCTGTAATCTATAAGTTTTGCAGGGTGATACTATTTCCCTGTATAGTATGATAGCAAAGTCCTTTAAGCTTCCTCATTGAATCATTGCAGACGGTTTAATGGGTAGACATTCTTATACTATGCAGCCTATGTGGGGTGCAAACTTAACAGGCCATCTTGAAGGACAGCGTGACCAGCACCTTCCGTTTACCCCTGGCTCTGAACCAGCAAACAATAGCCATCGCGCATTTAATCTCGTAAATGCAGCTATCTGTCATGCGATGATCCTATACTTGTCGGCATTGATAGACGTAATGGCCATGAGTTCATTTCAATCTTTTTAGCCACCTCACGCCTGATCAGGAAACACTACATGGAGGTCACATTGGGGTCAATTCTGTCGAATTGCTCCTTTCAAAGGACGTAGTTGGAGCATGGAGTATGATAACTGAACCACCTTGAAACATAATTAGTATCTTTATCTCCCTCATGATACCCTCTGAGTGTGTTTCATCGCTTAGTCCAATTAGGAAAAATTGAGGACATTAAACAAGAGAAAACAGTTCTCTTGGGAAAATAGGGGTTACTGTTTAAGATAGTTTGCATTATTTACCTAGATTGAAGGTGCTAATGAGTCATTTTGTTGATTATCCCTGAAGAAATCTTCAAATAGAAGATAGCTTTCTAAGGAAAGTCAGAAGACTGAGAGACAAAAAGAAAGTCTAGCTTGAATTAGACTTATCTGCTATCATAAAAAGGAGCCTTACACTAGGATGCAGGGGACAGGATTACCCTAATATTCCTGGTGACACTTAGTAGTGTGACACTAAGCAAGTTACTTTTCTCTGGTTTAACTTTCACTCCGTGAGATGGGAGAACCAACGCTAGTGCCTATAGAGAAAAGAAACTATTGAAACCTGTTTGTATTTCAGTTTGATTTTTACATCTGTCATGGCTTTCTTTGTTAAAATTTCTAAGGACTTCTAAGGAAGTCTATTCTGGAAAATGGCTGAATCTCTGCTTTTCTACTTGATACTACATAGCTAATATCCTTATTTAAAATAAAATTGTGTTATACCGATGATATGTTTCATCATAAAATTATTCATTTTAGTAAAAAAAAAACCCAGGAAATTATAAAGAAAAAGTAAAAATCACTCATAATACTTGCATTAAAAAATAACTATTTTTGATATTTATCTCAATGCATATGTAATATTATTCTGTTACCAAATGAAATCAAAGTAGTCCATTTGCTTTTCAGCTTAACAATATATTGTGAACATTATCCATTGTCAGAAAGTGTAATTCTAAATGTTGCTCTTAACTATTGCATAGCATTCTAGTATATTAACTATACCATGTTATATATAACCTATCTGCCGCTGGTGGACATTAACATTGTTCCTGAATTTTCATAATTATAATGGCATTTTAACATCTTGACTGAGGCATAATTAATACAAAATAAACTGCACATATTTAAAGGGAATAAGGTGGTGACTTTTGATATATGTATATACGTGTGAAAGGGAAAGTGCTGCTACACTCAAGATAATGAATGTGTATATTACCCTTAAATGTTTCCTCAAGAGCCTTGCTAATTCCTCTTGCCTTTCTTTATTCACCACTCCCTAGGCAACTGCTGATCTTCTTTCTGTCATGAAAGAGCATTTCTCACTTTTTATAGAGATGGATTAGGATGGTATTGATTTGCTATTGTCTGGCTTCCTTCATTCAGCATGATATTGTTTTGATATTCACCCATGTGTTTGAGCATAAAAACAGCTCACTTATTTTTATTGCTGAATATATGTATATATATATATATATATATATATATATATATGCGCATATACATATATATATATGTGCCACATTTTCTTTGTAAATTTGTTGATGTGCATTGGGTTGCTTCAAGTTTTGGTTTATTATAAATAAAGTTGCTGTGAATATTTTTGTGCAAATTTTTATGGATGCACGTTTTGTTTCCTTTCTCTTCGGTTAATATTTAGTGGTAGAGTGGCTAGATTTTATGGTAGGTGTATGTTTAACTTTTTAGAAACTGTCAACATCTATCCCAAAATGTTTCTGCCACTTTATTTTCCCACCAACAGTATATGAGAGTTCCAGTTGCTCTACGTGCTTGGCAACACTTGATGAGATCAAACGTCCTAATGTTAACTATTCTAATGGTCATGTAGTAGTACATCACTGAGATTGCAATTTGCATTCCTCTGAAGACTAACACTCTTGAACACCTTTGAATGTATTGTAATTATCTGCCATAAGCGAACTTTTTTCAGTATCTCTAGTAATAGAGGACTATGGTGATGAATTCTTTTAGGTTTTGTATGTCTTAAAAAATTGATTACAACTTTATTTTTTGAAAATGTTTGTGCCTGTATAGAACTCTAGTTTAGTTTTTTTTCTTTTGTTCATTAGAATACATTGCTCAAAGGTCTTTTTACTTGCATAGCTTCTACCCATAATGCCAGTGCCATTTCCATCTTTTTTCTTCTTCTTCTTCTTCTTTTTTTTTTTTTGGCAGGAGGCAATTGGAGTCTTGTTGGGAGCCGGCCTTGGAGGTCCACCTGATTGACAGGGTCCCGGTGGGCCGAAGACCCCGGGCCGCAGGGTGAGCCCAGGAAGCTGAGGCCCTTCTGTCTTCCACCTTTGCTGTTTGATGCGGCTGAAGAAATGCTGTGCAGTCGTGGAAGAAGAAAATGGCATGTTTATGCGAAGTACTCACACCTAACCTGAGAATGTCATGGTTCATTTTCCCATTTTCCCACTATGCCTCTTGGCCTTTTCTAACATATGCAAGGGTTAAACTCTGAAGCACATCAAGAATGCTTTCTTTCACTTGGTTATAGGTTACTAGATATTGCTTGAGTAAAAAATGATATAAGTATATTCACTCCTTATTTGATTTAGAATTATGCAGCTTAGTGTTTAGACATAAGGTTTTTTAGAAGTACAAGTTTATGGTAAGTTCATTATGAGCTCATTTTAAGTTCTAACACTTATCTAGGAGTTATGTAGGTGATTTATAACACTGTCTTCACAGACCTAGGATAAAGATTAATCGTTAAGGTTTTTACTTAATTCTTTAGTTAAATTTTAAGTAAACGAATATAGAGTAGGTTTTCACTGAATTCATAATATACTAATTAGACACTTTTATGATAATTAACTAAATACAGAAAGCAACCTTGGGGGTCTGGGAAATGTCATTAAAAGCTTCTTTTGAGTTTTCTTTAGAAATAAACACTGCAGGATAAGAGAAAAGTAACAAAGACACCTGGACAAGAAAGGCAATTACAAAACTTTGAAGGTCGTAAAAGCCCAAAAGAGAAAAACTGCTACATGAAGAACTTTGCACCTGGAAACTTTCTTGAAGCACTTCAAGGACTGTAATTTGGGACTCTTTTGAAGAGAGTTGCTGGCAGTGCTATTCTAGACATGATAATTGTTTTATCCATGTATTAATCATAATTGGTAAATGTAATATCATACAAGTTTATATAATCAATATACATATGTATGAGGGTTGACAAAAATTATTAGGCTCTGGTTATGTTTAACAAGTTTTTACTTTGCGTCATTAATTAAGTTTTAATGCTATAATTTAGTGTTTTATAGCTACTTTGAAGATTGTTTTAAGTTCATAAGTTTAAGTTCACACAATGATAAAATTGGTGCCTCAAGGATAATAATTGCTCCAGTGCCTATCTTAAGACAAAGATGTTTTCCAGGAGGTTGCCAAGCATAAGGGAAAACAGTCAAATCACCATTATCCTAAACTTAAAAGCTCATGAGCAATTATGCAACCATAATAATTTTAGTTGTGTTAGTTTTGTTTCATTATGTTTAGTTCACTTTATATGTTTATTCAGAGTAAAGATTAGTGTACGTATTTTCACAGTAAGTGACTTTCATAGTTATTCTTTAAATGCTAGCCACTGTTGTTTGGTCAAGTTAATGGGCTTCATATTCCTACTATCACTAGGTACAATCTACTGTTTTGTCTTAGTGATTTTAAGGCTTTTTTAATTAGACAAGTGATGTGGAACCGAAATCAAAGTAAACCTTGTATGCATTATGGTTAGTTTAAGTGAAACTCCTTTTACACTTATCTCAAGACTCATTAACTGAAAGTAGATAGTGTTTTTGGCTTATTCGTTTCTTCTAAAGACCGCTAGATGGTGGTAACTTTTAAAGCATATGTACGTGAAGGAATTTTCTTTGTCTTACCCCTTTACGAATGGTATAAAAGTTTTCTGTTAACTAATAAAGGTTGTCATCTGTTCAGGAAGCAGGTGTCTGAGTATAAGATTTTCGTCTTTCACCTATCCGTCTCTCCTTCAGGAAATCTCATGACCCTTGTGGGGCTGGACCCCCACAGAGTCTCACTTTGTTGCCCTGGCTGGAGTACAGTGGCACACTCACAAACACTGTAGCCTCAACCTGCTGGGCTTAGGCGAAACTTCCGCCTCAGTCTTCCAAGTAGCTGGAACTATAGAAGGACACCACCACGCCTGGCTAATTTTTGTGATTTCTTGTAGAGACAAGGTGTCACTAAGTGGCCCAGGCTGGTCTCGAATGCCTGGGCTCAGGCCATCCTCTCGCTTCGGTCTCCCAAAGTGCTAGCTTTCTAGGCTGAGCCACCGCGCCTGGCATTTTCTCTTCTTTATGTGGTGTGTCTGTCTGCTATCCATGCTCCTTTACAATTCCCCCCTTGTCATGTTTTTGAGCATTCTGGTTATGATTTGTCTTGGTGTGATTTTGCCCATAGTTCTTGTAATTGGAGTTCATCAAGCTTATTGAGCCCAAGGTTTATCGTTTTATCAAATCTGGAAATATTTCAGCTACTATTTTTAAATTTTTCTGCCACTTTTCCACAGACTTCAGTTACATAATACATTAGACTACCTGAATTTGTTTCACAGCTCAGTGATGCTGTTTTTATTTTTTAAACTCATTTTTCTCTCTGTTTTATTTTCTATATTATATATTGCTGCCCTGGGTCTTTTTATTTCTTCCATGTTTCCAATTAATTTATGAATGTATGGAATGCAATTACAATAATTGCGTTAATGTCTTCCACTGGTATTCTAATCAGTTTGGGGTTTTTGTTTTTGTTTTTGTTTTACTGATTACAAAGCAAAACGAGACTGTATTGAAAGCAGGTACTTTTCAGTAGTTCTAGATTCGAACAGATAAGCTTAGACACACCCAAATACCATTACTCAGAATAAAAACATGTACAAAAATGTTAAGGAAAGGAGGCTAAAACAACTTAAAAGAATTCAACTTGAATGGGTCAGAATTACTAGAAATAATCCCGAATACAACAAGCCTGGGTGAGGACTCTAGTTCTGCAATTCTTGGAACACAGCCCATGACTCTGTGGGGCAGGGCCTGGCTGGAGCACAGGGTCCCACTGCTGACCCCACGTGTGCCCAGGCACACGCTAAACACAGAGAACGAGGCCACCAGACCAGGCACACTCCCACCCCCTGCCATGAACCTCCTGAGAGAGAGAGAAGAGTCCATCCATGGGCAGGAATCACTGCACCACGGATCGCTTGGAGACAGGTCTCCCAGTCCATGAAAATCCTAGCACCTAAGCCCTACCGTTCCCTCAGCCAAATTCTCTCTCACTGGGGAGTTGGAGGGCCAAGACACGGATGCTGTCTCCACACCCGTCTCTGGTCTTCAGGGATAAACACGCAAGGCCGTCCCACAGTCCGTGTCAGAAGAACTCCGGGCCCAGCAGGTGCGATTGCAAAGCCCCAGGCCGCAGCCCCCACGGAAGGGGGAGCCGCAGAAGGAGGGGGCGTGGGGGAGGAGGTGTGCAGGCTCTGCTGATGCGTGCAGCACCCCGCCCAACTTTTCTGGACCTGACCTCTCTGGGCCCAAGGCTCTCATTTCTGAGCCTGGACCTCCCAGCCTCAAGCCTACAGAGTGGAAACGCCCAATGGAGAGGGTTGTCTGGGGGAGGAGGGGGGTTGGCCATCTTCGCAAGAACAGGGGCCTTTCCGCACCTCCTCGGCTGCAGGTAGGGTGGGACCACGTGGGTGCTGGGTCGCAGGCGGCAGGCTGCAGCTGGGATCGCAGGGAGCTGAGCACAGCAGGCAGGGGCTGGGGTCGCCTGGGTTGGGAGGCGGAATGGGAAAGCTTTACCTCGCTGGCATGGGGGCTGTGTGTCTCCTGGCTCCCGAATTCCCCCAGAGGACCCCAGCTCCCTGCTCTCGAAATTCATACTCAAGCAGTCACCCTCCAGGGTCCCCGAAGCGCCCCTTCAAAGTCCATCCCGCCAACTTTGCCGGCTCACTGGGGGGCCCGAGTGCTGCTGCAGACTTGGGCCAGCCGGCTGGAGCGCTTCTTCCTGCTTCCCAAGGCCTCGGGGTCCAGGTGTGCAGTCCTGAGCCTCTGCAGATCGAGGGCCAATCATCGCGTGCTCGCTCCGCGGCCCACTGGCACCAGGAGAAAGACCCCTTGGCCCTCAGCACGAGGCCTGCCGCTCCCGAGACGCTGCGAATCCACTCTCCTGTAGCTGGAGGGTGTGGGCCAGAGGTCTTGAAGGTCCTCGAGTCAAACCTGGGGTCAGGCCTGGAGCTGGAGTGACCCTGTGACGACGGCTGGACCTGCTTTTCCTTGTGCAGACTGGGTTCTCATCCCAGATGGAGGACACCTGTGCACTCCTGCGGTGTGAAGATTCTTGGGGTTGTTTTCTTCTCCTCCTCCTTCCTCTCCTGCTAGTATTGCACCCACTTCCATGACTTTTCATGTTCTGGCTGACTTCAACGGTGTCCGAACAGCTTCTGCGGTTCGCTTGTTTGTCTCGGTGACATCCAGGTCAACTGTCACCGCCTGGTCTGGAGCCTGCTTGGTTCCTCCCAGGGCGGAGCCATGGGAAGTGGTAGGGTCGGCGTGCTGGATGGGGCATCCACCTCCTTGGGCAGGTTCTGCTTGGTTCGGATGTCCGCTTCATGGTGGAGGTCTTTAAGAAGGGAGGTGTGGCTCGATCCTGTCATCCCAGCCCTTGGGGAGGCCAAGGTCAGAGGACTGCCTGCGCCGAGGGGTTGAGACCGGCCCGGGCAACTTGGCAAGACCACGGCTCTACAGCAGTTAAAAAAACTAGCCGGGTGTGGTGGCGCACGCCTGTAGCTCCATCTACTTGGAAGGCTGAGGCAGAAGGATCCTCTGGGCCCAGCAGGATGAGCCTGCAGTGGCCGGGAGCGTGCCACTGCACCCCAGCCTGGGCAACACAGTGAGACTCCACCTCAAAAAAAAAAGGAGATGAGCTTCTGGCTCTGTAAGGACTCCGTCTTGGCCACACGATTGCTGCCCTTCCTAGGGGCCAGGGCGCTTCGGTGGAGGCTGCGGCGGGCAGGGAGGAGAAACAGGAGGCACGTGGGAGTGAGGAGAGGCGACTGGTGCCCACCCCACTTCGTGTCTGGGCGAAAGAAGTCGCCAGGCCCGTCGCTGCGGTCCCCAAATAAGGCACGCGAAAAACCGCCTCCCTGGAGCAGCCACAGCGAACCGTCACCCAGTCCTAACTCTGCTGCCACGGTCCGATTTTTCTTTTTCATGTGGATTATGTTTTCCTGATTCTTTGTATTGACAAAAATGGTGAGCTTCCATCTCCTCGGTTGCGTACGGGCTATTTTTGCCTCGCTGTAATTGCTTTTCAGTTTACATCTGGGAGTCAGTTACGTTATTTGGAAGCAGGTTGAGCTTTTGGGATCTTCCACCAAGATTTCTTTTCCTAAAGGAAGGACCCTGACTTTAGTTAGCTTGTGGAAAATTATTCCTATCTTCTGAACAGAGCTGGAACAAGGATGAGAAGTCAGTCTTCCGGGTGCAAATGCAAGGAGCAAGGGCTCCTAAGTACCTGCCTGGCAGAAAGGCTTCCTTAAGAGGGGTGATGGGGTGCAGAATTTAAGGAAGCACTTTCTCTTATATGCCAGTCCTGCACTTGCATGAACTTGAGAGTGAGTGTCTCCTTAAACTTATGCCCTGGATGCTTCACTTCTGCTCCCAAAACGGCGCTGACACACAGGACAACAAAGGCCCTCCGTCTGGCCTCTGTAAGCACAATTCCCTTGCGCGCCAATTTCAAACTTCCCCGCGCTGTCAATTTCAACCCTTCCCATCAATTTCAACCCTTTCCCAGCACGTCAATTTCAAACTTGCAAGCCTCCAATCAGTAGCCAGCCTTGCTATGCGTCCAATAGGACCATAACACGGCATTGGCCCCACCCTGCTCCCATGCAGCTCCTCCAATAGGAGCATAGCACGGCCCCTTCCGCCCGTCAGGCTGATAAATACAGCCCTCTCCCCGCAACTCTCTCTCTTGGTTTCTCTTTCTTTCTCTCTCTGTCGGTCTCTCTCTCTGTCTCTCTCTGTCGCTCTCTCCCTCTCTGCAGCTCTCTCCCCGCCTCTCTCCCACTTCCTCTCTCTCTCTCTTTTTTCCCTGTTTTTCCATTACAGATCTTCTCTGTAACAACTCTTTTAATAAATCTCCTGGTCCTGGCCGGGTGTGGAGTCATTACTGGCGCCAAACTTCTTACATTGGTGCCGTGACTCGGAACAGGTGTTCTCCCTCCCTGGTGTGGGTTTAACCCCGCAGGCGGGACCCCCGGCCCGGCGCCGGTGGCCGCTCCAGCCCTCCCGGACCTTCCCCACTGTTTTGAACGCCTGACCTGCATCCACCAGCAACCATTAGATAGGTGAGTTCCCCAGACACAGAAGCCTGAAACTTGCCCGGGATCACTGGGGGGAACTGGTTGTTGATCGTCCGGCAGCCCCTCCGGCCCCAGGGCAAGGGGGAACGCACCCCGCCTCGGCCTTCACGGCCACAGCGGACCCTGAAGGCTTCCTTTTCTCCCTTTCTCTCACCAAGCCACAGCTAAAGGTTCTTTCCTCCTCCTCATCTCTCTCACACCTTCCCACGGCCGCCGGGCTGCAGCAGGCCCCAGGGGTCCCACGTCTGCTAGCCCGTAGCGGATCTCGCCCAACCCCCCCAAGGAATCCCATGGCTGTCGGGCTGCAGCGGACCCCAGGGGTCCCACGTCTGCTGGCCCACAGCATATCTGTTGGGTAACAGGGAGCCTCGGAGGCTCCATGTTTGTTGCCCCACAGTAAGCCCTATTCGACTGGCAGGAGTCTCGAACCCGCTCCCACCTGCCACCCGGTCAAGCGCTCTCTGTCTGTTTTCGAAAATTCCTAGCGCTAGGTGCCTTGACCCCCTCGGTTCTCCAGGAGGACCCTGGTTGTGCCAAACCTCTGTGACGACAGGCTTTGCCACAACCACATTTTTGGACAGCCGACTCTTTGGGGGATGCCCTGTTTAGTCTACCTGTCTGATGATGGGAGGCTCGTCATCCCTGCCAGCCGATTCCCCTCTTAAATGCCTTTTAAATAATCTCATCACACTTTCTCTTTCTCCTGATAAAAAGCCCAAACGCCTGATTCGTTTCTGCACCCAAGATTGGCCAACATACCCCTTAGACAACCAAAATCAGTGGCCCCCCAGGGGTCCCTCAATCCTGATATTATTCGGGACTTATATAATTTCTGTGAGCGTTCAAAACGGTGGGTAGAGATTCCCTATGTTCAGTCCTTTCCCCTCCTCCGTGAACATCCCCGCCTCTGCCTCACTTGCAATCTCTCTAATCTCTGCCCTCCACTCATGCTAGCATCTGTCACCTCTTCTGCAACCTCTCCTTCTCCCCCTGTTCTATGCACACTTCAGCCTCCGCTCCAAAACTCCCCTCCCCCCACTGCAGACACTGTACGTCCTAGCTCCGCTACCTCCTCCATCTCAGATTTCGACCCTGCAGACGAGCTCCCCCCTTACAGGCAGCCTCAACAGCCTCAGGCTCCCCCTCCCCCGCCCCCCTCTTCGGCAGCCCCCCCCCGCTACTCTGGCAGCTCGATCTTTATACCCTCCCCTTCCAACAACTCCTCTGTGTAGCCCCCCTGTAACTCGATCCAAGGCCGTGCTGACCCTCCTAGCCCCCTTCGCGAGGTGGCAGGTGCGGAAGGAGTGGTTCGGGTACATGTCCCTTTTTCCATACCAGACCTCTCACAAATAGAAAAATGTCTCGGGTCTTATACAACTAACCCTGCCACCTACATTAAAGAGCTCCAATACCTTATCCAGTCCTATAGCCTCACCTTTCATGATATCTATCTTAACCTCTCCAACACCCTACTTCCAGAGGAACGTAGAAGGGTTTGGGAACAGGCTAGAACATATGCAGATGAAATTCATCAAGCCACCCCCACTCACCCCCTTGGGGCGACAGCGGTCCCAGACCAAGATCCAGGCTGGGATCACAAGTCTCCTGCTGGTATTGAAGCTAGGGACCGTTTTTCTACTTGCCTCCTTTCCGGGTTGTGCAGGGCTGCACAAAAGATGGTCAACTTTGAAAAACTCCAGGAAGTCATTCAGGACAAAGAGGAAAACCCCTCCAACTTCCTCAGCTGGCTTACTAGGGCACTCCAACAATTTACTAACATAGATCCTGAAACGTCTGATGGCCGGCAACTCCTAATGACACATTTTTTCTCCCAAAGCTATCCAGACATTAGGGCAAAACTAAAAACACTTGACCAAGGCCCCCTCACTCCCCAACATGATGTTCTCACACATAACCGGGACGAGAAGGCAAAAAAACATAAATATCACATGCTGGCCCAGGCCCTCCATGGCAATAGGGTCACCTCCAGTATCACCCAGGGTGGTGGCAACATTCAAACTCAACGATAACCACCAGGACACTGCTTCAAGTGCGGGCAGCCAGGGTATCGGGCACGAGGGTGCCCCAACCCCAGAGTACCCCAAAAACCATGTCCTAGATGTGGACAGGCGGGACATTGGGCAGTGGACTGCCCCGGTCCCCAAGGAGGGACTGGGTCAACCCCCCATCCCGCTCTGGATCTGTTGGGCATGACAGCGACTTTCGACTGACAGGATCCGGTGTCTCCCTACCCGATACTAATCTCAAATCGTTGGGAACCCAGGGTCACTATAACCATTGACGGGTGCCCCATTCACTTTCTCCTGGATACCGGAGCCACCCTTTCTGTCATTCGAGAGTTTTGGGGCCCGACTTCCCCGTCTAAGTCCCCTATAGTCGGGGTAGGGGGCCAGCCCATCCTTCCACGCATAACTCCTACAGTTACATGCATCTTTGCAAATGCCCCCTTCACTCATTCCTTTTTGGTAATGCCTCAGTGTCCTGTGCCTCTTATGGGCAGAGACATTTTAGCCAAGTTTCAGGCATCCATCACCTTTAACCCAAGTGCAGCCCTCTGCAACCCTTCCCCTACAGCCCCGTTCTTGGCCCTTCTAACCGCCGATAATTCTGACTCACTTCCCCCTTTGCCCGCCTCGATAGTGAATCCTCAAGTATGGGACATAGACCCCCCCTCCCTAGCACACTGCCCCCCAGTCCACATTCAACTTAAAAATCCTTTCGCACATCCTAATCAGCCACAGTACTCCCTTCCTACCGCCAGTCTTCTAGGACTCCAACCTGTTGTCAACTCTTTGCTACAAAAGGGATATCTGCACCCCACTAACTTCCCATTCAACACCCCCATTTTAGCAGTACGAAAACCAAACGGCACTTACCATTTAGTGCAGGATCTAAGGCTCATTAATACAGCTGTCATCCCCATCCACCCGCTAGTTCCTAATCCCTATACCATCTTATCTTCAATTCCCCCAACTGCTACTCATTTCTCGGCCCTCGACCTTAAGGATGCATTCTTTACCGTCCCCCTGGCAGCAGGCTCGCAAAACATTTTCGCGTTCACATGGACTGATCCAATAACTCGCCACTCACAACAACTCACTTGGCTGGTCCTACCACGAGGCTTTCGAGATAGCCCCCACCTGTTTGGTCAAACTTTAGCAGCAGATCTTAAGTCTCTCTCACTTACCGAATCTACCCTTATTCAATACGTGGACTACCTCCTCCTATGTAGCCCTTCTTTAGCTGATTCTCAAAGAGACACTGCACTCACCCTTAACTTTCTAGCGGAGAGAGAATATCAGATATCCCCTCAAAAGGTCCAACTGTCTGTCACACAAGTCACGTATCTAGGGGTAGCCATCTCATACCAACAGAAGGCTATAACGACAGATCGGAAGGCCCTAGTTAAATCCCTAAATGTACCTAAAACTAAGCAGGCAATTCAATCATTTTGGGGGCTAGTGGGATACTTTCGGGCGTGGATTCCCAACTTTGCCTTACTGGCAAAGCCACTCCAGACGCTCATAAAGGGAGGCCCCAATGAGCCACTCCTAACACCCTCCTCCGTTAAACAATCCTTTGTTGTCCTCCAGCAGGACCTCCTGAGGGCCCCCGCACTTCACCTGCCAGACGTACACTGACCTTTCATATACGTCCACGAAAACAAGGGGGTGGCCTTGGGAGTCCTGGGACAACTTTGTGGACAAACGTTTGCCCCAGTGGCCTCTCTCTCAAAACAGCTAGACCACACCGTCCAGGGCTGGGCCCCATGTCTGCGAGCACTGTCTGCCGCCCACATGTTGGTGTGCGAATCCAAAAAACTCACCTTTGGGGCCCCTATTACTGTAACCTCCCCCACCATCTACAGCACCTCCTAAGCTACAAAGGGCTTCAAACGCTGCCTCCCGGTCGAGTCCTATTGCTCCTTGTCTTCTTTTTATAGGATCCCTCCATATCCTTTCAAACATGTGCACCCCTAAACCCAGCCACGTTGCTCCCTTCTTCCACAGCCCCACCAATCCATGACTGCGTAGAGGCTGTTGAGGCTCTCCTCCCTTGCCCAGTTCACATCCAGGAAGGCCCTTTGCCCTCCCCCTCCTATATCTGGTTCACTGATGGCAGCTCCTTCCTACACAATGGATCCCGGGTTGCAGGATACGCCATCACCTCTCTTACACACCTTATTGAAGCAAAGCCTCTCCCGCCAGGCACCACTAACCAACAGGCGGAACTTATAGCTGCCACACGGGCATTTCAGCTAGCGGATGGACACTCTCTCTTTATACTGACTCCAAAGATGTTTTCCATATTCTCATCTCCCACTCGGCCATTTGGAAGGAAAGGGGACTATTTACCACCAAGGGTTCAGCTGTGGTTAATGCTAACCTCATTTCTGCTCTCCTTGCCACCCCCTTACTTCCCACCAATATTGGCATTTCTCACTGTAAGGCTCACCAGCCGGACTCCTCACCCATTACTCAGGGAAACTCCAGGGCGGACAATGCGGCCCGACAAGCAGCTTTAACCTCTGTTCCCGCCTTGGCTGCTGTTGCTCGCCCTGACCCAGACCGCACACTCCCCACTAATTCACCACCCTCAACCTCCCCCTCCATTACAGACCTTATCCCATACCTACACTCAATCTTTCACACCAATCCTTCCGCACTGACGTCTTTCCTAACAAATTTTTACACTCTCACTTCCCAACATAAGGAACTCATAAAAAGCATTACCTCACAATGTTCCATCTGCCAGCGAACCAACCCCAATACCCCTCTAAAACTGGGAAACTTTCCTACCCATCAAGCTCGAGGACAACTCCCAGGAGCAGACTGGCAGGTCGACTTCACTGTCATGCCCCCAGTACGTAACCTAAAATACCTCCTTGTCTTTGTGGACACCTTTTCTGGGTGGGTAGAAGCGTTTCCAACCTCAAATAAATGAGCAGCAACAGTAGGGCCTATCCTTGCTAGCCATATCATTCCTAGGCTCGGTGTCCCCACATCCCTACAATCCGACAATGGGCCCGAATTCACTTCACAGGTGGTACAGTCTCTAACAACTGATCTTCACATTGATTGGCATTTCCACATTCCATACCGCCCACAGTCATCTGGGAAGGTAGAGGAACTAATCGGATCCTTAAAGACATCCTCACTAAACTATCCCTTGAACTACATCAAAATTGGGTCACCTCCTTCCTTTGGCCCTCTTCCGCCTACAAGTTCTCCCAAAAAAACCGTCCCAACTCTCACCTTTTGAAGTAGCGTACGGCCGTCTGGCACTGCCTCTGGGCGTCCCCACCTCAACCCCTCTGACACCCACACATATGCTTTACCCCCTCTTGTCTTTCATTCGTTCCCACATTTGGGAATATCAAAACGTCCTCTTGTCTGTCTCACCCAGCAGTCAAATCCCACCTCCCCTCCTCCCTGGACAGTGGGTCTATCTCTCTGACCCAGAAACAAAGTCTCTTTTAAACCCAAAGTGGTCCGAACCTCTTCAGGTAATTTTGTCGACTCCCACGGCTGCAAAACTTATCATGGCCTGTCGTCAGGTCACCCCATGAATTCACATCTCCCGCCTAAAACCTGCTGCCCCTCCTTCCTCGTGTCTTACCCATAATATTTGTCCACCCACCTACAGGTACACCAGCTCCCAGGTTCCAGACCAACCACTTAAGCTTCTCCTGTCTCGGCTCACACTCATCCCAACCCAAATCCACACCAACATCCTGGATGCAACTCAGAACACCTGTGACCCTTGGCCCCTCCCCTTTCTTGGCCTGATCGCCGTCCTACTTACTATATCACTCACCTGTTCGACACCCACAAGCTGGCCGTCTGTAGCAAAAATTCTGTTGGCCACTACCTATCCCCTAATAGTCACAGGCTTTGTTCTCATCAAATGCCTCCTCTAAACACTAAAGTAGTTCCCAGTCTTGCCTCCAAAGTCACTACCCTCTTAGTCCTCATCCTTCCATTAACCCAAACCTACCAACCTCACCCCTATTATGCGCCAGGTAACTTTTCCTGGAAAATGATACACGCCGCTACACAGACTGTAGTCTCCACCTACCTCGGACATGGGCAGCCAATATCTAACTTGATCTTTGCGAACTGTGGCCCAGCCTGTCCATTGTCCCTGGGGGATGGGGAGGCTCATCCACCAGGGAATGGGGATGTAGTTATGGTAGTCTGGAAGACGAAATTCAACTCAGGAACATCAGGTTCTATGTCTGTCCTGACACTGGAGACAAACACTGCCACAAACCCCAGCAGTTTCACTGTGCTGCCTGGGGATGCAAAACCATAGCCCCGTGGAAAGGCAACTCTGACCTTTTCATATCAATTGTAAGACGGCCCTCCACTTCTCCCTGTACACAACCCAAAACCTGAAATCCACTACGGCTTATCATCACCCTGTGGGACGCTTTTAGCCTTCAAAAGACATGGGACACTGGGAAAACGTGGGGCCTTCGACTGTACACGCCTGGAACCAATCCAGGCATGTTATTTACAATCCAATGAAGGCCTATTCCATGCACCCCCAATCCCATGGGACCATTGCACAACATAATTCTACCCAAACCTATACCCACGGACTCGAAAATTCAACTCAGAACTTCTCCCCCTCCCACCCCAAAGGGGGTAACAGTCATTTCACCCACTTTAAAGGACCCTCCCATTCCCTTACCACCTGATCACTTCCTTCACTTACTAACGGCGGTACAGCAGCTACTTAATAAAACCCGCCCCTCTCTGGCAAAAGATTGCTGGCTATGCTTAAACCCACGGCCCCCATATTACGTGGGAGTTGGAGCAGTTTCCTCTGTGGGCAATGCGGGAACTAACATAAAGATACTTACTCTTACTGATATACAAAATGAGCAATTATGTCCCTGGGGCACTCATCCCATACTGACGCTAGATGATGTCCAAGGACGAGGAACGTGTCTCTTCTCCCCAACCTTTCCCATAACTACATCCCCCCTCCGATTATCCTGCAACAACTCCGCTCACATTAACATCGCTACCTTCCATAATCAAACCATCCCCCATTTTGCCGTGGCACCCCCTACCACGTGGTTTGCCTGTACCCGAGGAATCACCCCCTGTATCAGCCTACAGCATCTCAAAGACACAACAGAACTGTGCATCCTAGTCCACATCCTACCCCAGGTCTACATTTATGAAGGAACGGTAGGTAGACAACACCTCAAACTCTAACACCACCCGCTCAAAACGGGAACTGTTAGTTCCTTTACTAATGGGACTAGGCCTTGCTGGAGCTACAGCCATAGGCATGGCCTCCTTAATTTTGGGCAACCAAAATCTTAAACAGCTTAGTACACAAATTGGCACTGATTTGCGCCTATTAGAGTCAAGCGTGTCTCAATTAGAACAACAGCTTGACTCTCTTGCTGAGGTAGTTTTACAGAATAGACGAGGCTTAGACCTCCTTTTCCTGAAACGAGGAGGGTTGTGCATAACTCTAGGGGAAGCCTGCTGCTTTTATGCCAACAAATCAGGGATAATAAGAGAAACTCTAGCGCAAATAAGGGACAATATACAACACCGGGAATCGCAAAACCAGGCCTACGGCAACTGGTATCAAACCCTCTTCTCATGGCCCCCTTGGCTAACTACCCTAGTCTTGGCAATAGCCGGCCCAGTAATCCTCCTCCTACTGGCTGTAACCCTAGGACCATGCATCATCAAATATCTCCTTACCTACATGAAGATTACTGTCTCAAACTTTTCAAATTGAAGCCTTAACCTCCTGTTACTCAATAGCTACCAACCTGTTCCTATAGAAAATCCAGAACTATAACAACCAAATTTTCATCTAATTTTTCTTTTAGATATGCTCTCTTCCAGGTTTTCTGTCTACCTCCACAGTCTGCTCCAGGACAGCTGGCTACTACCATCCCCGTGCTCATTAGAAGACTGGCCGGAACAAGTCGCTGTTCTACACTTACAAGGAACCTTCATGGACCTCTCACCTGCGGAAATCTACACCTTCAGCGCCTACCTTTGGGCCCTGCTCTGGCTGGTTCTGCACCCTTCCACCACCTTACCCCCACAACGCCCCCGACCAGCAGGAAGTAGCCAGAAAGAGTAACGACGCCCCTCCCCATAAAAAACAGAAAAAGTGGGAATGAAAGGTGCAGGAAGCGACCAGAGGGGCGGCTCCCCAAATGGCGCCGACACACCGGACAACAAAGGCCCTCGGTCTGGCCTCTGCAAGCACAATTCCCCGTGCGCGCCAATTTCAAACTTTCCCCCGTGCAGTCAATTTCAAACCTTCCCGCATCAATTTCAACCCTTCCCAGCACGTCAATTTCAAACTTGCAAGCCTCCAATCAGTAGCCAGCCTTGCTATGCGTCCAATAGGACCATAACACGGCATTGGCCCCAATCCAGCTAGCCCATGCACGCTCCTCCAATAGGACATACACGGCCCTTCGGCCTCAACTAAATACAGCCCTCTCCCCGCAACTCTCCTCTCTCTCTCTCTCTCTCTCTCCTCTCCTCTCTCTCTCTCTCTCTCTCTCTCTCTCTCTCTCTCTCTCTCTCTCCTCTCTCTCTCCTCTCTTCTCTCCTCTCCCTCTCTCTCTCTCTCTCACTCTCTTTCCCCTCTCTCTCCTCTCTCCCTCTCCCCTCCCTCCTCTCCTCTCCTCTCTCTCCCTCTCCTCTCTCTCCTCTCTCTCTCTCCTCTCCCTCCTCTTCAGTACAATCTGTAAAGGCATTACACTTAAGGGCAATGAGAATATTTACATGATTTACTTCCCATCTCGCAGAGCTCGCTTTCCTTCCTTAACCGATGTCTTATTGTCTTGAAAACCATTGTTTCATATATTTGCCCAATATTTGTTGTCGTTCATTCAGGAGGGAGATCAATTGTGATCCTTGCTACTCCATCTCAGCCTAGAAATAAAGCATCCTATGAATAGTGGCTAAGTCAGGCACCATAGCTCAACCCGTAATCTCAGCACTTTGGGGGTCTGAGGTGGGTGGATTGATTGACCCCAGCTATTTTAGACCAGCCTAGGCACGTAACAAGACCTCATCTCTTAAAAACAAAAATTAGCTGGGCCTGGTGACACGCATACCTGTAATCCCAGCTACCTGGGACTACAGGTGTGCGTGCAGGAGCCCAGAAGGTGGAGGCCATGGTGAGCTGTGATTGTGTCACTGCACTCCAGCCTGGGCAACAAAGTAAGACTCTAACTCAAAATTTTAAATAAATCAATAAAGAACAAATAGTGTTCGACGAACCTATTTGTGTCTACATGTGGGAGTGCCAAAAAAATTATAAACATTTTAAGAGATGCTTTCTATGTATTACTTTTCCAAGTCGAATTGAATTACGGTAGCAATGTGTAGCCATACTTCTACCATTTTCTTTGACTGTCTTGCCTATTCCATGGTGATGCTGCCGTTCATTTGATTAACACCAACTTTTGGGCAAACGTCATACTTAAAATGCATATATGTTTTTGGCACACCCTTTTTTTTGAACCGTTGTTATTTTAGATAGTAGAATTACCGAGTGTTGGAGCACCCATGCCATTCTGAGTGTCTGCCATGTGCAGAGCACTCTGTTCAGCTAAGTTTAATATGTGTGTCATGCACAAGGGCAGCCCGCTGAGGACTAGATGGGAGATTTGATAAAACTGGCACACTGACATAAATATTTGGTATAAGTCATTGTTTATTGCAATAATGCAAAGAGTGCATTCTTGGAAAAACTCACCAACTTATAGCAGGCTGGAAGATGTTAAGTTGGCATGGTTTCTTGAGTCTTATGGGAGAGGAGGTTGCCAATTCACAGGGTAACCCAAGTAAAGGCTTTCCAAACCTCTTTCGACCTTAACCATTTCACCCTGAATTACCAGCATAATAAACTTTCATGGCTGCAAAATTGGCTTTTAACAACAGTGACCATCCAGATCTGATATGCTAATTATAGATACAATATCTTTACTCTGCCACTATCTCATCACTTTGACCACAGATGATGCAGTAATGACCAAGCATCACACAGGTGCAGTCACATTGCAACTGTGAAGGAATAATAGATTTTTGGTTGCGCCCAATGAGTTCAAGGTGTAGGACAGTCAGAAGAGAGGATGCTGGTCATAAGAGATTGTTCCAAGAAGCAGGACTTACCTGAAAGGCATCCCCTGGAGGGTTGCCAAGCAGTATAAGTGGTTTCTTGGCAAGAGAAAAATGTTCCACATAGGCACAGACAGTTCAGGGTGACAGGTCACACCAGTCAGGTTATCTCTCGTGGAGTCTGAAATCGGAGGAGCACACCAGAGAGTAGGTAGCAGCAGGTGTGGCAGACACAGAGGCAGAGAGTAACGGGGTCAGCACGAGGGCTCAGCATGAGAGCAAGAGCAAAGCAGTCTAAATGCTGAGTGGATGGAACAACATAATGAGGACTGGAACACAGCTGCTGTGGACTCTACTTTAATTACCCCTGCTGGGGTGGTCCTTGAAACAATGTGCAATAAGGACGAAGGTCCTACGTCCCTGTGTGGCTTATACCAAATGTAATAAATCCCTAATGGTCACAAGGGTGTGCCTGTTTACCTTACTTAAATATTGATGAGTTCAACACCTGCTCTTTTCATTCATTCGAATTCTCAGATGCCGAAGGTTGACCTCGTCCTATTTTTCAGTTCGTGGTACGTGATCGCCATATGCCCGGGTCACAGAACTTTCTTGAATTTTCTCTCCTCTGCCCTTGTCTCCATCCCTGTTCCTCCACTATCTCATAAACACTTAATGTGTTTGACACATGTCTGCGGACACATGCATCGCTGGTAAACTACATAGGCTTGTAAAATAAGTAGTTTTATGTATTTATTTTTAATGTATCTAAATAATATTGACCGCAGGACTCCTGTCTCTCACTTTTTCGCTCATTGTTGTGTTTAAGAATAAATGTCACACACAGACATTTAGATTATGGCTTCTAAATGCTGCATGATATTCCACAGTGCTCCTTAAAACCACCGCCTACTAATTATCTAATCCCTAGATTGCCTTGAGCGCTCCACAAACATAATGCTTTAATAAACACCTTTGTTCAGGTTTCCTTATTGACTTCCCGTGCTTAATTGGGATTTATTTTCAGAAATGGAATTGTTGGGCATAGGTTAGAAGCATAATTAGCAAAATGCACTCCAGAATGGCTGTACCCAAGTTCGCTCCTCCCAACACTGCACAGACGTTCTCAGTCCCTCTCGTCTTCACGGACTCTGCATCCCTGGCCTTTATGCTTCTCACCAATCTGATTGCAGTCATGTGGCATCTTGTGGTATTATTGCACTCTTCTGTCATTTTTAGTAAACTAAAAAAAATGTTCATATGTTTGCTACTTATTTGGATTTCCCTTTCTTGGAACTGCTATTCAAATGTCCTTTAAAAAAAGTGGTTTTCTAGCTGTTTCTTGTAGCTGTAGAGAAGTTGATTACATATTTCTGTCATTAATCCTATTGTAAAAGTATTAATTATCATTCAACATTAAACAGGGAGTGTTTCTTTAGGGCCAGCTATTTGATAAACTGCTTTCTGAAGACACACCTACACACACATGCCCGTAGATCTCTTTTCACATATTTCTTGTCTGCCGTGTTCTCCATAGCAGGCCCATACTGTGGCTTCTGTGGCTTTGTTCCCTCCGTCCCACTGTATTCCCACTCCAATGTTAGCCTTCACCTGAGTCTTAGTCTTTTTCAAACCAGTGTGAAGAGTGGCGCTCCGGAAGAGTCCTTCACTTTCCAGTTGCCTACTCCTAGAAATTTCCTAACAGATGTCATGGCTAGAAAAATGTTGGAGGTCTTTCTCGTCTGTCCATTTGAGGCAAGACCAAGCGAGCCCAAATCAAATGCAATCCACACGAGGAAATGTGTCTTTCGGGTGTGGCCATATGGGTCATCTGCAGAGAGGGCTGTTGGGCTAAGACGCAGACTCTATGCGGCCAGCAAGATTTGTAGACCAGGACAGGCCACAGGCCCTTCTCTCACCTCCAGTGTGTGCCCTAAGAAGGCCCACCCTCCCGCCTTCCAACCTCTTCCGCCATGCCGGAACAGCCCTCGGCAGAGTCTGCGTTCTACCCACATGCCTTGAGTGATGAATACACAATTCCTCTCCATTTTTACTTGTAGATCCCTTAAGGCAGGGATCCCCAACCCCTGGCTGTCTGTGGCCAGGCTGCACGGCAGGAGGTGAGCGGCAGGGGAGTCCTCAAAGCTTCCTCTGTATAGACGGCGGGTCCCCACCGCTCACAGGGCCCGCTGAGCTCTGTCTTCTGTCAGATCCACTGTGCCGACAGATGCTCACAGGAGCGCGAACCCCATTGGGAACTGCCTGCGAGAGGGATCTAGGTTGCGTGCTCTTGCTGAGAATCATTGGATGCCTGATGATCTGAGGTGAGGCTGAGGCGGTGAGGCTGTATATTTCATTATATATGATAATGTAATGACAGAAATAAAATGCACAATAAATATAATGCATTTGAATCATCCCAAAACCATCTCCCCCCCACCCCCTTGCTCCACAACCGTGGAAAAATTTGTTTTCCATGAAACCAGTCCCTGATGCCAAAAAGGGTGGGAACGGCTGACGTAAAGTGTGGGCTCAAGTCCTATATTTAATTCGCTGTGTTGCTCATAAGTCTTTATTTGTTTCGTATTTTGTTTACTGTCTTCTCATTAGAAGTTTGTATACGGAAAGTTTTATTTAACTCAACGAGGTGAAGCCTCGAGGTAGGCGATGATGATGATTCTGAAAAGAAACATACGTTTGCGTAGACACACACATGCACAGAGGTACGTGTCTATGTGCTTTAGGAGCGTTCCAGGAAAGCACGGGTGCCCACAGAGATATCATGATGGTTTGCGTCTCCTGCCAAATTTGAAAATTCATCCTGAACGACTAAAAGCATATTTACTATATGAAAAGTCAGGCTTAGAATTCAGGGCCTGAGCATTAATGTCTCATCATTGTCACCTGCATATGAATTTATTTTCTTTCCATTCATTTCTGACGTACTAGAGCAGGAGCCAGTTTTGGGCATCCTCCACTTTGCCGCGTTTAACACCCAGTGCAGGCATGTGGTGTGTCTTTTGAAAAGTTTGATCTGAAAGGAGCCACCCCGTCCTCCTTGGCTTTGTAGTCACTGAGATTCTAACCCTATCTTCTGACCTGGGAGGGAGTCGGGTCCTGATAAAGTGCTCATTTCTGAAGACATAAATTAAACGGACTAGATTTTAATCCCGAGACCCTTCCCTGACTAGATTGTGTCTTAGGAAGTTGAATTATTCATCTCGATGACGCATCTCGTTAGGCATCGACACTCTTCTTAGTACCACTCTTTTGCTATCACAATCATCATTAGAGTCCTTATCTTTTTCTCTCCTAGCTGAGAGAAGAAGAATAACCAGACCCTGCGGCTGCTTCTGCGGAGCCACACGCCCCACAGCTGTTCTCGCTTCCCAGCACTCCCAACACCTGGTCTAGCTCCCTTCTCAGACAAACCAACAGATTTGCGTCGTGGCGTGCTCTTTCCTTGATCATCCTCCTGTGAATACAATAAGAAAAACTTGATTTGGCCTGCCATGAATGAACCAGTAAGGGCTGTGGAAGTCTGCCTCCACGGAGTGTCATATAAACATGCATCAGCTTACAGACCGTGCGTCCACTCACTGGCCACTTCTGCCAATTTGTAGGCCTCCTGTGTATAGAGACTGGATCAGCCTTTGTCACCCGAAAGGGCAAGTTGAGACCATACCCCAGATTTGTCACCCTAAAATCAACGTGCTCCCGATAGCTCGTTTACATGCACGCCGTAGCATTCGCCAGTTTGATATTTAGAAAGTTAAATATTTGACTCTCGTTGATCATGGTGGCCAAAAGTAATCTTTGCAGCAAGTGAGACACACCTCTATTATACTACAGAGAGGGAAGAGAAAGCCAGAGATTATTGTTTATTTTAAATTGCAGGAACTTCGACAAAGAGCTGCACTGTGCAAGCACAAGCACAGTGGTAACTTAACTAATTAAAGATTCATTTACAAGGGAAAAATCAGATGGATTGCAATAATAACGGTAAGTCTGACTACTTAGAATTCCCCATAGTGTGTCTGCTGATATGAAAGTAAGAACAAATGTGATCGCACACTATTAAAGATTATTAAGCGTGGCAAGTGTAAAATTACCTCTGTAATGCGTGTTTTCCCTTAAATTCACTGAGTGATCTTGAAGCCACAAAGCTTAAGGCATGTGTTGAAACACATCCATCTTGAGATTCCAACTGTCAAACATGGCTGCCTCATAGCAAGACTTAACAAAGAGAAGATTGCGACCGCCTATGCACACAGAGGGAGGCTGAACGCTTCTCAGATTAAAGCCCACATTGACCCAGCTGTCTTCAAGGTTTCAAAAAAGCTCTAGAGAGCTTCCCAAAAGGTTGCAAGAGACTGGGTTGATCTGCTCTAATTATTTCAAAAAGGATATGAAATTGTTTGTATAGCCCACCATGGGCATGGTGTGTCTCTTATCATAAAGAGCAATCATCATAGCTCTTTATAACAGTAGGATATAGCTGTCTAACTACACGCTTGCTGCTGTCCTCATTTTCAAATGATGCCAGAGAAAAAGATTTTTACCCACCTAGGTGGAATTCTCAGAGGGGAGATGGTCACTAGGAGAATAGAAATCCATGGGAGAGTCAAGTTTGCTGTCTCCTCTGGACCACATATTTGGTGACCTGGTTCAGGAATCTGACTTTGGATGACTCGGCCCCCTTTCAATTGTCCTGGATGCTACTAGACTATAGAGTGAATGAGAGCTGCAGGGACACACATTTTGACTTGGTATAAGAAAGGGTTTCCTGGCGAACATAATTGCCTATCATTGAAATTTGCTCCTCGGGAAATAAAGAGAGTTCTAATCATGAGAATGACACAAGCCGAGCAATGTTAGTAAAAACAAAATAACTCTGATCAGGTACAGTGCTATCGGGAGTTTTAAACTTATCTCAAGTCATTCCCGTAGTCACCCTCGGTGGTAGATAATGTCATCTTTATTTTATAAATAAGCATACTGGAAGACAGAAAGGGGAAAGGGTTTGTTGAAAGTCTCACAGCTCATGAGGGGAACCGTATCTGAGGTCAGCTCTTTGGGCTTCGGTGTCTATTTTGTCCCCATTGTACACAGATGCCACCAAGAGGAACCCTAAGTGAGGCCAAGGTTAGACTAGGCCTTGCAGGAGAGACACGGGGCCTTCTGCTCTTTGGTGATGCAGCGTATAATCATCCTAACTCTCAGTTACGATTCTTGGATAAGCTCAGAGCCTCTCTGCCACTTTTGTATTTATACCTTACATCCATATACCTTCTTAGTTTCTGCTCCTGAGTTGAGAGAGCTTTCCTGCTTCTGCATCGCGTCAGAGCCAAGCACAAAGATCTTCCATTCTTTGTTCTGAGAGCACACTGAGTCCAAGCCAGTACTTGCTCTGCTCACCAGCTTTATTGCAGGCCGTGGGAAGGGGAGGGGACACCCTCTTCCACCACATCCCCTGGTTCCCTGCTGTTCCTCCCATTTCACACCTCCCTCCCTTACCCTCTCCACTCTCCCAACGCTGCAGGCTTGCTCAGCTTGTCTACTTTGTGCAGTCCCCTCGACATCGGGGGGAAAAGGCTTCTCTTTATCTCTATATGCAAAAGTCTCTCTTAATCAGAGACTATGGTTTTTGATGACTTCATGTTACAGAAACAGGCGAAAACGACTAGATTTGCTATTGAACAACAATAATTCTGACATCGGTTTAGCTTGGGGATTAGCAGGGATGTGACTGGAGCCAGGGAGACAAGTTAATATTATCTCGATAGCCTAGGGAAAAAAAATGATGAAAGGACCTAAAGTGATTTACTGCTTGAGTTTTCAGTTCTCAAATATCGGCGTAAAAGACAGCCTCTTCTCGGCACGCACTCCAAGCCGTCCTTCTTCACTCCAAGGACAGGGCACAGCTCGGGAGAGGTTAATGCACTGACAGCCACCACCGGAGCAAGCCCTTGTAGTACTAGAAATTGAAAAGAGATTGAAATCTGCCATACAGGTTGTTGCTGGGAGAAAGCCAAGGAGAGGGAGACAAGTTGAGATCCACGAAGACAGATGGAGATTAAAGCAAGACAATCAGTGAAATGGAGAAACGGTGCGAGGTTGTGCAACAGAGGGCAGATAAGATAAAGCGGCAGGTGGAATAGGGCGAAGGCATCCCTCAGAGAAAGAAAACGTCAGCACCATCCTCACAGGGGTTTGTCAGACTCAAAACTCAAATGCCTAAGGGCTTTGACGGTCCAGCTGCCATCTCAGTAAGGAACAGGAAGTGTCCGGCAATTAATGGCAGCTTGCTGGGTACTGGAATCCCTATCTCTTGATAATGAAGGTGTGGGTTTGAGTTTGAGGAAGGAATTCAAAAACCGAGGCTCTCCTAGGGAGATAAGCTATTTCACATAGTCCAAAGAAGGTGTCTTTATTCTCCAAGCCCTCTGTGAAGAGGCCCAGGGCCAAGACACAGGTACATGACTTAAATGGGCGGTGGAACCACAATGTTGAAATGTGGGAGAAATACATATAGTGAGAGGAAATCAGAAACAGAACAAGCACCCTATCATCAGAGCAAAGACCTCATTGAATAGACAGAAGAGGCAGGATATAGGTGAGTGTTGCCAACTCTTGCAACTACACTCCACAACTTTTCGTTCCCCACCCTTCTGTGTCTGCTGCCAGAGCCACTGTGTTTCACTTCTAAATAACCACATCACCGATAATAATCTTCACTGATCCCCCCAAATCCACTTTTGCTTCTTCTTTTGCATATTCTCTCTCTAGCTAAGAGAACTGCCCAGATATGAGGCAAGGCTTCTGGAACAAGGTGGTAAACCAAGTTCACATTTCTGCTTTGCTGTTTTGCTATTGGCACACCACAATAATAATGAAGAAGCAAAATACGCTATAACCATGAAAGCAAGCCAACAGAATCAGCAGACAAACAGCATCTAGAACTTTCTGGAGAACAGAAGGTTCGTAGAAGATTACTGACTGATGAAAGATCAGAGAGGACTGGACTCTAGAATCTTCCTGTGGTGATTTCAGCAGAAATGAATGAAATGTTAAACCGCGTCCTGAAGGGCGACGAGTCTTGGCAAATAAAGGCCTCGTGGAAGTCATAGTGAGCAATTAAGATTTGTTAAGATGGGGTAACACTGAAAATCATTTTTAATTTTTTGTTTTAAAGAGGTGGGGTACAATTCAGGGTTAGTATACATTATGCTCATTATGCAGGTACCCTTGTGCATGAGGTGACTCCCCCCTCCCCTGACAGATTCCCACTACTGCCAATCCCACACCCTCCACCCACCGTGCAGTTTCCCACCGCTGCCAATTCCTTTCTTACAGTATTATGATAGTTGTTCAAGGTCCGCTTATGAGTGAGAACGTGTGATACTCAGTTCTTTGTTTCTGTGATAGATCTCTCAGTGTTAGAGACTCTAAGTCCTTCCAAGTTGCTGCAAAGCTCATAATTTTTGAAAACCAAAATCACACTAATCTCCCATGTAAATGGAGATAGACATACGCGCTCTGAAAAAAAGTGAGATGTTAGTTTTTATCAAGAATGCAAATTTAAAAAAAGAATATAAATGAACTATCTATATGCAACTAAAGCATATAGTGCAGGAAACAGTCTATGCTAGATTCAAGGTCTCTTTCCCACTGCCTAAAGCAAAGCCTGTCAATAGACTGGCCAAGGCCAAGGTAACAAAGATCACAAACAACCGTTTGATGTCTCTAGGAAAGTTGAGAATCATCTTACATCTGAGAAACATCTGAGATATAAAAGAAACATACCATGATCAATAAATTAAAAACTTGCAGTAAAAATGTGACCCCATATTGATAACCTGCATTCAGAAAGATTCCGTTAGATGATATATAGAATAAGACATTATACAAACAGAACTCTCGAGAAACCAAACTGCAAAAAAGACAATATAAATTAAAACTTAAGTAGATGGAATAAAACATAAAGATGACACAATCTTCCATAAAGAAAAACTGTAATGAAGACATGTACAAAACGAGAGCCATCATCTCTACAATAAATAAATAAATGAATAATCAGCTGGGCGTGGTAGCGCGCGCCTGTAGTTCCAGCTACTTGGAAGACTAAGACAGAAGGTTCGCCAGAGCCCTGCAGGTCGAGGCTGCGGTGGCCGGGAGTGGCCACTGCACTCCAGTTTAGGTGACAGAGTGAGACTCCAACTCAAAAAAAAAAAAAAAAAAAATTTCTCTCTGGCCAGAGTGATGCAAGCAGAGAAGACAGGGGACTTCAAAAAGCCCAGGAAATCTCCCCAGCAACCTACAGCCAGCTAACAAGCAATCATATATGTGAGAAAAAGTCAAACGTCAAAGTACTCTGAAATTTAGGCTGCTTTCTCACAAAAATGAGAAATTAAATCAAACAAAAAATACCAGCAGAGAGAAAATGTGGAACGTAAGAAAGAATAGAACTAACCTGGTGAACAATGAAGCTCACTCAAGAAAACAGCAATGTAAAGGGTAAATGCAGGTGTAAAGGGAAAAGCAAAGGGAGTTAATGGGATGCAAGGAGAGAGCATCTTCCAGAAGCAAAAGGGAGGATGCCAGTCGTGGGATGGAGAAGAGGATAAACTAGGTGGGTCACAACGCGGGCAGTTTCTTCTCCCATCACATCAAAGGTAAGAAAGTAAGACTTTGCAGGGAAATTCAAAATATGAAACAAACTAAGATAGAGTTTTGAGAAATGCACAAAGGAGATTTTACCTGAACATGGTGTCTATATAAACAGTACAACTATTAAGCAGAGGAAGTAGCCACTTCTCAGCATTGCAATGAAAAGTATCTGCAAAGTCAAAATTACCAGAAAATAAATACTGCTTATCATCAGACTGCATCTTTTAGAATAAACTTATAAATAAAAGCATGAGTGACTCGATTATGACTACAGAACAGAATGTAAACTTTTCACCTGTTCTTCACACAGCTCAGTGGTCTGCAAGTGATGCCACAACTAAGAAACCCTGGGGCTTGGGTGGGGCAGGAGAAGACAGACGGTCTCAGTGTAAAGACTTGAAAATCAAAAAATGCTACTGAGGGTATAGAGAATTGAGGTTATGATATGTTATTTAAAAGTCCTTGGTTTTATTTTTATTTTTTAGAGATAGGCTCTCCCTCTGTTGCCCGGACTGGAGTGTGGTGCAGTGGATAATCACGGTGATGTGGATTTTTCAAGTCAGCCTGGGCTTTGAGAGTGTTGGCCCCAAGGGGCCGTCAGCCAAGCCCCAGAGAGGGTCGTGGAGAGGATGGCCAGCCTTGCCACGCAAGTGACCGCTCTCATGGGCTGGCAAGCCAAGCCCTGAGAGTTGTAATGGGGGTCTGGCAAGCCTAGCTCCCAGGGTGTTGGCTGTAACGGGTGACAAGCCAAGCCCTGAGAGTGCTGCTGGTTTGGTGGGCTGGCAAGCCTAGCCCTCGGGGGGTCTCAACTTTGGAGTCTCGCCTTCCTCCAGCAGCTCTCCTGGTTCAGCTGGCGCTGTCGGCTGGCAAGCCAGCCTTTGGGGTGCATGGCTTTTCGACTCCAATGATCTTCTGCAGCTCTTCAGATTGCAGCTCTGGTCTTGTGTCCAGGAAGAAGGAGGGACAAGGACAGCCAGAGGGTGGGAAAGCAGGACTGAAAAGCTCCCACAGTGGGAGGGGACCCAAAGGGGTTGCCCATCCGGGGTCGAAAACCTAACCCTAAGTCCAAGCTGATTGGCTCACACGAGCGGCCTGATGGCGAGCTGATTGGTTGCTTTTCAATCCCAGCAGTGAGGACTTCAGCTTTAACTTGAGAGACTTGCAGGGAGCTTTTTCACCAACGCTGAGCCTGAGAAGCCTGCCAGGGAGTTCACTACATGGCTACCAGAGGACCCGACTGTCTGTCTGCCTAACCTTTTTCTGTCCCAATAGCAATCCTCATTTTTCACTGCAGCCTCGACCTCCTGGGCTCAAGAGATCTTCCCACTTCAACCTGCCAAGTAGCTGGGACTACATGACACCACCATGCCTGGCTAATTTATTTTTTTTGAGCTGGAGTCTCACTCTGTCACCCAGACTGGAGTGCAGTGGCCGCTCCCAGCCACTGCAGCCTCAACCTGCTGGGCCCTGACAATCCTTCTGCCTCAGCCTTCCAAGTAGCTGGAATTACAGGCACGCGCTACCACGCCCGGCTAGTTTTTGACTTATTGTAGAGATGAGGTCTCGCCAAGTTGCCCAGGCAGGTCTCAAACCCGCGGGCTCAGGCAAATCACTCACCTCAGCTTCCCAAAGTGCTGGGATTACAGGCTGAGACACTGAGCCCAGCTTAATTTTTTTTTTAAACATTTTTGTAGAGATGGGGTCTCCCTTTGTTGCTCAGGCAGGCCCAGAACTCCTGTATTCAAGCAATCCTCCTGTCCTGGCTTCTCAAAGCTCTGGGACGGCAGGCATTAGCACCTGGCCAAAATGTTACATGTTTAATTAAAGTAGAACTAAAAATAGCGACATGTCTTTCAAAAGTTTGGAACAGAGTAAAGAGAAAGGTTGCTGCATAAATGAGCTAAATTTGGCGCTGTCATTGTAGAGACCATTAATTCGTGGTCTACATAAATCATAAATCATAAAATAAAGGGATAGGCTCATTTTTCAGACATATAACTCTCCAAAACATCTAAACTCAATGCAGAAAAAAAGCTGACTCTCATCAGGCATTATTCTGGGGGTGATGCATGTTTTTTATTGTCATATCCTGGGGACAATAAGTGGATGGAGGTTTAAGACAATAGACTTTTCATTTCCATTTTAAACATCTTTTTAAAAATTTCGTTTCATGGATTTACTTGTTTCTTTTATTTTTTTCAGAAAGAGGCAACAAAAATCGAGGAGATGCTTGAAGATTTAGTTGTATTTCCTGAGCTAGCACAGTTTAGAAACAGAAATGATACAAGAAACCTAGTACTTCCATTACCATTTCTATGCTCTTCCTACCACAGGCATAGCCTAGCATAGTGCTAGGATTATATTATTTTGGGAAGTGGCCCAAGTGCTTTTGATGTGCATGATTAACATTTAAGATAATAATGCCAACTCATTTTGTAACTCATAACTGAATGGCTCTCTCTGGCATGCTGTGACCTGGTGGCTGAGGGATGCCGGGGTTTCCTGAGCCCATGAATGAGGGCGAAGGGAGTCCTGCCTCCTGCTCTGCATATGGAATGAGTGTCCATTAGGCTCATTAATTCATGAGCACTCTTTATGTTAATACTCTTAGGGTTCCTTGGCATTTAGGTCACCTTTAGTGTTAAACTGACATTTACCTCACACCAAAATTAATGGACATTCAGGGACAGTTCAACAAATGCAAGAATCCCCTGAAAATGAGAAACACTTTAGGGTCCAGAGAAGGGTTACATTATTTTTGGCACTATAGGTCTGACTAATGAAATCCATATTCAATCAAATGAGTAGCAACTTGTCAAAGGATCATTTGTCAGCCTTCCTTCTTGACGTAGGACCTCTCTTCGCACATGCTGATCTTTTTGTAAGATTGTAAGGCTCAGGGAATGAATCGTAATACCTCAGTCTTTACTAAGGAGCATTCTCTATCTCGTACTCCCCAAATTCATGGACTATATAATAAATACAACACATAAGGCACGATTGGAACAAGAAATATTACAGTGGCTGAAATAAGTGACTTCATTCAAAATGAAACAGGTCCAAAATTCAGCATCAGCAAAAGTATAATTTATTTCGCAGTGGCCTTCTACTTTGCACAGATTTTTAACGTCTAGTGTCATAGTTTGAGCCTTAGTACGACGCTGCGGGTTTGGGAGGGGAGCTATCTGTCTTACTCTGCTCATGGTTCTGTAACACAATATTGGAAACTGGAGAGCTTAAATATAACAGACATCTGTTTCCTGTAGTTAAGGGAAGCTGAGAAGTACAGGATCGAGGCACCAGCAGATTTCATGTCAGGTGAGGGCTTGTTTCCGGGTTTATAGATCACACTCCCCACGTGCCGTCTCTTGGTAGACGGGACAAGTCAACTCTTTGGTGTCTCTTCTGCTAAGAGTACAATATCTTTTATAAAGGGTTGTGCCCTCATGATCTGATCACCTCTCCAATTCCCCATCCTCTAGTTCCATCACCTCGGGTGTGAGGGTTTTAAAATATAATTTGGGGAGAGACACAAACATTCAGACCATAGTTGTGTCTGTACATTTTAAAAGTGAGGAAAGATTTAATACTGGGAGAACATGTTGAAGATCTTCATAAAAAGTTCCCAGCTCCTCCTCCTCCCTTTAAAATAAAACAAGGGAGTGGAGAATCCACTTTGCATATTGTCTTTTATTTATTCATTCATTTTTAGCGCTTGCTATCTGGAAAGAGGACAGTGTCAGATTCCTTTGTCATCTTCTGCTTACATTTAATACGGTTGAAGAACATGTTTCTTTGCCTTGTAGGTTATTTGAAATCATGTTTGAGACCTTTGAATGTAGTCATATACTTGGGCTGTAGATTCCAAAGGAAATGAAGGATGGCAGAATATGCTACCCCAAATATGCCACTTTGGCATAAGAATGACTTTAAAGTAAAAGCACTTAAAAATATAACAGGGGCAAGACCCTCTATACCAGGTCCTCGGACCCTCTGTTTTTCTCCCCTGAGCTCCTTTCTATTCCAGAAAGAGAGTGGCATTCTCATCCTCAGCAATGGGAAGCTGAGATTGAAATAATTTTGTACAAACAGATCTTGTTAGAGTCCTTCTTCTCTTCCTGTAACTTTTCCACACAGTTACTTGGGCACACTTTCCTCTCTTTGTTCAATTTAGTATAAAAGAATTTAGATTTTGTCATTTCGCGGGGCTTTTATTTCCTTACAAGGGCTTCCAGATCATGTGGAACTTATATTAAATAAATGTTTGCTTTTCTTTCGCAATCTGTTTTATTTCGGCTTAATTCTTGGGTCCAGCTGAAAACCCAAAGCAGATAGAGGCAAAATGTTGCCTTCCCTACAGAAGGGAGTTTGGAGACCACCACCCAAATCCTTCTGACTATAGAGGAAAATTGTTCAGCAGAGTCTGCTGTGAGCCAGGAGAGAGCTTCCAAACACAGACCTGTTGCTTAGCTGTGTGGCACTGAGCAAATCGTGGGCTCCTTCTTCCTTACAATCACCTCAACGCCCAAGTTAGGTATTATTAGGAAGTGTAACTAGCTTAGGGCCTAGGTCTCATATACTTGTTATTTTTCCCTTCCCCACCATAGGTGATTCTGTTACACATGCATTTGAAAACCAAAGCAGTGCCTTTGATCCCCTAGGAAATCTTTTTTAAAAATAGTCAATTGAAGCCGGGCTCGGTGGCTCAGCCTGTAATCCCGCGCTTTGGAAGGTTGAGGTGAGTGGATTGCCTGAGCCCGCGGGTTCCAGACCCGCGCGGGCAACTTGGCGAGCCCTCATCTCTACAATAAATCAAAAAATGAGCCGGGCGTGGTAACACTCGCCTGTCATTCCAGCTACTTGGAAGGCTGAGGCCGAAGGATCGCCGGAGCCCAGCAGGTCGAGGCTGCAGGGGCCGGAAGCGGCCACAGCACTCCTGTCTGGGCGACAGAGTGAGACTCCAACTCAAAAACCAAAACAGTCAATTGAGATTTCTGTTTTAATAGCTACTCTTAAACTGATGTCCATGGAGCTGTTTCTGAGTTTGGGGTTTGGGAATCTGGTTGACCTTTTGTACCCAAAGGAAAAAATGATCATCTTCATCTCTAATAGATGGCAGCACCTTAATTTATAATCCAAAAGGGGAAATAACACATACGTGGCTGTCAGGAAAGGGGACGCACTTTGGAAATGGCTTTTGTGAAAGATTATAAAGCTACATACTGCCCCTGATCACTGCAGAGAGAAAATGATGTTTCTTTTGATCAAAACATGACAAGGAGCACCTCCGAATCAATACACGGAGAATTTAATCCTCTGAGCTGTCAGCTTCACAAACAGAGAAAGTGAATGTTAATGACAGGAAGGCAAACATGTTTATTGTGCAAAGGTTGCTGGTGAGAGGCCTGCTCAGCCCCCTTGGAAAAGGCCAGGAAAGACATTGCCTTGACAGAACCTTGTCATCAATTTTTCCCGGAAAAAGTTATAACATAATATTTAACACATCAGACTGCCTAATGTGAAAAAGTATAGACCCGTGTCTTTGTTCCACAAATACGACAAAGGTTTTACACCTACTTAAAATGTTTTAAAAGCATACTCAAATATTTATGGATTTTTCAGTGTATTTTTAAATATATGTAAACATTTGCACACATATACAAGTGTAGGAAGTAATGTAATAAACCCCCACAAACTCTTCAACTAGATACAAAATAAATGTCATGACTTTGCCATTTTCGCTTTATTTGTTGTTTTGTTCTTCTCTTCCGGTATTGTTTTACTTTGTGGAAGCATTTAAAGCACAGACTAAAAAAAGTCACATACTTCTAAGTGTTTCAATAAGAATCTTTTTTTAATAACATGGATTCTTTCTTATGAAATTGAAAATGGCCCAGCTTCCCAATAGAACTAATTATTATTATTATTTTGAATATACATGGAAATTGACCTTCCTGGCCTTGAAGCTCAAAACTTCCATTTGTCTTGTCAGAGTTCCTTTCTCAGAAAGCCAAGCCTCCCACCTAAGTATTACTCCACTGAAACTCGCCAGATCACCACATCAAGACAATGAGAGGCCAGATCCCACCTATTTGCTAATTCTTCTTCCTCACCCCTCCCTTATTCCTGTTTACGAACTCCTTTTCCTTATTCTTGCAAAGTTCCAGTTTTCTACACAGTCTTACTCAACTATATAAACCCTTGACTTCAGTAGGATGGGGAGATGGGTTTGAGAAGGACTCTTCCACTCTCCTTGGCTGATATCACTCAAATAAACAGCTTTCTTCCTGACAGTGCTGGTTGTCTCAGAGACGGACTTTCTGTGCATTGAGCAACAGGGCCTCGACCGAACTCCTGGCGTTTGGTAACAAAACCACAATGCCATTATTTTGTCTGACACAATTAAATATAATTTTATGATGTTATCTGATAAATATATGTTTCAAATTTCATGTTTATAGTTAATTTTTAAAATAGAGATCCAAAAACTTTACGGACATAAGAGTGTTATCATAGGTAATGAAAAGCAGAACAAAACATTCTTCTCATTCACATCGCACACCTATGCCTGGATATTTATTCCAAAGAAGGAACGTGGACAAAGTAAAATAAATTGTGTATATGTAAGTCTTCATAGCAGTTTAATATTTAAGACAAAAACAGAACGGGTAAAACAGGTAAGCTATACAAATATGCAAGTTAAATAAATAGACCATCTTAACTCAAGGTGGTAGTCTGGTGTCGTTAAAATGATGACTATGAAGATTGAAAAGCAATATAGAAAATTCTCAATACATAAAATTTTTAAAAAGACACAAAACTGTATGTGTATTTCAGCTGTAGCAAAACAAAAATGTGTAGAAATACAGATTAAATATTGAGAGGAAACACATAAAAATGAAAGTAATTATGTCAAAGATGGAGGGATATAAGTAAACATTAAGAAATATCAAGGCTTATTCTTTTTTGACGATTCATTTAGTATTGCGCATTGGAGAACCTATCCATACAAATTTAAAGAAACATACAAAGACCACCAATAATCTTACACCCTTAAACAACCAGTATTTAACATTTGATTAATATATTCATATATATGAATATAATTTTGTTATATATTCTGACAAATCATGAGTGTTTTCACATACTGGTAAATATTTTATATCAATTTATTCAACCGTTTCATATTATTGAACAATTTCGTTGTTTACAGTGTGTCCTTAGCAATAGCAATAAGCATAGGGATACCTACCGAAAAATCCTTCACTAATTACCGGCCGATTCCTAAGGGAGACCCATGGAAGGCATTTTCTTTCATCCTCAACATTATTTGCTTTCTCATTTTAATTATGAGGAAACTGAAGACCCACAAATTAAGTGTTATACAAGACATAACTAACAAAACCCCGAACCATGTTTAAAACCTTTATGTTTTCTATCTGCAGTCTATGATCAATCTATATGTAAGTCTTAGTTCACATTGCCAGTTATAAGAAGATCTTTGTGAGTAAAATTCCTGGGTCAGAGATGTTATTTTTTTCAGAGTTCGGGTGAGCATGGTGCTAAAGTGCTGTATCAAAGCACCCTTGCTCTATTGTATATGTTAATATGAACACATATTAATTATTATATATCACATTGTCTACTACATCAATGGGTGGAAGTTGGAAGCATTCCCCTAAGAAGAGGAATAAGACAAGGATGCCCAGGCTCACCCATTCTGTTCAACATAGTGCTGGAAGTCCTAACCAAAGCAATCAGACAAGAGAAGGAAATCAAGGGTATCCAAATAGGAGAAACAAACAACAACGACAACAACAACAAAAAAAACAGTTAAGCTATCTCACTTTGTGGACAATATGATTCTATATCTTGAAAACCCTAGGAAGTCTGTCAAAAGCCTCCTTGCACTGATGATTTCGGTAAAATCTTGGGGTACAACAAAGTGCAAGACAGTTGCATTTCTACACACAAGCAACAATCAGGTAGAAAATCAAATTAAAATCACAATCCCATTGGCAATAGCTACACACACACACAATTAAATACACACACACACACACACACACACACACACACACACATACACACAGTTAAATACCTTGGCATCCTCCTAACCAGCGAAGTAAAAAACCTTTATAACAAGAACTACAAAATGCTGCTCACAGAAATCAAGGATGACACAAACAAATGGAAAAATATTCCTTGCTCATGGATTAGAAGAATAAATATTGTCAAGATGTCCATCCTACCCAAGGCAATTTACAGATTCAATGCAATACCCATCAATTACCAATATCTCTTTTCCACAGACCAGGAAAAGACAATCCAGAAATTCATATGAAAACATAAAAGAGTGTGAATAGTCAAAATAATCCTCAGGTAAAGTAACAAAGTAGGCAGTATTACACGTTCAGACTTTAAACTTTACTACAAGGCTACAATAACCAAAACATCTTTCTATTGGTCCAAGAATAGGCACATAGACCAATTAAACAAAACAGATTCTGGAAGCAAAAATTCAGTCTCTCAAACAACCCATCTTTGACAAAGTCACCAACAAAAACCACTGGGGAAAGGAGACCACATTTAGCAAATTATGCTGGGAAAACTGGTTGACCACATGCAGAAGAATGAAACAGGACCTTAAACTATCACCATATTAAAAATCAATGCAAAATGGGACAAAGTCCTAAATTTTAAACCTCAAACTATAAGAATCTTAGAAGAAAACATAGAAAACATCTTTATGCATATCACAGTAGGCAACAAATTCTGAACCAAGTCCTCAAATGCCATAATAGCGAAGATAGACAAGGGAGACATCATCAAACTGAAAAGCTTTTACATAGCAAACTAAACAATCAAGAGAGTGTAAAAACAACTCACAGAATGGGGAAGAAAATGCAAATTATGTATTTCATAAAGAACTAACATCCGAGATCTACAAGGAACTCAAACACAGTGAAAGGAAAAAAATAGACAATCCCATTCAAAAGTGGGCAAAGAACATGAATAGACGCTTTTTAAAAGAAGATATACAAGCAGCCAACAGACACATAAAAATATGTTCAACCTCACTAATCATCAGAGATATGCAAATCAAAACCCACGATGAGATACCACCTCACTCCAGTAAGGATGGCAATAATTAATAAATAAATAAAAAACAGATGCTATCACAGGTACAGAGGAAAAGGAATGCTTCTACACTGTTGGTGGGAGTGCAACGGTCAACTTCTGTGGTAAAATAGTGTAATGATTCCTAAAAAAAACTAAAAATCGACCTTCCATACAATCCAACAATTCCTCTCCTGGGATTATACCTGGAAGAACATAAATAATTCTACAAAAAAGACATCTACACATGCATATTTATTGCTACACTCTCCACAATAGCAAAAACTTGGAACCAACACTTCTGACCATCGGAAGTGGATTGGACAAAGAAATGTGGTACATATACACCATGGATTATTACATAGCCATAAAGAAGAACAAAATCATGGATTTCACGAGCAAATTGGATGGAGTTGGAGATCGTCATACTTAGTGATCTATCACAGAAACAAAGAACTGAGTACTGCATGTTCTCACTCATAAGTGGGACCTGAACATTAGTCACACTATCATAAGGGTGGAATTGACAGTGGCTGGGCACTGCTGGGGGTACGCATCACAACTGAAAGGGTACCTGGTCCTAGACCAGGGTGGGTGAAGGCCTGTTGGGGACCCAAAGTTCACCTGAATGCAACCAACTATGGAGCTAATCTTAACCTGCACCCCACATCTCTATGATAAAACAAAATTTAATTTATAAAAACTGTATACTCTGAATTTGGGGGAAGGAAGATTTAGGTAATATCTCCTCTGCTCCTTGCTCAGTTGCTTTGTGATATTAAGCTCTTTCTCTGCGACAGTAAAAAAAAATGTTTTCGCTTTTGTGCTTCATTTAATTGACTGGAATTTCCAGGCCAATTTTTAAGAAGAGCTAGGCGCTCACATTTTTGTGTTCCATGTATTAATTTCAGTGGCTTTAGTATTTAGATGCTTATTTTGAGCATCCAAAAGACAAAAGATTCATCCATACCGCATGTATTGTAATGCAGATAAGTTGAATGCTTTCAACAAAACCATTCACTCATCCCCTGAATATTTTTAGCCTAACTTTGGTGACAGAGTTCATTTGAAAGGATACAAGGGAGCTGGGCTCCGTGGCTCAGCCTGTCATCGCGCGCCTTTGGGAGGCTGAGGTGAGTGGATTGCCTGAGCCCAGGGTTCGAGACCCGCCTGGGCAGCGAGACCTCATCTCTACAATAAATCAAAAAATCAGCCGGGCGTGGCAGCGCATGCCTGTAATTCCGGCTACTCTGAAGGCTGAGGCGGAAGGATCGCCGGAGCCCAGCAGGTCGAGGCTGCGGTGGCCGGGAGCGGCCGCTGCACTCCAGTCTGGACGACAGAGTGAGACTCCAAATCAAAAAAAAAAAAAAAAGAAAAAAGAAAGGATACAAGGGTAAAGGGAGTTGGGAAAACTCACAGGCATGAAACAACCTGTAGTATAAGGACATGTGAATAGAAATGTGGACTCGTGATTCCTTGGATATCCTCGTTCTGTGCAACTTCAATAAGCCTGTGTAGAGGGACCCCCCAAAACCGGTATCTTTTGGAGGGCAGGCCCTTTGTCGTACAAGCTTCCGCCACTACCTACGTGTTCTAAGAACCCATGCACATCAGTGTACCAGCCAGCGTTGTTGTGAGAGGCTGCATTCAGCTTCAGTGAATTTTTTTTTTAAAAGTCTTTCAACATGTTTGCCCATTGAATGAGGGGTGATTTATGAGTGCACTTGCCCACACTGTGCTGAGTGTTCAGCAGTTTTTGACCCAAAATGATATGACCCCTTTCCCTCACCCTCCTTATTCACTTGATCTCACCCTGAGTGATGATTTTTTGTTTCCCTGGATGAAAAAGTTCTCAAAGAAAGACATTTTGCCAAAAAATGGCAGAAATACGAAAAGGCATCAAAAATCATGAGTTCAAAAACTGTTTTGAGCAGTGGAAAAAGTGTCTTGATATGTGTATTGCATCAAATGGAGAGTACTTTGAAGGTGGCTGAAGTTTAAATATATGAGTATAAATACAAAATTTGTATAAATAAATTTTGGCTTGGGGGGGTTCCCCCCTTAAGCTTTCCTGTCCAACAAATCCTAGATCCTTTTCCCACAGACCACTACCCAAACGGTATTATACCACCCACGAACTTTTACTGCGTTTAAGTCAATGCCATCATTTTCATTGCCTTTCCCTAGAATTTAACCTTCTGGTCTTTATATATCCCTTGGGGGGGTGGAGACAGACTCCCTTGCACAAAATTCTTGTTTTTTTGACATTTGAGCCTCTTCTCAGCTTGGTTCTTATTTAATTATTGTATATTTAGAATTCAAGCTTTAAAATTGTATTCTATCTTGTGGGTATTTTTGTTGGGATTAAGTTAAGCTGTGAGCATTTTTTCACGTGATATTGGCTATTTGTATAATGTCCTTTGTGAAGTATATGTTGATATCTTTTGCTCATTCGTTATTTAGTTATCTAAATTTTGTTTATTGATATTTTAACTATATTGTAGGTCTTCTTTATATATTTTGGATACATGTTTTTTGTTGAATTAATATTTTTATTCTGTTTAATTCCTTCATAGCTTTCTGATTGCCAAAGTAATTGCAAACAATATTTTATACATATATAGATATACATGCTATGTATCTCTCTATATATTTATGAAGAACAATTATTCATTTAGATTTCACACTTGTGAATTACGTATTAACCTGTGTTTTGGTACCAACAGTGTCATTCCTGACCAAAACAAAAGAAAAACAAAGACAAATACTGAAGATGTCAGTTGTGTGCCTAGTTTAATTGCATTGAATATGTGAAAGTATATTTCTACATTACACATATGAAACCTAACTTGACCCAGGACAGTTCAGAAGAGACAAAAATGTCCATTATTGACTTACATAACCTCTAAATCCCATTTGAAATGACTAGAGTCAAGTTTTGGATCCTTTTTTTTCTCTGTGTGGATGACATCACACTCTCTGATTTGAACCAGTTAATTCTTTTTCTCAATACTTTTATGGCTTCGTATTTCTCTAAATATTGGTATGCTAAAGATGCAGTCCAGTGACCCATTGTCTTCTCGACTTTTATTATCCTGTTAGTGATGTCCCAAAGCTTGAAATGTCATCCGGTCTGCCAGTGAAGCCCAAGTATGTCTCTCCAACCTAGATCACTTATCTGAAATAAACAGATATGGGTTTCCAATGGCTTTATTCATTCGACGTGTAACAGGAATTTGAACTTATCATGTTTAAAATAAAACTCTTGGCTTCTGTATACCAGCAAACATATCCCTGCTTTAGTCTTATCCATCTTGATAAAAGGCTATGCCAATGATCCAGCTGTTAGGGACAGAAAACTAGGAGTACTGCTTAATGCCTCTCCCCCCTTTATCTTACCATATTTTTGTCAGAAAATTCTGTAAACATTCCACTCTAGAAATTATTCAGTAGTTTAACAGCCATCTTGTTTTGGGCTGAATGTGTCCTTCTCCTAAAGCATATGTTGCATTTCAAACTCCCAGTACCTGAAAATAGGAATGTATTTGGAAATAAATACATTGAAGAAAGAGTTAGTTAAGATATGATGAGGTCATACTGGAGTAGAGTGTACTCTGAATCCAATAAGCGTGGTGCTTTTATAAAAAGACGAAATGTAATGACAGAGACACACGCTGAGAAAGCCATGTGAAGAGGGAGGAATGCGATAACGCATCTACAAGTCGAGGGATGCTAAAGGCTGTTGACAAACTCCTAAATGTCAGGAAGAGGCAAGGATGCATTCTCCTTTGTTTCAGAAGGAGCATGGCCATCACGACACCTTGATTTGGGGCTTCTGTCTCCCTCTCTGCAGGATAATAACCTTTCATCGTTTTAAGCCACACATTTTGTAGCACTTTGCTACTGTGGCCCAGGGAAATTAACACACACCAGGTTCTGCGGGGGTTGGCTTCCTCTCTGAACTCGTCCGGTGTTATCCTCTTCCTAGCTCACTGTGCCTCTCCCACAGGAACCTGCCTTTTGTTCTTGAACCTTTAAGGAGTGTCCCGACCTTAGGGTCACCACGCAAGCTTCTCCCTGTGTCTGGAATGCCCTTTCCTCAGATTTTTACATGGATGTCTTCGCTTTTGATTCAGACCTCTGCTAAGGGTCATCTCCTCATAGGAGCTTTAGTTGTCCTTCTCCCCTAGCTAAAACACCAAACGTATCTTCATATATTACCCTGTTTTACTTTCGTTACAGAGTTTTACTTAAAAAAAAAGAAATGGTTTACCGTCTATTTAAGTTGCCAAGCTGTCAAGCATCATGAGAGCAAAAACCTCTTTTTGGTCACAGCTTGCTCTAGTCAGGGCGCTTGTGTTCTTCCACAATTTATATGTTGAAATCTTGATCCCCCAAGGTGATGATATTTGGGTGAAGGCGCTTTTGGGACGAGTCCTTATAAATGAGATTATTGTCTTTATACAAATAAGCCCAAGGGGCGTAATTTATCTCCTTCCTCATGTGAGGACACAGGAAGAGAGCACGACCTGCGAGCCAGGAAACAGGCCCTCACCAGACACCAAATTTGCTGGTTCCCTAATCTTGGATTCCCAACCTCCCGATTCTCATTCTGAGCTACCTAGTTTAGGGTTCTTTTTAATAGCATCCCCAAACAACGAAAACACTGCTGTGGCTATCTCTCTGGTGTTTAAAATTGGGCCTGACACGGAGAATACATTCATCAAATTTTTATGAAACAAAAAAGCGAATATATCAGAAATATGCAAATCATAACACAAGTTGTCACTTCACGAAGGATTAGCTATATTTTCGATATTCTTGATGCTCTGGCATCTGGGTCCTTGCTGAGCCATGAGACATCCCCTTCCCAGAGTGAGTTAATTCCTAGGATTAGCAAACAACTCCGCTTTGAATATCTCTTTCATATGCAAGCATGTCAATCCAGAGTCTATATGCCCAATACCTTCTCTGTCTGGATTTTATACAGCCAAAGGCAATATTCCTTTAACCTCACTGACTCAGGATTTGCTTTGCCCTAATTATCTCAGGACCCAGTACCAGAGGACTAGAGACGGCCACTATAGCCCCAAGAGAGCCCTCTGAAATTATTTCAACTGGCCAATCCTAAATCTGCTTACTCTGCCTTGTTTTGCCTTCCCATGAAAAGCACAACGAAGTTTCTTTCCCCTTACTGCTTCTGCCTCCTGGCTAACTTTGGTGTTTCTCCACCAGGCCCTGCGTGATCTGCATGCTCTTGGCAACTGTGAGTAACGGACTGCTTTTTCAACGTCACAGTTGTCTCCATGCCTGAAAAATGATAAAGCCTACATGCTAAAACTCACACCTACTAGGATGGCTCTAATCAAAAGTGTCATTTAGTAATAAGAATGGATTAGAATGCAGACATATTGGAACTGTTATACAATGCTGGTCCACATATAAAGCCAGGCAAACACTTTGGAAAATAGTTTGCCCTTCAACCATTAAACAGTTGTCATTTGACCCAGCCATTCCACTCCTAGGGCTCTACCCTCCCCTCCCCAAAAGGAAAACAGACGTTCACACAAAAAACTGTACGTGAATATTCACAGCAACATTATTCATAATACTCAAAAGGCTAAAACAGTTTAAATGTTCACCAACTGATGGATGAATAAATAGAATATTGCTCTTCTTTTTTCAAATTTTATTATTTTATTTTAAAGACCTGGGGTACAACTCAGGATTAGGTACATAAATGGTCGATGTACAGGTAAAGTTTGGGCCTCCCATTATCTTCACTTTGCCTAGTTTAGGATCAGGTACTCTTATTTATGTAATGCCACCCCCCCACAGCCCCCAGTGTCCTGCTACTGCCAATCCCTTTCTTGTAGTATTATGATAAATGCTCAGGGTCCACTTATAAGTGAGAACATGTGGTATTCAGTTTTTTGTTTCTGTGATAGATCACTGAGTATGATAGACTCTAAATCCGTCCAAGTTGCAACAAAGTTCTTAATTTTGACCTTTTGAAGGTTGCATCATAGGGTATTATTTTTCAATAAAAACAAAAGAAATAAAATAAAATAAAAATAAAAGAAATACTGATTCGTGGTACAATATGGAGAAAACAAAAACATTATGCTAAATAAAAGATGCTAATCACAAAAGAGGATTTTATTTGTACTGAATACCAAAATAAGCAAATACTTAGAGACAGAGCGTAAATTAGTGGTTGCTTAGGGCCTTGAGGGGGTATAAAGGACAAGGTTTCATTTTGCTTGTGGTAATAGTTGTACAGCTCTGTGAATATAAAAAAAATTATTGAATTGTGCACTTTAAACAAATTAATTGCATGGTATGTGGGTTGTATATCAATAAAGCTGTTACAAAATAAGGGTATAATTATACTTAATATTCATGTAGGCCTTGGCATGTACCATTCTAAACACTTTATGTATACTATCTCAGAAGGTCAAGCCCTTAAGTCTGAGCTCTAAAACCCCTTGTCACCCTGCCTTGGTGTATATTCTTGCCCACTAGCTTCCTGATGATACCAGACAACGAAACCTCACTGACTATCAAAGAGGGATCCAAAGTTCAAGGAGAAAGCCCCGACTGACTGCACAGGTCAGTGAAAAACTATGAGGCCTTAGAAAAAAGCAAACAAATACATAAGCACAAATGTTAACATATACATTCAGATAAATGAATGAGGCTACTGTATTATTCAAATAAAAGTAGGCTTTTATGCAAAAGGAACATTATGATAAGCATAAATGAAACTCACCAAAATTAAAGCAAAGCACAACAAGAGCAAAATGTTTTCCCGAGCCCACCCAGTGGATGAGAAGCAGTGTAGGACATATAAATACCCCAAATATGTCTTTCATAAAACCAAAATGTATTTTTAATTCATTGTTAGATAATGAAATAGAACAACTATAAATAAATACAGAAGGAAAAAACACTGAGTAAAGCATTTTAAAACCCATAATTGTCAGAGTGAAAAAGAGGGTCACCAAGAAATGCTAATCAGCTGAAAAAAAAGAACTGAAGTTGAATGAAAATAGAACAAATATATCAGCTGTTAAAGAAAAACAACTGTGGTTTCAGTAAGCTAGACTCCCAGATTTTGTGAATTAATATGAACCTGTCTGCTTATTATACTAGATTCATTGGAAGCAAAATGGCACATAAAGGTTGAACTAAGCAGACAGGTAAATGAATAATTTTGGTCTAATAAAAACTCAAAGTAAGAAAGAAAAGAAAGCAGGTATGGTTATATTAATAACCTAGAAAGTAGCTTTTGAGGTGAAAACCATTAAAAAGGACAAAGAGGATATTTTATAATAATGAAAGTTAAAATCACTAAAAAAGATATAATAGTCATGAGCCTTTTTGCACTCAAGAATATAATAGTGAATTACATAAAGTAAAAACTGTTAGACTTGCAAGGAGCGATTGAAAGGATTCATACTCTCTGGTAATGAGTGATTTTAATATACTTTTCTATACTTTAATGCTTTGGAGTATTAGAGAAATAGAAAAAAAAACTACATTATATTGTAAAGAAAAGGAAATTCTTAAAATTCTTAAAATATAATATGCATGATGCAAAATGTATGCCAAACAGAAAATAAACAGACTGCAGTTTAAAATGCTAAATATTGAAAATACAAAATAATACACTGCTGATAATGGGAGAGGCTGTGTATGCATGAAGGGAGAGAGTATTTGTGAAATCTCTGGACCTGCTCAATTTTGCTGTGAACATAAAACTACAGTAAAAAATAAAGCCTATTTAAAAACTGCTAAAATAAAGCCAGAAATTTCTGAGATTCTGGGTATAGGTCAAGACAACAAAAAATCTAATCATTTTAAAATAACAAAAGTGCCAAAAATTATTCAGCCAACAATGAAACCACTACCTCCTGGTCCAATGACAAAATCAAGATTCAGATTAAAGACTAAGTTCAAAAACAAAGAAACACAACAAAACAGTGAAACACACAACACCACTGGAATGTAGCCAAACTCATACTTAAAAGCAAATTCATAGCCTTAAAACAAACTATAGTCTGTATTTATAAAAATTATGTTTATTCTCTGTTTGGCATAAATTTTATACTATACCATGCATATTGTATTTTGAGAATTTCATTTTCTTTATATTTTAATGTAATTTCTCTCTATCACTCTAGTACTCTAAGGCATTAATTCAAATTCCTCATTACAAGAGAGTATGACTTCTTCAATTTCTCTCTATAGCCCTAAAACAATTTAAAAATAGAGTTTAAAACCATGTTTCTAAACTCTATTCCATGTGTGACAATAACCTTCAGCTGTTGTGATTCAGTAGGTTTGGTTCAGGGTTTTGGGATGCCTCTTTTAAACAACTGACCATACTGGCTCCAGTAAGGCTAACGTACTCTAGAAAGGAAACTGTTCTAAGAATTCCACCTCCACAAAATGTCTGCCAGGTGCGCGAATTCCTGGGTTCAGCGGGGTACTGCCGCTTGTGGATTCCGGGGTTCGCTGAGTTGGCTAGACCGCTATATGAAGCCACTAAAAATAAGCAAGACTTTGCTTGGACGGAGGCCATGAACCAATCTTTTAATAACCTCAAACAAGCGTTACTCTCGGCCCCGGCCCTTGGGTTACCCGATTTAATAAAGCCGCTTCATCTATATGTGGGTGAACTGAAAAGGGTCACAAAGGGGGTCCTGCTACAACAGATAGTCCCCTGGAAAAAGCCCATAGTATACCTCTCAAAGAAATTAGATCCTAGCCGGGCTCAGTGGCTCAGCCTGTAATCCCGCGCCTTTGGGAGGCTGAGGTGAGTGGATTGCCTGAGCCCGTGGGTTCGAGACCCGCCAGGGCAGCGAGACCTCATCTCTACAATAAATCAAAAAATCAGCCGGGCATGGTAGTGCATGCCTGTAATTCCGGCCACTCGGAAGGCTGAGGCGGAAGGATGGCCGGAGCCCAGTAGGTTGAGGCTGCGGTGGCCAGGAGTGGCCACTGCACTCCAGTCTGGGCGACAGAGTGAGACTCCAACTCAAAAAAAAAAAAAAAAAGAAATTAGATCCTGTAGCAGCTGGATGGCCCCCATGTTTGAAAGTCATTGCGGCAGTTGCCACTATGGTCAAGGGTCAAGAACTGTCTGTCAGTACACCCCATGCCGTAGAGGGGGTGCTCAGACAGCCACCAGATCGATGGATAAGTAATGCCCGCTTGACTCACTACCAGGGCTTGCTCCTAGATCCTGCTAGAATTCTGTTCCAGAACCCCACCTCCTTGAATCCAACCGCACTGCTCCCCAACCCGGACTGGGAGGCCCCCCTCCATGACTGCCAAGAAATCCTGGCCCAGGTGCCTGGGGTGAGAGCTGACCTCCAGGATCAGCCCTTGCCTGATGCGGATAACACCTGGTACACGGATGGCAGTAGCTTCGTCCGGAATGGAACAGGGTATGCGGGGGCAACCATAACCACGGAGACTGAAACTCTCTGGGCAGAGCCATTAGTGGCTGGAACCTCTGCCCAATGGGCTGAGTTCATCGCGTTAACCAAAGTGCTGACTATGGGAGCTGGCAAACGCGTAAACATTTATACGGACAGCAGGCGTGCGTGTGCCACGGCTCATGTACGTGGAGCCATTTACAGAGAAAGGGGGCTCCTAATGGCAGAAGGAAAAACTATCAGAAACAAAGCTGAAACCCTCGAGCTGCTACAAGCCCTCTGGCTACCTAAGGCATTCGCCATCATCCATTGTCGGGGACACCAGACAGTGGACACGCCGGTAGCCAGGGGAAACCGCTTGGCTGACCTAAAAGCAAAGGAGGCAGCCATGTCTGTAAATCATGTCCTAGTAACTACACTACCAGACCCAGGGGCACCAGAGTTGCCAGATGACCCCAAATACACAGAAGAAGACTTAAACTGGATCAAACGCCAACCTTTGGTACAATACTTGCATGGCTGGTGGAGGGGCAGCGAACTGCAGTGTAATCTTACCAGAAAAATTAGGATGACAGCTCCTCATAAAAATACACAGAAGTACTCATATGGAAACAAAAAAACTGGGAGACTTGATACGACATGCTAAAATAACCATCAAAGACTCGCAATCTAAAATTGAACAGATCATGGCCAAGTGCTACGCTTGTCAAGTAACAAATGCCTCTTCACACAAATCCAACTGGGGAACCAGACTCTGAGGTAACAGGCCAGGAGCGTACTGGGAGGTAGACTTCACCGAGGTAGAACCGGGAAAATATGGTTACAGGTATTTACTGGTGTTTATAGACACTTTTCCAGGCTGGATTGAAGCATTTCCTACAAAACGTGAAACGGCACCCATAGTGGTAAAGAAACTCCTGGAGGACATCATGCCAAGGTATGGTTTCCCCGTCCGAATAGGGTCAGACAGTGGACCAGGTTTTGTTTCTAAGGCAACACAGGGAATAGCTCAGGTTCTTGGGGCAGATTAGAAGTTACAGTGTGCATACAGGCCCCAAAGTTCAGGACAGGTAGAACGCATGAATAGAACGTTAAAAGAGACCTTGACTAAATTAGCCCTGGAGACTGGCGGGGACTAGGTGGCTCTCCTCCCCTTCGCCCTTTATCGGGTGCGCAATTCTGCCCATAAAATGGGCCTCACGCCTTTGAAATCATGTTTGGCATCGCCCCACCTATTGTTCCAAATTTAAAACCTGAAGTACTTGCTGAATTTGATGACCAACAACTCCTTTTTCCTTGCAAGCACTGCAAAAAGCCCACGAGCCGGTGTGGCCTGCATTAAGGCCCTCTACGAAACCGGGCCACCCACGGAACCACACCGCTACCGCCCGGGTGACTGGGTGTACGTCCGTAGACATCAACACCAAAGGTTCCAGCCACGTTGGAAAGGACCCTGCGTTGGAATCCTGACCACGCCCACCGCGCTCAAAGTGGATGGAATCGTCCCTTGGGTCCACTACACCCACGCCCGGCCGGCAGACCCCTTCGCTGTGTTGGAAGTCTACCTCCCAGACTGGAAAAGCATGCCAGCCAAGGACAATCCCCTGAAGCTAAGATTGCACTGCTCTCACTTACCCCCGTAATGCTAATATTATGTATATTGTGTTTTCTATGTAGTGTCATAGCCAACCCGAACCCACACCAGCCCCAAAATCTAACATGGCAGGTTATAGACCTCTCCACTAATGACATCGTCTGGCAGGCTTCCAAAGGAGCCCCCCCAACACATGGTTCCCAACCATGACCGGGGACTTAACACAGTGCTACCACACTGCCGCCACACAATGGAAATTAACCCATGGAGGCACTGACGGAAGGTACTGGTACTTTTGTGTGTGCCCGGGGCATGACAAAGATAAGAACTGTAGAGATGTCACTGAGTACTATTGCCCCAGCTGGTCCTGCATCCCCACGGGATTCATAAATTGGAGCCCTGCTAAGTCCAATGATTTAATAAAGGTACAGAGGGCAGGTACCCCCAACATCCGTCAAAGATGTAGTCCTACCCAGGGGCAGCGCTGCAACCCATAACTATAAGCTTTACCGAAAAGGGCAGAAAAGCTCAAGACTGGGAAATAGGAAAAACGTGGGAACTCAGATTGTACAACCCGCAGCGTGCAGGGTCTACGGATCCCGGAAGTTCCTTTATGATTAACCTCTCGAACCCCCAGTCAAAAGACCCTCAGCATGAGACCAAATCCAGCTCTAGCACCTAAACACAGACCAGTTGTTATACCAAACCTCAGGCCCCGGACCACCGCGTCTACCCCCTTAGCTACTGCTTATACAGACTCTGAAGCCACTACAGTTGTCCCCGACTCCATAGGGGCCAATATACTTGTCTCTGACTCCACCCCACCCCCACCGGTACTGTACCAACATCCTCTCTGGCACTTGCTAAATCAAGCCTACCTGTTTCTTAACGCAACCAAGCCAGAATTCACTCAGTCATGCTGGTTATGTTATAACATCCAGACCCCGTATTATGAAGGAATTGCAGTAATGGGAAACTATACAACCAAGCATGATTCCAATTCTTGTAGATGGCAGCCAGCAACCCAGGGACTCACTTTCCAGTCGGTAACAGGCCAAGGATTATGCATAGACCGCCCCGCACCAGAGTTTTAGTTCCTATGCAACATTACGCTACCTGTATCTAGCCTAGATTACCACCTGCCCCCTGAAAGTAGCTGGTGGGCCTGTTCTGCAGGCTTAACCCCTTGCTTCCACGGGCAAGTCCTAAATCAGACCCAACAAGGCTTCTGCGTGCTAGTCCAATTACTTCCAAAAATTCTCTACCACTCTGATGAAGACATACTCCGGTGGTTCCGCACAGAAGCCCACCGGAGAAATAAAAGAGAACCGATCACCGCCATTTCCTTGGCGGTCCTCTTTGGGCTCGGACTAACAGGAGCAGGGACAGGTATTGCCTCCCTAGCCACACAGAGCCACCAATATAATAGCCTTAGGGCGGCCATAGACCTAGACACTGAAAGAATTGAAGCCTCCGTCTCCCATCTCCAGGAATCCCTAACCTCCCTATCCGAGGTAGTCCTACAGAACCGTAGAGGTCTAGACTTATTATTCCTACAGCAGGGTGGAACATGTGCCACCTTGGGGGAGGAATGTTGTTTCTAAACAGACCACTCGGGCGTTGTCAAGGAGTCCATGGCCAAAGTAAGGGAAGGATTGGCTAAACGGAAAAAAGAACGAGAACAACAACAAAGTTGGTTCAAAACCTGGTTTAACCACTCCCCCTGGCTAACTACTCTAGTATCCACCTTAGCTGACCCCCTAATCATTTTGCTTACTCCTCTCACCTTTGGGCCATGCATTGTTAACAAACTTGTAGCCTTTGCCAAGGACTGGATCAGCACCGTACAACTTATGGTGCTCAGGTAGCAGTACCAGCCGGTATGTGCCCACACTCAGAGCACTTGTATAGACCCATGATTGGGTCCCTTTTTCAGGTTCCTCTGAGAGGGGGAAATGAGGAGCTCAAGGGCCATCTAGTTCATAATTGCATGATAAAACTTGTTTTAAGTGTAGGTTGAAGCTTATTCTGAATGTATATTGAAACTTGTTTTGAAAACTCCGATGTATGCTTGCTTTCCTGCCCAAGCCCAGTAGCATACTTTTGGTAAACAAGTTCACATACCAAAAGAAAACCGCGGAGTCACGGTGCAGACCCCCTGGCCCCATTTCCTGCTCCACTCCCTAGTAATCTCACATTCCAGATGTCCCAACCGGTTCCACCCAGCCTGCCTGACCGCTGATGGTCAGCCGTGGTCAGCCGCGACCCGCAACCATACAAACCAACCAATCCCAAACGCCCCTGTACCCAGCAGGAGAAATTACCCAATCATGTGCAAACAAGTTTAAAGTTCTTTCCCCTCCCTTATAACTGTGTATATAAGCTGCTTGCTGCGCTGGGTCAGGGCTTTTGTTCCTGTACCGCTGTGCCGGCTACAGACGTGAGCCCAGACTCAAGCCTGAATAAAGACCCTCGTGTGATTTGCATCGGAGCTGGCTCTTTGGTGGTCTCTCAGATTCAGGATTCAGGTACAACACCAGCACTAGGCAAATGGGGACAAGGAGCCCGAAAAGAGACCGAGAAGAAGGGGCCACTGATGGAGAAGGTGTTTCCAGAAATAAAATTACAGTCGTGTAAATAGTTACTGTAGAACAGACTAAATTGAGAACACCACAGTGTCCTTTGGATGTGGGAATGCAAAGGTTTCAGATAAGCCTCAGCAAAAAGCAAAATCCCCAAAACCTAAAAGAGAAATTGTGGTGAGCTTGCTGTGTTATTGATAAGCTGTGGGATGAAGGATGATACATGTAGAAATCTGGGTGTGAGAACAATGCAGGAGAATCTGTTCTGAGCTTCTGATCATCACAGTGTCTTGCCTAGGGCCCGGCAGAGATGTGCAGTGAACAATTTAGTACTATCCGCTGAATTGTACCAAGGCGAAGTCCAGTTTCTCACATTAATTTCTTTAAAGTATTAACGCACAGGTTGTTAACCGAAACAATGTGTTATTTAATTCAAATAACCTTGATCGAAACTTTATTATGTAAATAGCACTTATTCCAGCCACTACTATAGGATACTATTTTTATTTCATGTGACCTTGAGAATCTGGGTTAAAGAGGAAGTCTCCTTTTGTTGAAGAAGGTCATCTATAACAGAAGTGTAATTGCCAGTTAAATACGTTATGAACCGAAGGCTCGTAACACTGCTGACCTTTGGCAGACCCCATGCTCTTCCTGATGAGAAAGGAGGAGAAGCTACTGCGGGAATTCACGTGAACACCTGGATGCCTAGACTTCGTGTTTAGCATGGAAGCTGTCGTCTTTCCTACTCGACTTTTCCAGTTGAATCTCTCAGGGGGACAAGGAGGACTTTGCGTGTCTGGCAGTGTTTCGGCAGAATTCCATTCCAGACAGGGCCCTTTCCAAGTGGAAACGCAGCTCCTGGAGGGGATCGTGTGATTTCCTTAAAAGGTGCATCAAACTCGCGAATACGGATGCTTTTACAAAGAGTTGCGAGTGAAAAGGTCACCCATCGCAGCATTAAATGCCTGTGCCTGACCTTTCCTTTTGGTTCCAAATTATCCTGTGATTGTACAGCGCAGTTCAACAGCACGAAAAGCAGTCACGGGGAGCCTCTTAGAACTCCTGCGGAGGGCGTCTTGCCTGGTGCTACAGCAGCAGGTAGATGCATTTGATGTTTTTAATCTACATTTTATTTGGCCTTGCCACTGGGAAATGAAATACTAGAAATGCAATTTGCCAAAAGATTATTTTATTTGAGCTTGTAGTCATGGTACGTATATAAATACCTTTCTTTTAGGGGAAAAAATAACGTGGGCAGTGAGAAGAGACTTTTCACCAAGCCCCGAGATTGGTTTAGTTGCCCTAGATTCTGATGTCAACTGCCCCGTTATTGACAAAGTAAAGTTAGAAAGTCTTAAAATGATCTCTAAAACTTTATTCTAAAAGTTTCTTTACCACTTCATTTAATCTGAAAGTCTCCAACCTTTCCTGATTCTTCCTTGTACCCTTGTTATGTTTCTTGAGCCCCAAGAGAACCTGACTCAGGCCACACTGGATAAAGATAAAAATCACCCTTCCAAGATTTTGTGATTGAAATAAAACTCAAGAAATAGGTATGAAAACATCGTTCTTTGAAATAAAACTCAAGAAATAGGCACGAAAACATCATTCTGTGAAATAAAACTCAAGAAATAGGCATGAAAACATCATTCAACTTCTAATTCCTAGCTTCACTTGTTAAAGAATGCAGAATGTATTATTAGAGTATAAAGAAGTTTTCTTTGACTTATATTTGCTTTTAACCTATATTACTTCTCGAGGCTAATGATTTTACCAGATTCACTCCCAGTTGTATACGAGGAATAGAGACAGAGAGCATTAAAGCTGGTTTTATAGAGGTATCAGTTAGATGGTTGTATATCAAACCTTCCCAAAACTTAATGACTGAAAACAGCCAATATTAACAGTCTGATGATTCTGGATTGGCTCAGTTGGGTCTGGCTGATCTAAGATTGCCTCACTAACGTGTGTCTGAGCTCCCAGCTTGAAGTCTGGGACATCTCGGCAGGTGAGCCTGGGCTCATTGAGGTTGTGGGAGAAAGGTTTCCTGCAGCCAGAGAGTGCAAGTGACAATAATGTGCAGTCATGTCCCACGGGCCAAAGAGAACATGTTCAGACAACATGAACAACCTTAGATCCAGTATGGGAATGTCCTTCACAAATGCATAAAGACAAGAAATAAAATAAAGATGATGTTTTGAAATTATTCTACCATAATAAGGGAGGAAATTAAGATTTGGAAACTAGTTCTTGCTGTGTATGTGCAGGGTAGAATATAGAAAGTTTTAGCATTCTCTACTACTTTGGTATGACTATAACTACCGATAATATATTATATGGTTTCAAATAGGTGGGAGGAGGATGTGGAATGCTCCCGACACAAAAAATGATAAATATTTGGGATGATGAATATGTAAATTATCCTAATCTGATCACGGTAGTTGTGCTTATCAAAGCATCACCCAAATATGTACAATTATTATGTTAATTTAAAACTTTTTTGTTCCAAAAGAAAAGAGAAGGCAAATTGGTATTTGTGGAGGGCTCTACAACTAGTCTCAAAATAGTCCACAGTGTTTTGTTGTGAAACCTATAAAAGCTTTGTTTTTGGAGATGATAGATTCAAGAATCAGAGGACATACTAAAATGGGTTTCTGTTAAAATTACTAAACTCTGCTTGAAGCAGTCAGATAATATGTAAACAAATGAATATGGCTATTTACTAATAAAATTTTATTTACAAAAAGAGATGGTGGATCAGATTTTGCCTGCCTACCATGGTTTGTCAACCCTTGCCACAAGTGCCTATTCCTATAACTATTGCTACACAAGACATCGTCAAAACTTTGTGATTAATCACAACAATGTCTTACAGTCTGAGTGAGTAAGGAATTGAGGAGGATGCTCGTGAATTCTGGCTTAAAAGTCCTTCTGTAATTGCAATGTCTGGAGCTGTTGCCCTTAGAGGCTGCCTGTTGGCATGAACTAGTGTAGGCTCCCTTTCACCATGGCAGCACTGGTGGTGTCGAACTGCTAGCGTGCCAGTTTAGGGTGTGCTGATGTGTCTTTTATGATCTAGCCTTGAATGTCACATAGCAACACTTCTACCATGTTCTAAAGAACAAGAATGAGACTTCACCTTGATAGGGAAGTGGTAGAAGAGTATGTGGAATTAAAGGAAATGTCACTGCCATCTTTAAAAAATGCAATCATCATAGGCCGGGCTCGGTGGCTCAGCCTGTAATCCTGCGCCTTTGGGAGGCCGAGGTGAGTGAATCGCCTGAGCCCGCGGGTTCAAGACCCGCCTGGGCAGCGAGGCCTCATCTCTACAATAAATCAAAAAAACCAGCCGGGCATGGTAGCGCGCGCCTGTAGTTCCAGCTCCTTGGAAGGCTGAGGCAGAAGAATCGCCGGAGCCCAGCAGGTCGAGGCTGCGGGGGCCGAAAGGGGCCACTGCACTCTGGTCTGGGAGACAGAGTGAGACTCCAACTCAAAAAAAAATAAAATAAAATAATAAATGCAATCATCACACACCAAGCAATGGCATATTTTCTCACGGTAATCAAAGGCAAGCAGATGAGAAAGCTAATCAGGAAACCTACCAGACCACGTGAAAGGAAGAGTACACGTTTTGCATTCAAAAAGTAACCAGGTTTAATTCTAGCCTGGGTACTTACCATTTATGTATTCATTATCCCAAACCAATTAGGTGCCAGGTTTAAATAAGTATTTTTGCACATTGCTTAATCATTTTGATTCTGATATCTTCTGGTAAAATGATACTGCATCAATAATTCATTGGGTTTTTCCTAAGTGTTAAAAATTTAGAAGATAATAGACCTCATACAGTTCCTAGCACTAGAAGGCCTTCAGTAAATGGTAGTTATACTTATTAATATAATCATCCATATCAACCGTAATGTTAAAAAAAAGTCTATTAGATGATCTAGCTATTTGAATTTGGGTTAATAGCGAAAAAATCTAAAAAAAAAAATCTTACTGCTGAGTCAGAGGAGGAGAGCAGATTGATTTGGTTTCAAACCCTGGTCTGCCTCAAACATAAGAAAGAAATGCTAATTGCCTGGCACAAAGGAATCACTTTTTAAAAATGGCTATCTTTCCTTTATGCAGTGGAGACAACATATCTGAATTAGAAGAGACCTTTCCAAGTTGAGCCAGTAACAGTTATAAATATCAGACTATTTTTAAAAACACATCTCAGGGTGGTTACATTTTACAAAGGGTAAGCGCTTCTCAATCTCAAACAGCATTCTAATTAAAGCTTGTGAAGTACCTTTACATATAAACAACAATCTAAAAGCTATGTAATGAGAGCAGTAGTAATGTTTCATAGTTTTGAATAGCATATACATTAAATGGAAGAAATGAAAAATGTTTATAAGACATAAAAGAATATGTGAAATTTTACTGCATCCAAAAAAGGTTTCAATAGCATTTCCTTAATATATGTATTATAATAATTCCACAAAAAATAAATTAAAATCACTTCTCATCGCTAAGCTGATGGTGCTATAATTTATGTCTCTAGCACTGTATCTTTAGATAGGTTCATATTCCCAAATCCTCATTTCCTCACTGATTCTAAGACATGAATACTTCAATATTCTCTGATTTGTCAACTCAAAAAAACCAAAACTAAACTCGTAATTAGTTTATAAAGGACTCACATCCATAACCCTTTGGATTCCTCTATATTTCTTTTTGGTAGAATATATATTCAAACTAGACAATTTGTAAGCGTCTTCAATTCTTCCCACATCTTTGTTTCCAAAATCCAACGAGTCACCGAGATCAACGAAGTCTGCCTCCCTTTCAGGGTCTATAAAATGGTATGTCAGTGACATTGATTATTGAGAGTTTTTAACATACATAGGCATTAACATTTTTCCAAAAGCATTTTCTGCATTGATGAAAATTAAATCGAATTTTATTTCTTCAATCTATTAATAATAGATTTCCTAATATTGAATCACTCAAGATTCTAGAAGAAATCCTACTTTGTCATGATGTATAAAATATTTAGTGTGCTGTTGGCTTTGTCTTTATTAAGAATTTGCAAAAGCGTTCAAAAGTGAAATCACATTTTAGTTTTCTTTTTTTGGTGCTTGCTCCAAAAATTTGGAAGTATATTATTATTATTATATTCTATTATATTCACAGGATAACATGATTTTGAATGCTTTCCTTTACCTCTTATTTTTTAAAAATGGCAAATAATTTGAACGATTTCACTGGAGCTGTCTGATCATCAGAGGATTGTAAAATTCCCTGTAGAATAATTTGGGTCTAGGGCTGCAACTGTGTGACTTCATACAGGGTAACTTTCTGTCTCTACAGAGTCAGATTTTAGAAAGTCCTATTCTTTTTATGTTTACTTGTTTAAGACTTTAAAAAAAATTTTTTTTATTTTTTAAACTTTTTTTTTTGAGTTGGAGTCTCACTCTGTCACCCAGACTGGAGTGCAGTGGCCGCTCCCGGCACCACAGCCTGGACCTGCTGGGCTCTGGCAATCCTTCTGCCTCAGCCTTCCGAGTAGCTGGAACTACAGGCGTGCGCTACCACGCCTGGCTGATTTTTTGATTTATTGTAGAGAGGAGGTCTCACCAAGTTGCCCAGGCGGGACTCGAACCCACGGGTTCAGGCAATCCACTCACTTCAGCCTCCCAAAGGCACGGGAATACAGGCTGAGCCACCAAGCCCGGCTCAAGACTTTATATTTATCTAAACACAATTATGCCATCTACACTAAAATGATTTTTAATATTTTCTCTGCTTTCATGGTTATTTTCTTGAGCAGATCTTATTTGCTTACAGTATTTGAACTTTTTCTTGATTAATTTGGATCATGGTTTTTGTTTGTTGATTTATTTCAAAAAGCCTCTTTTGGTTTTCAATATAAATTCCACTGTTATTTTCATCTTGTATGTTCATGTGATACTTGTATTTTATTTTTTATTTCTGAATTGAAATTAGTAATTATTTTCTAACATTTTTAGACTTTCTTTTCAATCTTCCTTTCTCCTTTCTTTCTTTTTTCTTTTTAGCTTTTCTTCTAATCCTAATTTACTTTGTTCTTCTGTAACTCCTCTTATTTCCTTCATTTTATTCAGCTGGTTTTGAAATATTCGTCTGTGACCATGCCACCCTGATGGCTCCCAATCTCATCTGAAATATTAAAGTTTTCATTTATCTTTTCAAATTGCTTTTATTATCTGTAGGAGAGTTACCCTTTTTTTCTTATGATAATTTTGAATGGAATTTGACAGAGTACTGTCTGAAATTCATTTAAATTACATAAGTTTTCCTGCATATTTAGGAAGAAGTGGACCAAGATAACTTTTCTAGCTTAACATCTTTAAATCTCCCTCTTTTGTAGTTTTCATGAAGTGATAAAAAAATGATCTGCTTCCTTCCTCATCTCTTACACTCTTAGGAGGTTCTTTTGCATCTGTTATTTCTCTCGTGCTAGGTTTATTTGATTGCTAATTAGGGGATTTGCAAACTGTCGGGGTTGGGGCAAATCTCTGGTCTTTTCTCCACTCCTCCCACCGTTTCTAATACCATGAGTACTTTGTAGCCATGGGTAGTCTGCCCTCATCCACTCTTACTTTGGGGTTTATGGGAATACCTTTTCATAGAGTGTTTTGGTTTTTTTGGTAATGCGATCTGCAGTTTTTGTTCTTGATTTACTGGTTTCTCCATTCATTTAACGAAGATCAGATTCACAGAGATCCAGAATTACTCGGCTGCCACTGTCTGCTTAGAATTCTCCTCTCTCTCTCTCTCTCCTAAACTTTCTTCTTTAGTTTGTGGCTCAAAATAGAAACACTGGTGTAATTCTAAGTGAACTACTACTATCTAGATGTTATGGCAGTACCCTTCCTTCCTCCTTCCCTCAGAGTTTACCTTCGCAGCTAAAAGCGGAGTCAAGTGTTTCAACTTTCCTTGAACCATATGGCTTGTGAGCGCGAATGGTCAAAACAAACAAATCTCAACTCCCTAAAGAAGACCTAAAGGGGCATGCATGCATGTTGAGTGCAGTAACCTACACTCTTTTACTAGGGAATTCTGGGATACTCTTGCTTGAGTGAGTCAAGGGTTTTGCCTTTTGCCGTTTTTCTTCACCTGTCAACAGAAGAGCAAGATTTAGGCCAATGTTTTTCAATGGAATATTTTAAACGACTTACGATATGAGGCGTGAATTATTATTTGATGCTTACTTTTTTGTACTTTTTCATAAGAATTTTCCCAGGGATGATACTGTGTAGTAACTCTCTATGCTGAAAAGAGGGAAGTAAAAAGTTAGGAAGGCCCCTCCCTCAAAACCCAGAATTTATTTATTAAAAAATTGTGTATTTATTCTTACATGTTGAAACTGCAGTCACCTTCAAAGCACTTTCCATTTGATGTGACGCACCTATCGAGACGCTTTTTCCACTACTCAAAAGTGTCTGGACTTGTCGATTTTGATGCCTGTAGTGCTTCTGCCATTTTTTGGTTTCACCTCTTTCACGTGGGCAAAATGTTTCCCTTTGAGTGTTTTTTTTCATCAGAGAAAACAAAACAAAGCAAAAGTCACTTGGGGCTGGCTCTGTTGGGTGAATAGGAAGGGTAGGGAATGAGAGTCGTGCTGATTTTGATAAAAAATGATGGACCCTCAGCTTGGTGTGGGCAGGTACACTCGTAAATCGCCCATCATGAAATGGGCAAATGTGTCGAAAGAATCTAAAAAGAAAAATTTTTTTTTCACTGAAGCCAAATGCAGCCTCTCACAAGACTAGCTCGGACCCTAACGTCGATGTGTTCCTAGAAGACTCACTTAGCAACAACAGCCTGTACAACAAGGTGGACACTGCCAGGCATCTCTGGGAAGCATCAGCCAGAACATGTCCATGGAACCGCATGGATTTTTTTGTCCACTGTTCTTGTAAACCTTGACCAGAAATCTGAGAAGCATATGTGAGTGATAGATTATTATATTTTAATATCATTTTGAGAAAATAATAAATAGACATATCAGAGAAATTTACTTTGTGTTTCATATAAAACCTATTCATTTGGTTTTTAAACTGATGAGAAGAGAATTTTCTCGAACTTTGGCCTAAAGTGAATGTCTATTATAAGAGACAAGTAATCAGACAAATACTTAGGAACTCCAGCATTACATTAAAAGGCCATAAATTAAAAAGTGCACAGTCTGTGAAGTCACCAATATAGTATTAATTAAATGATATGTATAATAAATGCAATTATATCTATGTACACAATATATATTTACATATATATTTACACACAAATAATAAATACCTAATTTGCTAGCTGCTTAGAGAGCAAATAGAGTAAAATGTGGTCCTAATAAATACATGAGAAGGTCTCTATTTCCAGACATCAAATATTATTTATGCTACTTATATAGGTGATAAAATCAGGTTCAAATATGAGTTTATATATTTTCTTCTTCCTCACTTTCTACACGTTGGACAATTTTAGAAGAATATATATATATTAATTAGTATAAGAATATATATCAAAATGACTGTGTCTTGCTGGTAAGACTATAAGCAATGCCTTTATTTAAGCTTTACTACCTTTTAGTTCAATGAATATATTGTTTGTACATTTTGTGCATGTGCCTCAGCAATCTATGTAGATATATATATATATATATATATATATATATATATTTTTTTTTTTTTTTTTTCTCCCAGACTAGAGTGCAGTGGCACATTCAGAGATGTCCAACCTCAAACTGCTGGGCTCAGGTTACCCTTCTGCCTCAGCCTTTCAAGTAAATGGAACCACAGGCACACATCATAGCAACCAGTTAATTTTTTTATTTATTGTAGAGATGAAGTTTTGCCAAGTTGCCCGGGGTGGTCTCAAACCCCTGAGCTCTGGCAATCCTCTTGCCTCTGCCTCCCAAAGTGCAGGGAAGATTACAGGTGTGAGCCACAATGCCCATCTTTTTGTTAGTTTGTTTTAATCCTAATCTCACTGATTCTTCCTTGGCTTAAATGTCTTTGATTAGTTTGGAAGTATCAGGATATGTATTATAAACAAATATCCTAGCCAACAAATAAGTTTAACCAAAGCTTCTTTCTCTCTAGCTATCACTGTTATTTGGTTGAGTTCAATGAGGATTGCTGATTGCTATGTTTGATAGTTACCCCTTTCTCCTGGACATAAACCTGGTAAGCACCACATGTCACACTCACATCGACTTCCCATGGCTTTAACTGCCACGGCCATGTCTCAGCATACATCACCCTACTTCTTCCACGCGGTATCAATATGCATCTGATGCAATCATCTCCTCCTTGGAGATGCCATTATGTCTGATGGGCAATACTTTTTACATTCTTCTAGGCACCATCACCCAGGCACTGGTGTAGTTGTGTGGCCTATGGCTAAAAACAATGTTATGACGTTGTGTGTTTGTGTGTGTTGTGATCTGCCACTGCAGACTTCCATAAGCCGTTCTTGCTTCTTTGAAAATTTCATTGGTTTTGGCAAAACAGTGTTTGTAGTTCTAATATTGTGCCCCATCACATTTATAACACTCAGACAAATGTACAGTCAAGTTAAGTTGGGAGGCACACATAAAAAAGAAAAGCCTCTATTCTTCTTTGATTTCTGAGGCTGTTCATAAGTTAAACTCCTTCTTTGTCAAAATGGAATCTTCTTACAGGAAACCCTCGGTAAATGAACTTTGGTTGGCTATTACTCTGTCTGCTCTTCATGGTTCCTCTCTTTCACCACATGCACCTTGGATGTATACCAGACCCAACTTAGATTTAACCCGGCTTTCTCAGTGTGTGTTGTTAATGCAAAAGAAATAATCGATAAAAGTGAAAAGGTTTTATCTACTAATTTCTCCATATGTTACCTTATATTATGAGCATATTTTATGACTTTTGACATGCCTTGCATTTATCAACCTCTGTGCATGTGCTTGAGTGGTTTCCTTGACCAAAACTATTTTTCTTTTCTTTATTCTTCAAATTGCACCTGCCCTTCCACATGCAATTCACATTTCATATTAGCCCCATGAACTCAGGGATCATGTCTTACCTTTGAAAGCATCTACCTGCAACAAGTGCTCAATTCATATATTTTACAAATAAATGTATTATCTATTATGATGTGCAACTTGTTCACTACACATTTTGAAACACACTAATATAATTTATTTTCTTAACTTATATTCAACTTGGCAAAACTGTGAAAATTCAGCTGATTATCCAAATTCACTTGTAACATATGCATTGTATTGACAAGAAGTTTGAAATTTTGAATTCACATTTTTCTCACATAAATAATTTTATTCATTAATTTATATTGTTATTTTAAGCAAAACAAAAAATAAAGCTTTGTTTAACAGCACATCTCGTTATAAGCTTTTTTTCATATTCATCAAAACAAATAAAATTAGTTTGAGATTTTTGAATACAATTAAATATAACACATTCAACTGGAGAAACAAATATTGAAACTCTAACTTCTATGTGTGTAACTAAGTAACTCTTATTAGGAAAATGGTAAAAGTCTTATATCATAAAGAAACAAAAGAGAAATAATAGGTTATAAAGTATTCAAATAAACATCATGGAGTTAAAGAAGTATAAAGTTTTGAAATTTTGCTAAAGAAAGCTTACAAATTCACTTTTTGTATTTAAACTCTTGAATTTTGTAGATTTCTCCTTTAAAGCTACAGGGTAAAATTTGGTTAGAAATTCAAATGAAAAAAATTTCATTTGAAAGTCAATTGTGTAAAATGTTACATGAATCAATGCATGGCATATAATTTGTCTGCACTCACATACTTTTGTTATGGCAAACACTAAGTGTCTGAATCAACTTGGAGATGTTAGTGCCCTGTTTTGGTCTTTTAGAATAGTAGACATCCCCTAAAGTCTCACAGGGAAGTAGATTCCCACTAGATTACAGATAGCCACCTCTCCATCCCATGGCAGAGTGAAGATCACAGGTGAGTAGGAGTGGCGGTCAACAGCAAAGGTGATGGTTGAAGCGTGGTGAACAAAGGCATGGCTATCCCACAAGACAATCTGCCTCTTCAAACTATAAATTTAATTTCCAGAGCATCCAAAGAAAGAAAACCAAGTAACTCCTGAACAATAGAATGGAATTGTTTATAAATCCCAAAGCAAGATATAAAACATTATGCTAATGCTTTATTTTTTGAATCAGCATAAAAATTGCAAATTTTGATCAAAATGGAAACCCAAAACGCCACCAACATTATGAATACCACCAACAACAATGATAAAACTCTAGGCACAATTAGTCATCTCCTCGCTTCTCTAGATAGGGATAACACCACACCACCTGGGAACGGCGTCACATGTACTCTGTCTTTCATTTATGTGGGCCTTAATGGGGACTCTTAGCTAGCCCTGGTGCTATGCTCCACCCAATGCCGTCACTTCATAGTTTCATGTTTGCAGGCTCATATTTTGATACATTGCTTTGGGTGAGCTCATATTGTATGCTTTAATATGATGATTAAATCATATTTTAATTTAGCATAAGACTATAATACCAAAATAATAAATGTGAATAATTCAAAATTAATATCTGGAAACTCTGAAAGAGCCTATGAACCATCAACAGTCATATGAAACTTCCTTTTAATGACAGGACCATCAACCTAATGAGGCTGGTTTGCCCCAGTCACCTGCTCTGAAATTCAAAGCACCTTCAGGAGTTAAGGTTGTACCAATGAATTTAAAAATGCCCTTTCATCTTCTAAAATGTATGCTGTGTTTACAACTGCTCACTATTATTTAACTGCATTTTGAAATACTGTATTTTAAGAGTATTTTTAAATTTTAACTTGTAACATAGCTTCAATGCCTTTCTCGATGATGTCCACTCATTTCTTTATAATCTCCTAATTGAAAAATAAGTTCAGAGTGAGGAAACAGAGCAATGTGACCACCACGAAAGCTCTGATGAATATTAGCTGAATTAATAGAAATTTGGTATTTAGAATGGAAGTGGATATATCGTTTGTTACTGAGCAGTCCTTTAATCAGACTGGATGTAAACATGCTACTCATTCATACCAAAAGATGCACTAAGCGCCTACGATTTACCACTCCATTCCCAGCAGCTATATCAGCAAAAATAAACAAATAAGGCAAAATTATTGACTTGTGAATGTAACGTTCTAGTATGACAACAGGCAATGCACAACGAACATTTAAAAAAGGAGTGTTTTACACTTTTCGGAGGTGATAAGCGACAAAATAGTTCAAGTCGAAAAGGGTCATGGGATTGGGAATTCAGAACGATAGTGGGAGGCAGGCCACTTCTTAAAATAAGAAGTGGTCGAGGCGCTCATTCTTAGAGAAGGGCATCAAAACAGACACTTGCAGGGGAAAGTCAGTTGTGTTTCTCGGAGGAAACAGCACTGCAGGCAGAGCTACAGCTGGACCAACACGGTGAGGTAGGAGTGTTCCCAGCATGCTCGAGAAACAGCAAGGGAGACGTGTAGCCACAGTGCGACAAGAACAGAACGAGCCAAAGCAGGAGTGGGAAAAGAAAACCTGGAGAGCAGGACAATAGCGGGGCAGGCGAAGAGGTACAGTTTTAGAGAGTTTGGACAGAAGAATGACGTTATTCAACTTGTTACACTTGGTAAGGCATTCTGGTTAATGGTGGAGATTGGCTGTAAGGGAAAGATGAAAAGCAGAGAAGAACTGGCTGGCTTCGGCCCTCTGGGTAGGACATGCACATGCAGACGCTGGAAAATGCAAGAGAGACTGTCATCCCTATCCACCTCAACTTTCCTCACTCCTTGCATTTAATATTTGGCTTTATCATGTTCATATCGAGCATATCTGTAAACTTCTTTCTGTTCTCACTTTGTTTTGCTTCTTTCTTGGTTTATGGCCTCATTATCTTTTAAAAAATTTATCAGAATTTACCAAGCCAATGTCTACGTAGAGACATTTTAGTTATTTCCAGCCTTTGGGTCATATAGACAATGCTAAGGTAAGCATCCTTATACACACATATTTGCAAATAAGTGTTAACATATCTGTAGAATATACCTGTTAAGGTGGAAATTATAATTTAAAGTATATGTGAGTTACAGTTTTATGTGTATGTCTTCTCTTTTGCTTTATGAATTTGTGAAAGCAACAAACACTTATCATCTCAGTTTCTGTGGGTCAAAAATTTTAGAATGTCTATAGTTCAGGAATTTACATGAGGCAGCAGTCAAGATGTCGGCCAGAGCTGTAGTCATTGGATGATTTGACTGGGACTGGAAGAACTGCCTCAAGCATAATTTGCGAATATGGCTGTAGACAGGAGGTCACCGTTCCTCCCACACTGCCCTTCCAAGTAGACTGATTCAGCATTATCAACTAGATATCTTGGTGCAAGCAATCCCAAACAGAAGCTGCAGTGCTATTTACGACACAAGTAGTCACCATCCCTGGAGCTCTTCTTTTCTTTCTGAAGACCCAGATTTCTAGTTCATTCATTTTCCATCGGCCTAAAAAAAGTTCTTTAGCTCATGGTTTTGTTTTTGTTTTTGAAGCTAAGGTCTTCGGTAACAAGTTCTTTAAGCTTTTTTATGTCTAAAAAAGTTCTTATTTCATCTTTATTTTTTAAAGATCTTTTCACTGAATATAGAATTCCAGCTTGACAGTACTTTCTTTCAGTATTTAAAAGCTAGTGTTCCACTATTTTTTAGTTGCATTGTTTTCAGCAACAAATCTGTATTTGCCCACATCTTTATTCCTTTGTATATAACATGCCTTTTTTTCTATGATAGATTTAATAATTGGTTTTAAACAATTTTATTTTGGTGTGATTTTCTTCATGTTTTTGAGCTTCTGGTGTTTTTGAGCTACTTAACTTTACAAACATATGAAATGCAATTATAGTAACTTTTAAAAGTGTCATTGTCTTTTAAGTCTAACATCTGCATCTGCTCTCTGTCTGTTTCAATTGATTAATCTTTATTCTTATTATGGGTTGTATTTTCTTGCTTCTTTTTATGCCTAATAATCTTTAATTTTATGCCAGACTATGATTTTAACAAATTGAGTGCTGGATATTTTTGTCTTCCTATTAGCTTTGAGTCTTATTTCTGAAATGCTTCAACTTACTTGGAAAGAGCTGAATCTTTCGGTTTTGCTTGTACAGTCTGTTTTGTGAGATTGGAGCAGTGCTCAGTCTAGGGAAATGTATTCCCCGTGACTGAGGCAAGGTTCTTCGGTATGCTCTACCCAGTGGCCTTTGAATCGGGAGATTTTCCAGTCTACTGTATGGAAACCGACACCATGCATGACACTGGGTCACATGGGATGCTCTTTCCTGTAATTCATCTAAGTGTATCTTGTTCTGGTCTCAGATAGTCTCACACGTATTCAAGCATTTCTCACCTAAATATGAAATGAGGGGGACTCTGAGATCGCTGAAGTTTTCTCTTTATAAAGCACTCTCTTCTTTGCGTTCTCTTCTGAAAAACCTAATGCTTTGAACTATTTGGAGTTTCAACTTTTATTCTCAACTTTGCCTGTGTTTCACCTCCCTGCACTATGACCTACCTGGAAACTCTCAATGCATTAGGCTGGAACAATCATACAGTTTATTTCATTTATCTTTCTCCTCTCAGTGATCACTTTCCTTCATTGTCTTAAAGCCATTGTCCTTTAAAATGTGGTTTGTAGCCGGGCTCGGTGGCTTAGCCTGTCATCCCACGCCTTGGGAGGCTGAGGTGAGTGGATTGCCTGAGTCCGTGGGTTCGAGACCCGCCTAGGCAGGCGAGACCTCATCTCTACAATAAATCAAAAATTAGCCGGGCGTGGTAGCGCGCGCCTGTAGTTCCAAATGCTTGGAAGGCTGAGGCGGAAGGATCGCCGGAGCCCAGCAGGTCGAGGCTGCGGTGGCCGGGAGCAGCCACTGCGCTCCAGTCTGGGCGACAGATTGAGACTCCAACTCAAAAAAAAAATTAAATAAATAAATAAATAAAGGTTTGTTATTACCCCAAATTGGATCACAGCAGTGTCCTCGTCTTCATTTTTTTTATCTGAATTTTCAATATCCTTCTAACTGGTTGCCTTCCTTCCTCAACAATTTGTTTTTTTGTTTGTTTGTTTATTTTTTGAGTTGGAGTCTCACTCTGTCGCTCAGACTGGAGTGCAGTGGCATGCTCCCGGCCACCGCAGCCTCGCCCTGTTACTCCGGAGATCCTTCCACCTCAGCATTCCGAGTAGCCGGAACTACAGGCGTGCACTACGATGTCCAGCTAACTCTTTGATTTATTGCAGAGACGAGGTCTCGCCAAGTTGCCCAGGTGGGTCCCGAACCTGCGGGCTCAGGCAACCCACTTGCCTCGGCCTCCCGAAGTGCTGGGATGACAGGCTGAGCCACTGAGCCTGGCCAACAATCTATTTTAAATCACTTCAGGTGAGAGTCACATTCCTAAGACACAAGCAAACTTACCACATCCCATGTGAACTTTAAAGCCTTAAATTGCACCCATTTCTTTCATAATAGAATTTAAATTACTGTATATAATTCATATCAGCCTTCAGACTATATCCACTGGCCTGGCATTTTCATATTGAACATTATGCATCTGGCGCCAAGAAATCATTGGAATATCTGTATACCATTCCTTGAGATGCTTTTCTTCTTCTTTAGCTTATTTTTGCCTGGAAGGCTCTTCCCAATTCTTCTTCAGCTTATTCCTAGTCAGTCTTCAGATAGCTTAAATATCAGTTTGTCAATACATTCAAAATCAAATCTGATATCTGTTATTTTGGTCTTCTAAGCAACTGCCATACTGTTTTGTTCCCAACAGATACTTTGTAAATCTATAAATATTTAATAATAAGTCACTGAATGATTGATTGTTTAAATGAATGAGTGAATGAAATGAGATTTGAGGAATGTGGTAGCAAAGTACTATCATATTTTAATCATGAAATGTATTGTGTAAGTTAAGCAAAGGAAAGAGTGCAAGCTGTCAATGTTTTGAGGGCCATATTTAATTCCAGGCATATAACATCCATCATTTCCGTGGTAGCAAGAAAATAATTAGCAGTGCATCCACATCTTTTAATCACGGGTTCAACTTTAACATTTATGTAGTGTTGCCTTCTAGAGGGCTGAGAGTGGAACCAACTTTTCCAAAAATAAAGAGTACTGGATTTAGCTGGCAGCACCTATCTGAAGAACAGTCAACTGTGTTGACTTTGTTCTGCAGCTTCAGTGAAGGAACAGAAAGTAAGCAAGGCCTAAAGCTGTGCGGTGGAGTCCGACTGCCTAGGTTCAAACCTTTACTATGCATCAGGTTCTTTTGTGAGCTTGGACACTGCCTACCTACCTGGCATTACCCGCTGCCCCAACTCACTTTGCGCCTCAGTTTTCAATTATTTTAGATAAGGGATTATACATGTGAAGGGGTACCTCCCTCAAAATTGGAGTTTATTTATAAAAAAATGTTGATGTATTCTTACACATTGAAACTTCAGTCATCTTCAAAGTACTCTTAAGTTTGATGCAATACACCTATCCAGACATGTCTTCCACTGCTCAAAACAATTTTTGAACATGTCAGTTTCTGACGCCTTTTACTGCTTCTACTGCTTTCTGTATATCTCTTCAACATCAGCAAACCATTTCCCTTTGAGGACTTTATTCATCTGATGAAACAAACAACAAAAAAGGTCACCCGGGAAGAGATGAGCGATTGGGTGAATAGGGAGGGTGGGACAGTGAGCTCATGCTGTTGTCGGTCAAAAACTGCTACACTTAATCCTGTGTTTTGCTCGTATCTATCATGAAATGGGCAAATGCGTAGAAACAATCTCCAAAAAACAATTCACTCAAGCTGAATGCAGCCTCTCACAATAGCTTCTCACAACCAGCTCATTGGTATAGTGATGCTGGTGGGTTCCTAGAACACCCCTAGCAGGGGAAGCCTGTATTTTAAGAAGCCCACTCTCCAAAAACTAATTCCATTTTTGGCGCATCTCCCCCATATCTATAATCTCATAGAATGATAATACATATGTATTTTCAGGAGTTATTTTTATTCTCAGATACAATAATATTTGCAAAGTACCTAACCTACTGCCTAGTGGTGGCACATTTTAAGCAATCAGTAAATAATACTGGCCATAATTTTGGCAATTATATATGTTGTCAAGAAAGCAGCAATTTGTCCTCAACAGCACACAGGTTTGCCCTCAGACCTACCTGCTTTAAATTAGCAGTCTCAACTCAGCAATGTATGGAAGAATTTAATTTTATATAAATTTTTTTTTAAATGGCCTGATTCAGAACTCCCCAGTGTAATAAACCTCAAAGTACAAAATATACTTTATGGAAGAAAAAGGGCAGAGAAAAATAAAATTGCCAATAAATAGCATCTCAGGATCCATGGGTGATCTTTCGTGCGCATTTTAGACTTGTTAAAAAATTTCAGTCATTCCTTCCTTTCAACATTTCTCTCTCAAAGATCAGATAGATTGCCCCTAGCTGTGATGATCCTGGAAAGCGTGCGATGGACTCTAAGAGATCTGAAATCTTCCTCCCTCTTTCTGTCCAGTGAGAGCACAGGGCAAAAGCAGTGAGAGCAAGGAAGGGAGCTGGAAAACACTTTTTTGCCCATGCGAGTAAGAGTCCGTGATGGGTAAGGGGCGTTATGCCACTGAGACAAGGTTCATTTTCTGCGGACTCCACCTACTATTGTCCTCAACTAAATGGTTTCCTGCCCGCTCTCGCCCCTCTCTCTAATGGCAGGTATCTGTTTCCTTCCCTAACCCCGTGGTACACCTCTACCCTGAAAGTATCTTGGGAGCAGAGGGTGGGCAAACAGCCGCCACCAGCAGCTCTTTCCATGATTTAATCTGGATTTGCAGGACCCCAGGGAATTACTTCCACATCTGTCACATTTACCAAGGAAAAGATTTTTATTCTTATTCTTAGTGGCCATGGCTCGCTCTAAGTCTCTCTCAGCAGGCTCTGGAACAGAGAAACAGAGGCACATGGACTGAAGTTCAGTCTGCCATCATGCAAAGAGAGATGCAGGAGTCTCTTTTTTGTAGACATCCTTATTGTCAAACCCCAAACGTTGAGGGAAAGTAAATAAATTAATGTCACCCCTACTTCCCTCCCTGCCATGCGACACAAACATCGGGGAGGAGGAAAATGTATTTATGGCTCCAAGTTTCTGCTGTGCCTTCAAATAACGTCTTCTCTCAATCCTTTTTATATGGATAATGGGACAGTGGGTATTATATATTTCCCCCACCCCCCAGGAGGACTCCACTTGGTAAAACTTACAGAAGGAACAGGGAATTTTTCCTCAGCTGTAAACTGTTGACAGCACTTTCTATCATGATGTTTCGTCTGCATAAAAGTTAAATTTCCTGATGAAGTCATGAGGATATGTTTAGAAGCGTTCCATCTAAATTCCACGCTTTATTTTTCCTGGTTCCTTGTCTATCTCGTTTCACTCTGAGCCATGTGCCAGCCAATTCCACGTTTCTCAAGATTTGTTTTTCGTGAGAATTACCTAAAGGTTTTCAAAACTGCACCCATCATCTCACAGAAGCAAAATCTCTGCGGTTGAAGACACAATACTTTGTCTTTTAAAAATCTAGTTTAAGCCGGGCTCGGTGGCTCAGCCTGTAATCCCGCGCCTTTGGGAGGCTGAGGTGAGTGGATTGCCTGAGCCCGTGGGTTCGAGACCCACCTGGGCAGCAAGACCTCATCTCTACAATGAATCAAAAAATCAGCCGGGCGTGGTGGCGCATGCCTGTAATTCCGGCTACTCGGAAGGCTGAGGCGGAAGGATCGCCGGAGCCCAGCAGGTCGAGGCTGCGGTGGCCGGGAGCGGCCGCTGCACTCCAGTCTGGGCGACAGAGTGAGACTCCAACTCAAAAAAAATAATAATAATCTAGTTTAGAGTTAGAAAATTTGAACTGCTTTAGGGAGGTTACTCACTGCAGACCCTGGCTCAGTATGCAGGGGGAAAAAAACCTTATAAACTGAATCTGTTCAAAGAGAGAATGAGCTAATAAGATGAGGCCCTCCCTCTGACAATGTAAGAGTACATTGTGTGTAATTACAATGAGGATGAGGAGGGGAAGAGTTTGTACCGTAGCAAACTCTGAGGCCGTGGGATGGCGGTTTTAAAGAACATCCAAAAATTCTTTAAGACTCTCTCCTTCAAGAGTTGGAACCTAATTTTCCTCACCATTAGTGTGGATGAGATTTAGTAGTCTGATTCTAAAGAATAAGATATAGTGGAAGTGATGGTCTATGATTTAGAAACCAGGCACTGTGGTTTGCTCCTTGCTTCCTTCTAGAGTCACTGCCTCTGGGGATGTCCAGTGGTCAAGCAACCTACCAAGAGGTCCGTGTGGTAGTGACCTGTGGCTTCCTTTTAACAGCCAGGCAGAAAGTGAGAGCGTGCCATCTTGGAAGTGAATCCTCCAGACTGAACCCTACCTTCAGATGATGGTAGTCCCAGCTGACATCTTGACTGGAGCCCCATGAAAGACCCAGAAACAGAACCATCCACTCCACTGTCTGTCTAATTCCTGACCGTCAGAAATTGTGTGCAATAATAACTGTTATGTTGTTGTTATAAACAGTCAGGTTTTGCTACAATATAAACAGCTAAATTTTATTACACAGCATACATTAATTATTGTAATCTCCTACCTGGAGTCTCTGACTAAATATGGATTTGAGGTGGAATTTAGGATATGTATTTAATAAAAGCACCCTCTTGATTATGATGCAGGTATTTTGCCACTAGATGTCAGAATAACTGCTCTTTATTTTGATATCACCTATGCCTGAAATGATCATCTTAACTCTACTTCCTAATCAAGCACATGGAACAGGTGGTGTTACCTGGTAAACTTTCTACTTTTTAAAACAAGTTAGTGTCGTTTTTTAAAATTATAAAATAATACACACTCACTGTAAGACTTGGAAAATATAAAAAAGTGTAACAAATACTAAGCACACTCATAGATTCTACTAGTCTCTATTTTGATGCATTTTTTTCATGTTTAATACAAATAATCATGGTATTACCGTCATACAATTTCTTATCAATTTTTCACTTACCACTGAAACAGTGTCTGTCATGTGATGAAGTTCAATGAATATTTGTTGACTATTTTGCTATAATTTTTCAAAATAGTCAACATTTTAAAGACAATAAGTAAATGAATGAATAGCATATCTATGTATGATTATTTATTTTTAAACTGCTAGGTGAAAAGTCATAAACATTACTGAGGTTTAGTACTTTTTACCATATTGCTTTCGGGAGAGGTTACAGTGTTCCCGTTTTGAAAATGATTTTAAGTGGCTGAAATTTTCCAAGAAAAAGCAAAAATTTTATAACAAAATAAAACACAGACAAAAGATGAAGTCAAGTGGATGACATGGGGTTTCCATACATGAGATCAAAGCTACACACCTGAATTTGATGCTTCGCTTGCCTCAAAATTTAAGGAAACAAAAGCTTTTTGTCAAGAAAATAGAAAAGGGAGCACATTTCAGAAGAGAGAAGTGAGGTACATAAATGAATTGGAGTACAGCTCTCCAGATATCCACAGACATCTAGCCAATACTTCTCTAAGTAATAAGCAGTGACACCTGGGAAAAGAAAGCCTGGCAGTGGACTGATCTCTCACAAGAATATTTCTTATTAGAGTGTGATTTTGAACAAAGGGATAATGAGGTGAAACCTGTGGGTGATTGTGCTTATTGTTCTAGGATGGCAGGAAGACGATTATAACAACTTCAGGGCACACAATGGGATGCTGAGGATAATATTTGTTTGAAGAAAAACAATGAAGGGCAATCAATAAGAATGCAGGAGGCATCTTTATGTGGTACACTGCAATATGCCTTGTGGATATTCAACACTGTTTTATTTATAAAGCTATTTACAAGTTCAAGAGCAGTGACCTCAAGATAAAAATGTAGATTACACGTTTGATGAAAATCAGGGAAGCCTGAGCTTAAGTTAATTGAGACACAGGACACATCAAGAAGTTGTGAATGTCAGGTGTCAAGGAACAATAGGAATATGCTGTGTTTTTCATATTTCTATAACTATGGATTAAAAAATAAAAATACTATTGTGTTCTGAAAGAGGAAAAACATATTTTTCGTTGATTAATGCCTCATTTATTGTTATTTGCCGTTTTTATTATCCCATGCTTTTATTATTTTGAAGAATATGAAAACAGAGAATGTGAAGATTTGGAATAAATGTCTGAATAGCTTATATTCAAAAGCCAAAGCAGTATCATGTATCTCTGAATAGGTCTAAATAAATTAAAAATCTGTATAGCAATGCATGCATGAACATTACTTATAAAACTTAGTGATTTGTGTAAAAATTAGCTTACCAAAAAGCAAAATGACAAAATTTCTCTTACATAAGATTTTAGTAGCCAATTAAAAATAATATAGACTCAAGAAGCCAAAAGTAGAGCCCTACCTAACTACCAACTCCTTTTGTAGAAAAAAATTAAAAATCGAGATTGCCTATAACTCTTATGGTAGCAACGTTGTGCTCAGACACATGTCTCTGCTCTCACACCTTTGCCAAAGGAATCTGGCCCATGGTTTAAAAGAAATGGAATGTCGCATTTTCAAGTTTTGACTGAAAGTTCAGGGGGAAAAAAATGTTACTCCTTCTCCCCTAAGGAGAATTAAAACATTGCCAAGACACAAACAAAATATACATAGCTTGATAAAACCATCGCATATAATGACCAGACTATCTCCCCTGCAGTTTCCAAGATCCTGGCAGATAATTCCATGATGGAATTAGCTTTTCAACAATTCACGCCTACGTGGAACTAATCCAGGGGTTGGTGATACCCTATGTAAGTTTCTGGCTGTGCTTGAAAAAAACAAAAAAACGATGCATCTAGTTTCTATGGCTGTGTTGATGACCAAATTGAATCAACCGCCTTGCTGAACTGATCAATAGTTCAGAGAGTGGCCATTAATACAGCTGGAAACACCATTTTAAATGAAAAATAGTCACCTCAGAGGCAGTCTATGACTGCCGAGTCAGTCTACAGTAACATAACTTTCAGAGTCTGAATTTGTAGAAACATGGAATTGTAATTTGGGGAAATCATAAAGCTTTCATGTACATGAAAGTTATAGAGACTGATCATCTTTCTCCATTTTACATTCTTACTTATATAATGTAATTGACTGGGTTCTGCACTTGCTTGGACAACATAGCTGATAGCCACTGGGCCCAAGATAGCATGGGGAAGTGAGAAGATTTCGGACTTGGAATCAGACACGGTAAGCTCCAGATGAATCGCTACCATTTTGTTGATTTGGTTTTCTTCATCAATAAATTGAATACCATAATTCCTGTGTAGCCAAGTATTTGAAGAATTACGTAAGCTAATATGTGTTTAAAAGAATCCAGCACAAAGTCTGGAATATAGGATGCACTCAATAAACATTTATTAAATAAGTAATTCTAGGAACAAATGAATGAGTGAATTATTAAGGGTGCATGTAAGTTTCTTAAGCCAAGAAAGGTTAAAAAACTATGTAAATCTGATGGACTATTCTACTTCCTTGCTTTCCTTGTTATGCCAAGTAAGGTGAGCTACAAAGCAGTGTGAAAAAGGAAGTCAGATAAGAGAGCGGTAATAGGAACTATTATTGCTAAAACAGTTCCCAGGAGCCAAGCATTTACACGCATTATTGAATGATAAATGATATCATAATGATTAAACTCATAACACCTACTGTATACCAAGCACATTATGCAGGTCAAATAATTTATGACTTTTGCACAACTTTATAGAGTAGATGCTATATTTACCAATATGTCTTGCACCAAGTTATCCCCATCCACAAATACAAAACTAACTTCAATAGATTAAGTGACTAGGGCCAAGACAGATCCCCAGGAGTGCCTGACTTTATATGCTGCTGATCTCATTGACTTGTTAACAGTAGTGGAAAAAGTGTGAACTGAGGACCGAGGAGAAGGAAGAATGCTCAGCACATGACAAGTCTCAGCAAGAATGAAAGTTGACGCTCACCTCTGAGGCCCTGCATCCTAGTCTGTCGTGAGGAGGGAGCTGAATGGTGTCCCCCTTGAGTACGCTTCTAGGCTGAAACATGTATCACCACGGACGTGTCCAAAAGAAGGAAAAGCATCAACCTTGGGAGCTGAGAAAAAAAACTTGACAACCAAGTGTGACGTCCAAGTCTACGCCAAACTGCCTCTGTCAATGGCAGTTTCCCAAAGCATTTTCATCAGCATTCCAATATCTATTCATATGTTCTAGAGAAGCAGAAAATTAGTTGTTTGCAAAGCGCTTTAGTTCTAAGATTAATTAAAATGTAACAACTGAGGTCTGCCCCATTTTCAGTGTCTGTCAAAATATCGAGTCAATCCATCAGTGTTCCTTATCCTGGAATTGTATTTTAAGTATGATGTATCCAATTGAAAAATTCTTTCATGAAGTAAGAATCCTTCTTTGTTTGGAATTATGAGATGCATGGATAAATGCGCAATATCCAATTTATCCTGCTTCAGGCTATCACTTTACTGGTATTGAAAAACCCATTAAATGCATGGCTTTTACTATCTGGTTGAGTTTTCTAGTTATCCCCAAAATAACTGAGCTCACTTACCTTATTTGTTGTGTAGTTATGCTTATTTAGTAATATTATTTACCTCCCTCCAAACTATTTAGATTTCTTGTGCTGATTTCTATCAGAGAGAAAGTGCTCTCTCCTGGAAAGATGCTGATCATCCCTGAAGAATCAAAGTTATCTCAAATCAAAGACACCTGGTTCTCAGGAGGCAGGAACTCTCTAGCTGTTTTGAAGCTTTGGTCTACTGGTATCCTCATGTCCGGCTTCTTGGGAAGGTATTCACGACTACCTACAGTCTAGAATTTAGAAGACAAAAGGAGGTCCTTTTTTCTTATTTTCTCCACTTCACCAGCTGTCACCTCAGCACTCCACCACTGTGGTAATTTCCAGTTTTCGTGGATATAGACAATGAGATTATCATTTGGAAACATCATCCTTAACCTTCATAAGACCCTGCTGAGAAGCTTACATACATAGAGTGTATTTTACATATATAATGTTAAATAAAACTAAATTTGGCCCAAGACTGCCTTCATACTTTGAATTCCCTGCAGCAAACTGAAACTCGTTTAGTCTGTAAACAAACTGTGACCGAATTTAAGAATGTATTTTTGTAGCAATCTGCTGGATATCAGCCAATCATAGCAGCTTAACTTCAGACAACCGGGCTGCCAGTTGACCAAACCCTATTCATATGAGGCAAATGCTTTATCACACCATGGCCTGATAAGGCAACCCTGTAACCAGTCAAGCTGTTTTTGTACATCACTTTCTCTGTCTGTCTATAAATACTGCTGCTGGGTGGAGCTGGCTAAACCTCCCTGGTTCTGAGGGCTGCCAGATTCATGAATCATTCTTTGCTCAGATAAATCTAATTTACCCAAAGTTTTTATTTAACAGTCTGAGTATTTAAATGTTACAAATCAAGCTATTAAACTTAAAATAAAATATACTCTATAATCTTAACTGGAAAAATAGAACTTCATTCTTAAAAATTGTATTAAAAATGTATGAAGTTATGGTTTTTAATGCAACTATCATTTGGCAAAATATTAGCCAAAAAAAGGAAAACAACTTCAGAGCATATTACAAGGCATTTATTTTTATTATCTAAATCATAAGGCACACCACCTATATGATTATTTCATTATCTCTTAAACAATATCAAAGTCTAAGTAATCAATATTTCTTAAGTTACGGATATTTCATGTTTCATGTTGGAAGATTATAAAGAAAAACACAGCTAGACGTTTGTTCCAGTCTTTTTAAAGCAAGACTGTCCCTTCATCTATACGGCCAGAGAGCTGAGGGTGGTATTGTAACTTGAAACCTGGCAAGGAAGAGCCCTGAGGGAGTCGGCTACGTACGTCTTCTGCAGGGTTTGAAGCAGGCTTTTTTCTCGCAGGCTTCAACTCCAAGCATTGTAGACGCTAGAATAAATTGTACTGTGGCTCCCTATTCATCAAATGCTTCTTATTTGAGTAGAATTTATTACAGAAGATGTGACTGAGTAGTCCGGGAACTCAGTTCAGGCGGTGACATGGTTTGTGTTTAACCACAGAGACAGCCATGCCCTTGCAAAGGAAGCGGCGTCCTTATTTTTCCTTCGGTGTTGTTTTGAATACTCACATTTCCTTGAAGCCTCAGCACTGATTTCAGACCTGGGCCTCCAGAACAACCTGACTCCGGAAAAACACAGCCACTCCTTTCAGATGGTCTCAGGAATTTTGCTTTGGTAATATGAACTTTGATGACTTACCAATAACCTGACATATGAGTTGTAAAAAAAATTTGTGGGCCTTGTTTTTACGTGTGGCTTGCATAGCAACATAGTCACAAGGCCTAACAAAAGATCGAGTGCTTAGTGGACTCAGAAGAAGTGGTTTCTGAATAACGATTGCATATTCGAAGAGGTTCTTTGAATAAATTTGATATATTCTGTTTCCTTCAATTTCTTATTGTAGCGAAATATACAACATGAAATTACTATCTCAATTATTTTAAGTCCAATGGCACTAAGTATACTCGTGTTGACAGTATTTATCTCAAGAAGGAGCTATAAGGATTTTAGAAATTCTGTACTCACCGAACAATAATTCCTCATTTATCCATTCCCCCAGCCCCTGGCAACTGTCATTTTACTTTCTGTCTTTATCATTTTGACTACTCTAAGTGATCCATGTAACTGGATCAGACAGTATTTGTATTTTTATGACTGGCTTACTTTGTTTAGCACTCCCTCAAGGTTTGTCCACGATGTGGTAGATGTAGCAGTTTGCTGTCTTTTTAAGACTGAATAATATTCCATTGTATAAATATATCATATTTGTTCGTTCGTTCATTCATGAATAAATGGCTCAGGTATCCTTGACGTATATGAGGGTTTATTTCCAAGCTTTCTATTTTATTCTATTGATTTATATATCTGTCTTTATGTCATGTCAAACTGTTTTAATTGTTGTAGTTTTGCACAATTTTCAATGCTTGTGGTTTTATTTTGAAAGAAAGGAGTGTTTATTCAACTATTTTTTTTTTCAGATTTCTTTTTTTTTTTTTTTTTGAGTTGGAGTCTCACTCTGTTGCCCCGACTGGAGTGCAGTGGCCGCTCCCAGCCATCGCAGCCTCGACCTGCCGGGCTCCGGCGATCCTTCCGCCTCGGCCTTCCGAGTAGCCGGAATTACAGGTGCTCGCTACCATGCCCGGCTCTTTTTTTTTTTTTTGATTTATTGTCGAGATGAGGTCTCGCTGCCCAGGCGGGTCTTGAACCCGCGAGCTCAGGCCATCCACTCACCTCAGCCTCCCAAAGTCACAGGATTACAGGCTGAGCCACCAAGCCCGGCTCAGATTTCTTTTTTTAATTGTTTGAGGTCCTTTGAAATTCCATGTGAATTTTAGGATGGATTTTGCTATTTTTTAATAAAATGCTATTGAACTTTTTAGAGGGATTGCATAAAATGTTGACATCACTTTGGTTAGAATTGACATCTTAATATTATTAAGTTTTTCAATCCATGAAACACAAGATGTCTTGCTTTTTGTTTGTGCCTTCAATATTTCTGGAAATGATTTTTAGTTTCCATGATACAAGCCTTTTACCTCCTTGGTGAAGTTAATTTTTAAGTATTTTATGCTTAATGATTTTATTGTAAATGGAATTTTAAAAAAATTCCTTTTCAAATTTTTCATCGTTCATGCAAGAGATTTTTGAGTGTGGGCTGTATCTTATTAATTTGCTAAATTAGTGTATTTGTTCTAACAGCTTGGGTGTGTGTGAGCTTTAGAATTGTCTACATCTAAGATCATCTCTTCTGTGAATAGAAATCATTTTACCTCTTTTTTCCAACTTGCATGACATTTATTTATTTATTTGTTTACTGTCACCTTGCTCTGACTAGGACTTCTTGTACTGTGTTGAAGAGAAGTGGTCAAAGTATGGCATTCTTGCTTTGTTCCTTATTTTAGAAGAACATTTTTTCAGTCATTCATTATTGTGTGTGAAGTTGGGTGTGGGTTTTTTGTACAACAGTTTTATTCTGTTGAGATAGTTTCCTTCGATCCGCTGTTTGTTTAGTGTTTTTGTCATGAAAGGATGTTGGATTTTGCAAAGGCTTTTTTGCATCAGTTTGAGTTTATTATTTGCCCTGTTCATTCTGTTAATGGGCTGTATACATTAAACAAATTTTGTGTGTTGAACTGTACTTGCCTCTCAGGAATAAATGCAACTTGATCATGTACAATCCTTCGAATAGGCTGCTGAATTTGGATTGCTAGTATTGTATTGAGGATTTTTGCAATTATGTTTATAAATAACATTGATCTGTAGTTTTCTTGTTTGGTAGCGTCTTTGGCTTGATCTTAGGGCATTGCTAGTCTCATATAATGAGTTAGGGACTGTTCCTTTTTTAAGTTTTGGGAAGGGTTCGACAGAAATTGATGTTAGTTCTTTTAATGTTTGGTAGGATTCACGAGGTGAAACCATCAGGTTCATGGCTGTCCTTTGTTAGGAAATTTTTTGATTAGTGATCCAATCTTTTTACTAGTTACAGGTTTATTTATATTTTTGGTTTCTTTATCATTTATAGTCTCAGGTTTTTGTGTTTCTAGAAATGTGTTTATTTTCTCTAGGTTATCAAACCATTTTTGTTCACAGAACTCCCTTGTAATCAGTGTTATTTCCATAAATTGGTATCAATGTTTCTACTTTTATTTCTGACTTTAGAAAATTAGTATTTTTTTACTCAGTTCTTGTAACTATTTCTCTATTGCTTTCTATTCTATATTTCATTTATCTCTGCTCTATTTTTTTCTTTTTAATTTACATCCTTCTGCTAACTTCAGATTTGGCTTGTTTTCCCTTTTCTTCCCTAACCCATTTTCTGTTTAGAAAAAAAGTTCAGCTTGCTGCCATGTTCATTTAATTTTACATAAATATACTCTTTGAGGCTGAAGCAAATCTGACTAGATTTCAATGTGAAATAAAATATAAAAACTGTTCTTGCAGTTATTTGTAGACAGAAACTTGTCTCATCCTACTGAGAATTACACACACACACACAAATAATAAGGAAGAGATTGACTGTATTTTGTAAATGGAAATACCATTACCAAAAACAGAATGCTGTAAATACAATGATGTCATCTGTTCCCAAAGACTGTCACTAGACTAGAATTATGCAAAAATAATAATAAAAGCGAGATATTTCATGGCACAATTTAGGGGTAAGGTAAGCACTATATTCTGCAAGTTATCTTGGGTTAACACAGTGGCTGCAAGCACCACCAGTGAGTATTCTCAGCGCAAACAGGAAAAGGGTTAAATTTTAAACTTAGGTTGTTGTTTTGAGATTTTCCTTGTTGTTGCTATTTTAACGTGTTAATACCTATACGTTTTCCCCTTAGTGCTGCTGTGTAAAAATCCCATATGTTTTGTTATGTCGTATTTGAACTTTTTTTTTGAGTTGGAGTCTCACTCTGTCGCCCAGACTGGAGTGCAGTGGCCGCTCCCAGCCACCGCGGCCTCGACCTGCTGGGCTCCGGCCATCCTTCCGCCTCTGCCTTCCGAGTAGCTGGAACTACAGGCGCCCGCTACCATGCCCGGCTGATTTTTTGATTTATTGTAGAGATGAGGTCTCACCTGCCCAGTGGGTCTCGAACCCCTGGGCTCAGGCAATCCACTCACCTCAGCCTCCCAAAGGTGCGGGATTACAGGCTGAGCCACCGAGCCCGGCTGTGTTTGAACTTTTTAATCTCTAATTATTTTATAATTTCCCTTGTAAATTGGAATTGGTTGTTTAAAAATGTATTGCTTAATTTCTACAAATTTTCCTGTTTTAACTTCATTACTGATTTGTAACTGTATCTTGTTATGGTTGGAGAAGATACTTTTTATGATGTCTATCTTTAAAATTTACTGAGATTTAATTTGTGGCCTACAATATATAGAGGAATGTTCCATCTGTTCTTGAGGAGATTATGCATTCTGTGGCTGTTGGTCAGAGTGTTCTGTCCATGTCTGTTAGAGCTGATCGTTTTGTTGTGTTGATGAAGTCCTCTATGTCCTCTTTGACTTTCTGTCTGGTTGTTCTGTTTATTATTGAAAGTGGAGTATTGAAATTTTCAACTATTATTATAGAGCTATCTATTTCTCCCTTCAATTTTATCAATTTTTGGTTCATGTATTTTGAAGGTGCATTATATGGTATGAAAATGTTTATCATTATATTTTCTTGTGCTGAAACTGTGATTAATGCATAACATTTCTCTTTGCCTCTTGTAACACGTTTTGACTTTGAAGTCTATTTTGTCTGATATTAGTATACAGACACCCCTGTTTTCTTTTATGTTACTATTTGTATTAAATATGTATCTCCATTTTTTCACTCGATACCTATTTATGTCTTTGGATCTAAATTGAATCTCTTGCATATAGCACATAGTTAGATCATATATTTTATCTGTCAGTCTCTGTCTTTTGCAACTGATTTACACTTAAAGTAATTACTAATAAGGTAGGACTTAAGTCAGTAATTTTAATTTTTAGTTTCTGTATGCACTATAACTTACCTGTCCCTTATCTCCTATATTACTATCTTCTTTTATGTGTAGTTGAGGTTTTGGGGGGGAATTGTTGGAAGCCGGCCATGGAGGCCCACCGAGCGTTAGGGATCAGGAAGGGCCGTTGACCCTGAGACCACTAGGGTGTGTTTGGGAGCTATTGACCCCATTTCCTCCCCCTTTCTACTCAGCACTAACCAGATTAAGCTCCTGTGAGCTCAAAACATAAAAACTCTGAGATCGGGACGAGCACAAGCTAACTTTAGAAGCTCATTGCTCCCATTCTTCCACAAACTGCAGTTCTGGCTTTCACACAACTTATAATTCAAACTCGGGTCACATCTAAGAGCCTTAGTATTGGTCACAGGCTTCTGGGTCATGATCTTAGGATTTATTGGAGGTGTAAATTGTAGAATATAGTTTTAGAAGACAGCCGTTTTGTTGAAAGAATACGGCTGGGTTACTTGCAGGTAGCCCACTGTGAACTTTGGACTGGGCCACATTCCAAACATTCTGGGATGGGCCACTTTTGTTTGTAAAATAAATACTTAAGCTTCTATAGAATTGTTTAACTTGGCATAAATCAATCAGTTTAGGATGAAAAAGGTTTATAGAATATGTCAGTCATGGATTAGGTTATCCTTTGTTATAGGATTTTAAGGTTATCATATGGAAAGGGTTTAAAGGCAATCATTGATTAAGTTTTCATGGATTAAAGTTTCTTGTGGGTGGGGGATGCCCCTCCCACATCTGACTTTGTGTATAAAAGACCCGTTGTAATTCCCAATAACACACATCGCTTCTGCACTAGACTGGAGTCCAGTCTCTTCCTTTCTCTCTCTCTCTTTCTTTCTCTCTTCTTCCCCCCAATCGCTGATGCCGTCTCCACCTTTGGGGTACCCTGAACCCGGCTGGAGCTGGACTCTGGCAGGTAATGAAACATTTAAATCTTTTTCTTTCCTTTTGTATATATTCTTCAGCTACTTGATTTTTGGTTTCAATTTTGGATTACATTTAACACTCAAAATATATAATATTTTAATTCAAACTTTTAACAGCTGAGCTTCAGTAATATATAAAATCTTTGCTCCTTTAACAGCTCTGCTCCTACCTCTTTCAGTTGTTGAAGTCACAAAATTACATTCTATACATTATATGTTTCAAGACCTCCATCAATACTTTTAAATACCTTAATCTCATAAATTATGTAGAGAACAAAAATGTGGAGTTAAAACCAGTTATAATAATACTAGCTTTTTTACCAGTAGCTTTTAAAAATGTGTTAGTCCCTTAAATCATGGAGAGAAGAAAAAGGAGTTACACACCATTGTTACTGTGATACTAGTTTTTATAATTGCCCTGGCGTAAACTTTTTCTAAGATCTTATTTCTTCATAAACCTTTCTTTGCCGTCTAGTTTCCTTTCATTTCAACCTGAAGCTTCCCTTAGTATTTCTTATGGGACAGAAATGGGATAATAAAATGTTAAGCTTTTATTTAGCTGGAAATGGTTTCATTTCTCCTTTACAACTAAAGGACAGTTTTGCTGAACATAGTGTTCTTGGTTGACAGAGGTTTTGTTTGCTTCTGTGTTTCTTTCAGAACTTTGCATATAGCTTCCCACTATCTTCTGGCATCCAAATTTATGGTGGTAACTATGTTTAAAATTTTATTGAAGATGGCTTGGTTATGATGAGTTGTTTTTCTCTTGCTTCTTTCAAAACTCAAAATTCTTTTTGACTTGGTGATTATGAAGTGTCTCCAAATGGATCTTTGAGCTCTTCCTACTGAGAGCTGATTTAGATCCTTGGATGCTTGCATTCATATTTTTCATCAAATGTGGGAAAATTTTGGCTATTATTTCTTCAAATATTCTCTTTGTTCCTTTCTCTCTCTTCTTATTTTAGACTCTCACAATAAGTGTGTTGGTTCTCTGTTTGACATCCCACAGGTCTCATAGGGTATGTTTACTTTTCTTTATTTTTTTTTTCTGTTTTGTAGTCTCAACAATTCCCATTGTTGTATCTTCAGGTTTGATGATTATTTTTTCTGCCTGCTCAGATATGTCTTTGAGACTCTCTAGTTAATTTTTGATTTCAGCTACTGTAGTTTTCAGCTCTGGAAAGTTTTTTAGATTTCCTGTCTACTTATTAATATTTTCATTTTGTTCATACTGTATTTTATGAACTTTTCCACATCATCTCTTAGTTTTTCAAGCATCTTCATTTTAAGGTATTTATGTGGTATATCTTCCAGCAGGTTTTTTTCAGGGACAATTTCTTTTGTTATCTATCTATCTATCTATCTATTTTTGAATGGGCTCTGCTTTTTTGTTACTTAATACACCTTTTGATTTTTTTTTGTTAAACCTGGACATTTTGATTTACTAATGTAGTAACTCTGGAAATCTTGTTCTCTTCCCTCAGGATTTGTTTTTTGGTTTTTTTTTTCTGTTTTGTTTATTGTTTTTGTTTTGATTATTATTTGACATTGTCTAGGTGTCAAGGATCAGCCTGAAGCATAAACTTAAGGTCTTTTCGGGTCATTTTAGTGTCTGAACCTTTTCCTGGGCATGATGGTGACTCTCTATTTTTCCTTGTATATATGGTTGCTTTTAGCCCCAATCTTCTATATTAGACTTCAAAAAGGAAATAAAATTTAAAAGAGGAGAAAGAAAAGTTGTGGGCTTTTTATGTCCTTGGAAGTCACTTAAGCCAGAGACAAAGGGACTTGCCTCAATGGAGGGAGGTGCAACAGCAATGGCCTTCCACCTCTGCGTTTACAACAACCATCACTCAGAGCATAGATCTTTGACATTTGTAAAACCAGGTTCTAGAAGCCCTACACTGAGTTAGGAGCTAAAACTTCAAAAGATTTAGAAAGAACTAGAAATTGACCTTTCATATGATCCAGCAATCCCCCTAATGCGAGTATACTCAGAATATTGACCAAAATTAATCACAGTTTACTGTCTAAGCCTTTCCTTGGAATTTGAAAGCCATCAATAGATTCAAGAGTTTCAAAAAAAGTTACACAAACAGATTCTGTAAGTGAAATTGCTTTCTCCATGGAAATATAGATTCCTGGTAGTTTTCATCTTGCAATCTTCCCAGGATGCCTTTTGAAAAAATATATATATTCATTACCATATATAACCAACCCATCCTCTTTTTCCTTTGCTACAGAATGAAGTCATTTACATGTAGAATAGTTTTAAAATCTTGGTTCTCAAGGGTTTTACATTCAAATTATGCAGGTGAGAACTAAACACATAGATCTTCAGCAAATAAAATAGTGTATAAAATGTTCTGAACCACTGCATCACAACAGAGAGTGTGTGCTTTGCAAGTTCAGAGAAGCCTGACTAGTGATACCTGGAGCCATCAGGGAAGTTGGGTGAACTGGGTATTAGAAGATGATTAAAGATTCAATGGTAGAAAAAAGAGAAAACAGAATCCACACTGAACAAAAATGTAAAGGGACAAATGATAATCATACAAAGTAGTCAGCTAATTGAAAATTCAGAATGAGTGTATTAGAAGAGCAGTCACGTAAAGCAGGGAGGAATGGGCAGGATGCAATCGAATAGTCAAAATCCTTAAAACAGTGAGAAGAACTTGGAAGAGGAATTAAGAATCAGACTTGTCATTAAAGATTTTGAAGGCCAAATAGCTATTGTTATTTATGCCAGCAAATACTCCTGACAGGTACAATTGTTTTGAAAATCACCTTCTAAATAGAAAGATGGTATGTGAGTGTGTGTGTGTGTTTGCTTGGGTGTATTATGTATGATTCTTAGCATTCTATGATGATAAATGGAACAGAAGGAATTCATTTACAATAAGCCTTTGCTTCATAAACCCTTGGCTTCTCAAACTTAACATTTTCTCCTGAAATCTATAAAAAAATGTTTCTTCCCTTTATAATAGTCATGCACAACTAACACAGAATTTGGAGCTAGAAGCATTTCAAGGGCAATTGATATAATAGCTTCTTTTGCCCTACTATGGTGACATTTTGGTAACATATAAAAATGTCAGAGTGTGACAAATCCAAACTCAAACCAAAATGGATGAAGAGTTTGAAATGCTTATTGAAGCCAATTTAAAATAGACTAAATTCAATGTCCTGGTGTTTTGTGTCATTCAGCATAAGATAAAGTTATGATTTATTCAGATTTCCTAATGAGTTATGGGATGTTTCAAATTTATAAGAAGAAATGAATGACGTTTTCATTTGCATTTTATATAAATTTGAAAAGGAATTTAAAAGAAAATATTAAAGATACTACATCTTAATGCTTATTCGAGGTATTCAATATTCACATTAGCAGCACCTGAAATTACTATTTTGTGACTTCACTCATAATAGTGTGTATGTGTGTGGTGTGTGCGCGTGTGTGTTAACAAATGTATAAACCTATAAGAACAGGTAGCTTTCTGAAGAGCAAAGAACAAACAATTTCTCATACATGCTGAGGCCTCACTATCTACTTCATCTTATGGTAAAGGTTTTTTTTTTTAATCTCATTTTATATTGCCCATAATTAGAAGTGGTAGCTTTTGTTTGTTTGTTTTTTAATTGTTCCTATTCCACACATGGTGAGATTGTGGTGTAACAATTTCTGGCAATACTGGAAATCGAATTATGACCTCAAAACTCATGTGCTTAGTCACGAAGTCACCCAGCCTCCCACATTGTGGTAGTGCGATTCGCCTGTGCTTGAGAATCGATATAATACTAACATTATATCTCAAGAACAAAATTGACAATCTCAAAGCCTGCCATAAACTGTAACATACACCGTACTTTGTAGAAAGTCTCTTTAGTTCTTTTATTTTAATAAACGTGTGTATTAATTTTTAATTACATAATGAATATACAAATGTATGCTTTTATTAAAAATTAAAACATTACAGATAAGACAAACTTTTCCTATTGCCACAACCCCCATGCTCACTCTTTTCTGTCTCCCTTCTCTCTGCCTGAAATGTTCTTGGCATCAGCTCAGTGTTGATCTTCCCTATCTTTCATAGCATATTGGTATTCATATCATACACACATACATATGAAAATACACACACACAGATGTACACATACGCAATATATAGTATTTAATTATGTAGACTGCATTATTCAGTATATGTTATTTTTCACATGCTACTTTTATTCAGCCTATTCTTTGTTTCAACGTTTTAAAGTTCTATATAATTTCAGAATACAAAGATGCCCCTTTATCCAATGATTACCTTCTTGAAAAACATTTGTATCTTTTGTTTTTTGGTTTCAATGCAAATCCTCTTTCAGACTTCGTTGTATGTAAGTATCAGTTCTTTTCTAAGTAAGATGCCTTAGAGAAGAATTATTGATATTTGTATTTTCTGTCTTGATAGCAATTTCAAATTGCCAGTCAATTTCCTGGTGTTCTGCTACCAATCTATTTCTCCACAGCAATTTATTTTTCCACTTCTATATCACATGGATTCCATATAGGAGTATCAATTTCCTGACAAACTCACTGAGATTTTATATTATAAAAAATTTTAATGTCTGCATTCTGATATGTGAAAAATGATATTGTTTAATCTGATTTCTCTGATTGCAGTAACTTAGAAAACCTTATTCCACACAGTTTTATAGTTTTCATATATTTGTAATGTGCCTGTTTGTATACAAATTGCCCACTTTTCTAGGCATTTGCTTGTTTTTTCTTTAATATTAGTGGTTCTTAATAACTAAACACTAACCTTTTGTCCAATATATAAGAACACACACACACATACACACACACACACAGATACACATACACATACATATTGTTATAAGAGTGAGAAGTTAAATAACTTTATTTTGCTTTTTGTTACCCTGATTTAACAATTTGGAGCATAAAATGAAAAATACTTTTTAAAGAAATCTAGTATGAAACCCAAACAAAAGAAACTTTGAATAAGATTACTTAATAGTGTTCACTTAAAAAATGTTATCATCAAAGAAATTATACAACATATATTCTAAAAACATGGTGGGCATCTTTGACTTCAAATCAGAAGTTACAAGACAGCAATATATATTGATATGAGGGACCATTAGATCCTGATAATTTGCTGCTTTGAAAATAGGAATATTATTAAATTCTAGGAAGGGCTGCGTTGGAGTTGGTGTCACTGGGTTTGGGGTACCAGAGTGCAAGCTGAAGGTACTAGATGCCTGGACTCCCCAGGGCAAGAATCAAAGACAAATAGGAGGTCAGAGAGGCACTGCAGAAGGAAGAATTCGATAGAATAAAATGTGTGGTCAGGGAGATGCAGACGGGAACACAACCTAACAAACCAATATGTCTTAGTTTAGCAAGAGGTAAACTGCTCCTTTTCCCCTGAGGCTCATTCCTGACTGGTCCACAGTCTCTCTAAAGGTGACATAGCCTTCACTGTCATTAATTACAAAGTAAGGGAATCAGAGTTTGTAATGTGAAGGGAAAAAAATCTAGAAGCATCCTTCCCCCACTAACCCTGACCCAGCTGACTGTTTCCTCAATGCTGCTGTCATGCCGGTTTCCCTAGTCCCCACTCAAACAGAGACGTGTATGGGTGGGAGTCTCGGGTTATTTTCCCTTAACGAACTGCCTGCTCACCAATCCCTTTGTGCTTAGTGCAATAACCGTAGCAAATATTAATAAAGATTTTGCTTATGCAAACTAATACGTGGGTTCAGACTCTACTTATAGTCATGGCCGAAGTACAAAACTTAGACATATTTTCCTTATAAGAGTTATTAAAAATGATGCAATTGGCAGCCAGGCTCAGTGGCTCAGCCTGTCATACCGCGCCTTTGGGAGGCCGAGGTGAGTGGATTGCCTGAGCCCGTGGTTTCGAGACCTGCCTGGGCAACTTGGCGAGACCTCATCTCTACAATGAGTCAAAAATCAGCTGGGCGTGGTAGCGCGCGCCTGTAGTTCCAGCTACTTGGAAGGCTGAGGCGGAAGGATCTCCGGAGCCCAGCAGGTCGAGGCTGCGGGGGCCGGGAGCGGCCGCTGCACTCCAGGCTGGGCGACAGAGTGAGACTCCGACTCAAAAAAAAATTGATGTAATTGGCATAAATGTGAATTTGATGAAGAACCCATAAGAAGTATTAACTAAGGAGACAAAGGCCTGCAAACGTGGAGCAAATAACACCGATGTAATACAAGTGCATGCTTTTTTATTCAAGGTTGAATCTTCTCCTATTACATTCTCAATATGGCTGGAGCTGAGTGACAAAATAACATAGGAAATATATTAATACAATCCAAAGCCTACTTTTCCAAGCTTCTGCGTAATCTTTTTACATAGATGGTTCTGTCCCACCCAAGTATGTCTAGGGGTACATAAAACCCATCTACAAGATCTGGCCATCTAACACATAAATGCTGAAGTCAACCACCATTTGTAATCCCTTTTAATCTTCCCTGGTCCTCTGACCCCGCCTAATCTTAGAATTTACTAATTTCAGAACCCATAAAAGGGTTTTAGGCAAGTGGCATGACCACCTTCACAAATTTCTAAGGTGGTTTTGGCTGTAATATGGAGAGAGAATCAGAGTGGGATAGAGGGAAAAAGTCTAGGGAGAGTTCCCATTACATCCAAGGCAAGAGGTGAAGGCCTGTGCTTCCACAAGGTAAGTATGGATGAAGCAGTGGATATATAGAAATATTCAGAAGCCGGGCTCGGTGGCTCAGCCTGTCATCCCGCGCCTTTGGGAGGCTGAGGTGAGCGGATGGCCTGAGCCCGTGGGTTCGAGTCCCGCCTGGGCAGCGAGACCTCATCTCTACAATAAATCAAAAAATCAGCCGGGCGTGGTAGTGCGCGCCTGTAATTCCGGCTACTCGGAAGGCTGAGGCGGAAGGATCGCCGGAGCCCAGCAGGTCGAGGCTGCGGTGGCCGGGAGCGGGCGCTGCATTCCAGTCTGGGCGACAGAGTGAGACTCCGACTCAAAAAAAAAAAAAAGAAAAGACATATTCAGAAAGTCAGTTCTCTACAACTCAGGAAAGAGGAAAGAAATGTGGTAATGAAGAAAAAGAAGCTCTTTTTAAATTTTCATTTTAAGACTGTGGAATAAAATTCAGTATTCGATATACAAATGGTCCTTGCACAGGTCAAGTTTGGGCCTCACTCTGGTCCTCGCTCCTCCTGTTGGAGACCAGGCACCTTATTGATGAAGTGTGTCCCCTCTCCCTCCCCTGGCAGTCTCCCCCTACTGCCAATCCCTTTTTTATAGCCTCATGACAATTGGTCAGGGTCTGCTCATGAGTGAGAACAATGACATACTCAGTTCTCTGTTTCTGTGCTAGATCACCGAGGATTATAGACTCTAAATCCATCCAAGTTGCTGCAATATTCATAATTTTGCCCTTCCTTATGGCTGTATAACGTTCCAGCGTGCATAGGTGCCGCGTTTTTTAATCCAGTCCGCTTCTGACGGGCGGCAAGTTTGGTTCCATGTTTTTGCTATTATGAATAATGCTGCAATAAATGTGTGCAAATATCTTTTTCACAGAGTGATTTGAGTCCTTCCAGGTATATTCCCAGAAGGGGATTGCTGGGTCGTATGGAAGACCAATTTTTAGATCTTTTAGGAATCACCACACTGTTTTCCAAAGAGGTTGGACTGGTTTATACTCCTCCCTCTCAGGGCACAAAATCAGCATGCAAAAGACAGTCACATTCTGATACACCAACAAAACCAGGCAGAGACTCAAGTAAAAAGCCCAATCCTAGTCACAACAGCAGCAACAACAAAGAATGAAATTCCTCGGTCTCTTCCTAACAAGAGAAGTGAAAGACCTTTATAACAAAAACTACAAAACACTGCTTAAAGAAATCAAAGATGACACAAATGGAAAAATATTCCATGCTCATGGATTGAGAGGATCAACATTGTTAATATGTCTGTTCTGCCCAAGGCAATCTACAGATTTAAGGCGATACCCATTCAATTACCAGCATCATTCTCCTCAGACCTGGAAATGACAAGACAGAAATTCGTATGGAAGCATAAACAACCATGAATAGCCAAAACAACTCTCAGCAAAAGAAACAAAGTGGGAGGTATCACACTTCCAGACTTTAAAGTTTATTATAAGAAAACAGTAATCAAAACAGCCTGGTGTTGGTACAAGAACAGGCACATAGACCAGTGGAACAGGATAGAGATTCTGGAAGCAGCATCTCATTTTCTCAACCAACTTATCTTTGACAAATCCTCCTCTAATAACCACTAGGAGAGGATAACTTATTCAGTAAATGGTGCTGAGAAAATTGACTGACCACACGCAGAAAATTAAACCAAGATTTCTACCTATCACTATACACAAAAAATCAACACTAAATGGATCAAAGACCCAAATGTAAAACCTCAAGCTATAAGCACACTAGAAAATGCAGGAGACACCCTTATGGCAATTGGAATAGGCAACCAATTCCTTAACCAAACCCCAAATGCTCATGCCATAAGACATGAGACACAAGTGGGACCTCATCAAGCTGAAAAGTTTCTGCAAAGTAAAATAAACCCTCAAGAGAGTGGGGAGACAGACCACAGAATGGGAAAAAATATTGGCCGACTGTATGTCTGACAAAGGCTTCACATATGGGATCTATAAGGAACTCAAGCATGCTGAAAAGAAAAAAAACAAACAGCCCTATTAAAAAGTGCGCAAAAGACATAGACAATTCTCAAAAGAAGACATACGAACAGCCAACAGATACATGAAAAAGTGCTCAGCCTTCATGGTCTGATGCCATCAGCACACTGCACTAGATTCTTGGTCTAGGTCAGGAGACCCATGAAGAATCACTTACCTCTCCAGGCCTCCATCTTGACAGTTTTACACCATAAGGGTTTTATTTGATGATTTCCAAAATCCTTTAAGAATCAAAATTTCTATTATTTTATGATAATTTTATAAGTTGTCAATGATATTCATTTCAAATGTCAGAAGAGCATGTGACATTTTAAAAATATTTCAACCAAAAGTTGTTAAATACATTTTAATATTGGGCCTGGCATGGTGGCTCAAGTCTGTAATCCCCGCACTTTGGGAGACCGAGGTGAGAGGATTGCCTGAACTTAGGGGTTTGCGACCAGCCTGGGCCACTTGGTGAGAACTTGTCTCTACAATAAATAAAAACCTAAGCTGGGCATGGTAGTGTGCACCTGTAGTTCCAGCTACTTGGAAGGCTGCAGCGGAAGGATCGCCTGAGCCCAAGAGTTGGAGGCTGCGGTGGCTTGGAGCATGCCACTGCACTCCAGCCTGGATGACAGAGTGAGACTCCAACTCAAAATAATAATAATAATAATAAATATTTGTGATTTCTCTCTCTCTCTCTCTCTCTCTCTCTCTCTCACACACACACACACACACACACACAAATGCTCAGTCTCACTAGTCATCAAAGAAATGCAAATTAAAACCACACCGAGATACCTAACTCCAGTCAGGATGGCGATGGCCATCATCAATAACTCAAAAGACAACAAATGCTGGAGAGGATGTGGCGAAAAGGGAAAAAAAAATCTGAACCCCTGAATGCTGTTAGTCGTGTCAGTAGAACTCTGTTAAGTGAGAACTCAGCATGCATTACCGGTACTGTCTCAGCAAATGGAGTAATGGCATCAGTAGAATCAACATGCCACTTTTATCGCTGTATTGTGTTTGGATTTAACAAAGACGATAAACAATGACTACTCAGCATGGCAATTCAGATGGTTTCAGTCTGTGCCATGCGGAGAACCTTAACGTAACTTTAAAATAATTGTCACGTGCAAGGAACTTATGTTTTATTAGATCTTGTGCTTCCTAAAATTCCTTACAGTCTCTAAAAATGGTTCCATCTATAAGATTCCACATAACTGAATAACTACAGAGCCCTTCATTCAAGAGTACTGTGACACAGTTTAGAAATATGTGAATGGTGTGATCTTCTGCTTGGTGGAGGAACCAGGCAAGATTGCTCTAACTAGCCAGAATTCAACAGGGGCAGGAGGTTGGGAGGGTGTTTTGTCAGAAATTGGCCGCATGGAATGGGAAAGAACAAGTATCAAACTAACAGGGAGATAAAGACTGAGCACCAGACTAAAGCCGCGTATCCAAAGGTGCCTTTAGAGCCAGGAAACTGATCGCATTTCACGTTGCGGCAAAAGGTACACATATGAAAAAGCAAAATAGAGTGTACAAGGCACCTTCTCTTACAATTTTCCACTTAGTTCCTCAAAATAATTTCAGATAAGAACTCTAGATAGAAATAATACCTTCCGTCTTGTGAGGGCTTCAGATTGAGATGAAGGGAAAGGCGGTTAAAACAATGCCTCACACATGAGGGGTGTTCCGTTCTGTGTTTTGACCCCTGCTTTCTACCTGCGTGTTGACGAACACAGCTTGGACTGCGGGTTTTGTGAGCTAAGCCATGCTTACCACTCTGTTCCTTAGCAGACAGACTTCCTGCAGTGTTGCATGATCTTTAGTTTAATTACCACGATCACCTGCTTGGTTCTCAAATGTCTCTCTCACTGAAATCACAAGAGTACTCAAGGCAACGGCACTGTAACTTGTTTCACACAAAGAAACCAGATACGATATCAGCTCTCCGAAGGTGTGGGTTGTTGAGGTGTGACTGGACCAGGAGTACAGGTTGTCTTATTCTTTTTCAGTGGTGTTTTGTGAATTTCATTTTCCATGGAAACCTGCACAAAGCATAGGCTTGCTTCATTAAGCAATTCCCTGCATTGCACTCAGCGGCAGTGATGGAAGGCCTCGCAAAAATCAGATGCTTGCAAACTGTCAATTAGAAAGAATTAACATCTGTCTTGCAGATGTGACTTTGGGTACATTTTACAAGATACTTAAAGTAGCCAGAATTTTTTTTTGTTTTACTTTTATTACTGAACCAAGCTACTCACACAGGAATACAGAATACTATTCTTTCCAGAGTGACACCCCGTCCCATTATTCTATATTGCTATGAAATATGTATTCTTCTTGTATAGTTAAGACACATTAAAATGCATACTTACTCAATCTATGCTTCACAATTTCTGAACCTTATTATTTCCATTGCAATAAAAATGAAGATTTTCTTACAGTTAGTTAAGTCCTCTATGTATGTTATTAAAGCACCCAACTTGTAGAATCATAGAATAATGGACATTTAAAATTAGAAGGGACCTTAAAAATCATCTAATATGGGGAATGGTGATGATAATAAATTGTGTTTTATGCTGTGCCAGAGAGTGTTAAATGGATTACCTGTACTGTTTTATACGTAATGGTTCTCAAACAGGTTTGCACCAGCGAGCTGAGAAACTTGTGCCTCAATGAGCCTGGGCCTTTTGTGGTCTTTATTAGTTTTCCAGATTATTCTGTTGCACATACAACTTTGAGAAATACTACCCTTGGTGATGGAAACTAGTGTACCTTCATTTTGCATGTTGAAAAACCTGAATTTGCAAGAACTATCTTGACAGAGGTCACAGAGCCAGTAGGCGGTGGAGTCCGGATCCAAACCTCAGCTGGCTACAACTGACAAGGAAGTGCATTTTGTAGCTGTGCTCTGCAAGCCAGTTAGCCGAACTGGCCAGCAGTGAACTGGTGTTGGCTTCTTGGAGGGTTGCATAGAGAAGAATGATGCAGTCACATTGTGAACCATAAAACAGGTCTGTCGTCAGCTGCTAATGGCTGTACGTCATGAACCCCGAAACAGTCACCCTATTTGAGTTCCTTGATTTCAAAACAGCTCAGGAGTAGTTTTTGTTTTCATTTGGCTCGATGCTGTGTTGGCTTTAGCAGTTTGTGGAGGAAAAGGAACAACAATACCTCCAAGACCCAGGAACATCTTGAATGCTCCTGAAAGAACCCATAAAAGTAAAGAGAAGCCCACTGAAGCCGTAGCCAGGACTCAAGCTCCAGTCCCTCCCCTAAAATGAAAATGCTGTGTGAACCTAGTCCAAATATGTTTTTGCTTGCTGGATACCAGTTTTTTTCTTTTTTTCATGAAAAGAAAATATAAGGAAAGCTAATTGGACTCAGTCACCAGAAGGCTTTTATTTTAGTTTAATACAGTAAATGCTCCACCTTTTGGCAACAATGACTTAGAGTTAGCAGTAATATTCTGACACACATTCTCAGTGTTTGATCATTCCCTAAAACACTGATTGGAACCTTCTGAGGGGAATACAGCATACAAAGAATGGATGGGCTGAGTACTTACTTTCACTGGCATCAGATTTGAGGGATAGAAAAGAAAGAGATAACTGTCTACAGAAGGGTAAAGATATGATGAAAAATTGAGATGAGACAGTTGCAATTAATATGGGGTCCTACAGAATTTCTGGTTTGAAATAAAAGGAAAGATTTGTGCAAAAATCTAATCGTTAATGGTAGATCCATATAGGTGGATACATAGGTGGAGTTTGTCTAGCCATCTTTGATATCATGTGATGCATTTCCCCCCAAATCTTCCTTGTTGCTTTTTTCATTTCTTTTAAAGTGAAATGACATGAAATTATTCTATTTATTTTTTGTAGACTTCTACAATAATAGATTCCGAATACTTGGTTATAAACGCACACGGGATAAAACAGTGACTCATTCCCAAAACCACTCCTGTGCCTCAGTAAGCACTCACGAAAGAGGGTCCTCTCTTGTCAAATCTAGTCTCCACAAGTCACGTGACCCTGAAAAGTTACTTAAATGTGGTGGGCCTCCATTTTAAAGTAAGAATCATACCTCATGAATTTTTGTGAGAAATAAATTATAATCTGGGCACATAATAAGTGGCCAACAAATGTTATACATATATCCATAAATAATTTGCAAGGCAGGAAGCAACACATCACATAAATTAAATACCTGAACACAGATTATAGCAAAGGCGAGAGGCAGAGATGAGATAAGAAAGAGCCGACACTTCCAGACTCCCAGGTGAGTACCTCTTTTTTATAGTCTATGGACTTCTCTGGAACCCTTACCACGGGAAAAAGTCCAAAGTGCCACAAAGTCATAATGCTTTGAGCTAAGCGTTTTCTTGACGTCCACATTCGTGTTCAATTTCTGTGGAGTGGGCTTAACACGCAGCGAACTTAACACCGAAGAGTAAAATTGACTCATGACACAGAGAACAGGAAACTTTTCTGTGTGTAAATGTCCCTGTCTCTCAGTCTCCCACCTGTGGTCCCTTTTCTTCATGTAAGAAAAGATGAATAGATAAATCCTGTACCCCATCCCAAGCAGTATGCATTATTTCCCAACCAACAACCTCCCACACCTCACTTCTGGTCCCTGTTCTCCAAGTTCACAGCCCAGGTCTCTGAATCCTGGCTTACGTTAGTATGCAGGTCACCGTGCTCTTTCTTCAAATATATATATATATATATATATATATATATATATATATTTTTTTTTTTTTTTCAAAGATGTGGGGTACAACTGAAGATTGGGTAGACAAGTGGGCATCGTACAGGTAAAGTTTGGGCCTCCCTTTGGCCCCCACTTTGCCTGGTTTGAGATCAGGTACTCTTATTGATGTTGTTTTTCCCCCACCACCCCGGCAGTATCCCGCTACTGCCAATCCCTTTCTTTTTTTTTTTTTTGAGTTGGAGTCTCACTCTGTCACCCAGACTGGAGTGCAGTGGCCGCTTCCAGCCACCGCAGCCTCGACCTGCTGGGCTCCGGCGATCCTTCCACCTCAGCCTTCCAAGTAGCCGGAATTACAGGCATGCGCTACCACGCCCAGCTGATTTTTTGATTTATTGTGGAGATGAGGTCTCGCTGCCCAGGCGGGTCTCGAGCCCGCGGGCTCAGGCAATCCACTCACCTCAGCCTCCCAAAGGCGCAGGATTACAGGCTGAGCCACTGAGCCCGGCTCCAATCTCTTTCTTATAGTGTCATGGTAAATGTTCAGGGTCTGCTCAAGAGTGAGAACATATGACACTCTGTTCTTTGTTTTTGTGACAGATCACCAAGTATGACAGCAAACCACCCTCTTTCTAATCTCTAATCTTTCCTATTGGCTTTTTCAGGTGGCGTCTTATTTTTGCAGATCACATTCTTTGCATATTTCTGCCACTAATATCTACTTCTCTAATGCTATTTCCCGTTTTGTTAGGGGGAAGATAGCCCTGCCCCCTCCAGCCCCACTGTCACTCATCTTAAATTAGAGAAAGGGACAGAGAAAAGCACACAATTACGGAAAAGAAATGCCCTTAACAGTCATGATTTCTCAACACGGCTATGACTCCGGTATACAAAGGCAGCATTCTTTGATTACTATCATCAAAAGCCCATTACTCCAAAGAGGACAGTACACATTTTGAACGACGCTATTAAGGTGTTTTTGTGGCTGAAGTTGCTAAACAGGGAGTATTTTACACCCGTCCAGTCATGCAGGGAGCATGGAAATATTTAAAATACGAGGCAATCAGGCACAGAACCTAATATTTACTCTCTGAATCACTTAGCAATATTTTATCAGCTTCCCTGGTCTTGTGAATTTTCATCAACAGAAGATATATCACGAAACCCGCCAGTGCGAGGGAAGGTCATAACAACACCTTCCAGTGACTTCCATGGTGATGACATTAAAATCTGAAGATACATTCATTTTCTGAGATATGCTGTTCCCTTGTGAAATGAGGACAGACCAAAGGTTCATCCTGAAGAAAATCAGAATAATCTTTTTTCCTCGGCTCTTAAATCAAGCAGAGCTTGTCACCGCCTTCTGTGTTCACTTTGCATAATACTATTTTCTTTCCCTCCTGCAAATTTCCCCTCCCCACTCTAGCCCGCACTCTTCATATATTGACCTGGCAGAGTAAGCGAGCTCAAAATATATCTTCAAAAAGCATACCTGTGTTCGTTTTCTTAAGAACCTTGGGTTTATATCCCGCAATAGGAAATTCATTCCACAAGGAAAGCTTCACTGAGCTTATCATGTAAAGGGCACAGTAGAGGTGAGGCCCAGGGATACAACAGGAGTTCCGTGGAGGAAGAACTGGCACAAATTGGGTTTCAGCTGTGACACTTTGCACCGATGGGATGCTAGCAAACCAATGAATGCATCAGAGCCTTTGTTTGCTAATCTGTAAATTTAGACCCATCGGAAATGAAAGATAAAAATAATACATAGAAAATACCTTAAGTTATCTGTGGGCATTGTTGTTATTATTACCAGCACAAATCTAGATGTTATGCTTATTTTCCATTAAACAGTATTTGTCGAGGGTAAGTATTCTCTTTTGGACTATAGACATTGGTTAATGGATGCAACTTATTATCGATCTTGTCATTAGATATTGTGTTTAAAATTTGATTCTGTTATCTCCCTGCAGCATTTTTCTAAGCAAGACAGCACTGACTTTTAATTTGCTTATTTGTAAAAGATGGAATTAATAATATCTACTTTACAGTTATAACGTTAGCATGAAGTGTTATTCATGTGTGAACATGAACACCAAGTGTCTGGAGCAGTGTGAAATTATGTTTTTAAAATCTATTCCTTTTATTTTTTTTCTTCTAAGCACATTGGCTTTAGAAACATTTATCACCATGAAAATACAGTATTTAAAATAGACTAGACTTTTAAAATATGGAAAAAAGACAAAAAGTGACAGTTACACTATAGGTGATTTTTTTTCAGTCTGACTAGTATGAATGCAGAATGTACAATAGTAACATAACTGTAATCACAATCCACATGAGGCCATACTATTTGTATATAGTCTTACCGTTAAATATCATTTTGGCTTTTGAGCTATACGACTGACGATTACTGCAAATCAATTCTCAAAAAATTTTTAATCTTTGCTATTTCTTAAACTGAGAATGGAGAGCATATGCTATTATTTTCTGCCTGCAGGGAAGTGGAGCAAGTATTAAATATATTTGATAGGCTCAAGATTTGAAATAATAGAAAGTCTTTTTAATTGGAACTTGGGAAATGTATGCCTGATCTCTGGGTCAAAATCATGATATCACATCTATACAGTGAAAATTGTCCCTATCGCAAAATTCTCAAAAATGTAGTTTGCTAAAGCATGAATTCTGTAGTATTAATTGAGGTTATATGGGGAAAAATAGCAATGGAAATACTGTTAAAAAGAATTACGCTCCTTTACCACAGGAATATAGTGCCTCTGATCTGTTAACGTGACAATAACATAGTGGAAATCACAGAAAACCTCTAGAATGTGCTTTGGTCTGAAGCTATTTGTGCAAGCTAATTTATTATTCTTATGTTCATTGCTCACAAAACTCCATCAATCCTGGTGACTTCCCACCTCATGCCCAATCTTAGCATGTTCTACCTTAGAGCGTACACTTGTGCTGTCTCTTCTAGCATACACATGCACCTTTTCTTCCTTTATTTCATTCACTTGGCTGCTTGAATAGAGCACCCCCAGAGATGCTTTGCTCTCCAGGCAATGTTAAATGGCAACCCCAGTTACTTCTTAACGCTTTCCTTGCTTGCTTTTCTTTCTTTCCCTCTCTGTTTTCTCCCCCCTTCCCTCTCTCTCTCTCTCTCTCTCTCCCTCTCTCCTTTCATCCCTCCTCTCTTCTGATTTTGGTAGTACCTAACAATCTTTGTAATGGACTACGTTTATACATCTATCTATTTTCTTTTTTGAGTGGAAGTCTCACTCCGTCACCCAGGCTGGAGTGCAGTGGCATGCTCATGGCCTCTTCAGCCTCAATCTGCTGGGTTCAGGTGATCCTTCCGCCTCAGTCTTCCAAATAGCTGGAACTACAGGTATGTGCCACTACGCCCAGTTAATTTTTTTTTAATTGTAGAGATGAGGTCCGGTCAAGTTGCCCAGGCTGGTCTCGAATCCTTGGGCCATCCTCTCACCTCGGCCCCCCAAAGTGCTGGGATTCTAGGCTTGCGCCACCGCACCTGGCCTTATCTTTTTCTTCATTGTCTTGTCTCCCAACCTGATTCATAAGGAGAGGCAGGGGCTTTATTTGGCTCATACCTGAGTCCCAAATCCTAGAACAGAAGTTGCTGTGAAGTAAATATTCAATAAATTATTTTTGAAGAAATACTCAGAATATGAAAAAATTCATAGTCCCCTCATGTTGAAGAATTTCCAAATTCAAAAAGCAAGCATTTAGTAGACTTTCAAAAACAAATCCGGTGGCTAGCATAGCCTGAATCACAATAAAAATACTTTCTGATGAACTTATCACTATCCTATGTAAGTCAAGAAGCTAAAGGGGCTGTACTCAGAGATAATAAAACTTCATGCCCCTAGTTCCTACGAGGTAGCTTTCTGCAATGGTTTTTGCCCAGTGGCCGAGTCATCTCTTGCCTTACCATGGGGGTGAGAGCAGAGTGCTCCGGCACCCAGAGGAAATACTGGAGTAGCACCTGAGGCATGTTCCCTGGCTACCACAGCTCAGCATGTAGTCTTAGCACACAGCTCAGAGGTTATGCAATAATTGGATGAGACAGAATAGTTAAGACTCACTACTATTATAATATGGCCAACAACATGAAAATAACTAAAATCAGCAGAAAAGGATACCCAATAGCTCAAGAATTTATATCTTCCAGATATACAGAGACTATTACATCTGGTTTACAGATGATCAAATAAAGTCGGCAAAAAATTAAAAGCGCTTGCAAAATTAGGATTTCCAAAAAGTTAAAAGACAGGATGTTGGCCTAAATGGATAGGTCAAATTGAAGAGGGAATTCATTGGAAAATGTGCCAAAGTAACTTTTTAAAAAATAATGTAGCATAAGCAAACTAAGATATAATGTGCTTGAAAGTAAATTGAGAAAGAATACAACCTAGATCAATTTCTGGATGTAACAGAGGATAAATAAGTTCAATATGGGATAATTTTAATTAATATGAATTTTTAATTCGTATTCACGAATTTAGTGTTTGAGAAAACAAAACTAAAGCACACACACACAAAAGCACTAAAATATTTTGGAAGAACAGGGGCCTTCAAGGCAAAAAAATGGTACTGATAAATGATAGGATCTTCCCGAACACCAAGTGCATCTTAGTATGCCTATAAAATTTGAGAACAGCAACAGCAAATGTCTTATCTTCATGGGGCTTAGTCTGTTAGGTGCATCATGAAGATGTTGTGTTTTCTTAGAAAAGTCCACTATTCCTGTCACGCGAACCTGAGACATATTTCCTGTATGTCTCTGTTTACAGTTGCTTGTGGAAAAGAGACGCAGATAAACACTGAATGTATGCTTCCGGTATAGTGGCACACAATGGGACAAAGTGAGTGGAGAAGCAGAACAGAGAAGAATGCTGAAAAACGTCTTCTTCCCGGGCTAAGAATGCTTCATCTCAGGGAAACCTAAGGACAACTCGCCAGGAGAATAATTTTTCTCTTCCCATGTACTCCATCAAAATGCGACATAATCTGGCGATGGCATTTGTCTCTTGATGTGCTATCCTAAGAACAATTCTCGAAAGGAAATTTAACCTGCTGTGTCTGATCGCCTTAACTAACTGTAGTATCTGTGCTCTGAGGACTTTAATGCCCACAAAGCTGACAGAGCCTTTCTAATCAGTGAACTGGGGCTCCTATTTGTCCTAGAAATCACAAAAAGAGACAACTTCAAAAGATTCAAGTGAAAGGAGAAAATTAGGTCTCAAGTTATTCGAATGGTGCCTGAGCCAGAGTCAATGGACCATTCCCTCCCTCTCCTTATATGTTCTGCAGCTCTTGTTCATTAAATATCACTGCATACATACACCCAATAGCTCTTTAAGAGATCAAATGTCTGAATGGAAAAGATCATTAAAAAGTGATCTGTGTCTGTGAAACACGAAATATTCTTGCTAAATAGAGAGAAACCACACGGGGTGAGGACTCTACATCCTCATTTATTTTGTAATTTGGGCTGTTAAGAACTTTAAGAATTTTATAAAATGGTGCGTAAAAAATAATCTGAAGACGTCCTAACCTCCAAATTTCCCTTCAAACACAGGCTAGTCTTTTGTTTTGGGTAGTGTGGCGTTGAGGAGGGAATGTGAGGGAAGCCAGATCTGTAAGAAACCTCCCTTCTTGGGAACCTTCAAGTCATTTCAGAATTGAAGCCAACCTTTAGAAGTGCTGGTTTCCAACTATGCTGTATTTTTTTTCCTCTAAATTCACATAGACCATTAAGTTTCATCTTCTGTTAGGCTTGGAGACTGCTGGGGAAGAGGGTTGCACGCAGAGTAGCAAACGTCTTTTCTTTCAGGATCATGATTAATCTAAATGCAATTGAAAATGGGTCTGGAAGGTAAAAAGTTAATACAGGATGCTGCCACATCTTGTGGCAATATCTAAGGCATGGGGAATTCTTTGAAGCCTCAAGGGTGTTGGGAACACCCAACCTTTTTTGTAAGCAGGTTGAGTAGGAGAACAGGATGGTTTTTTGGTCATACAGTTCCATTAGGCTTCTTCCCCTGTTGCTTCTGTGACCTTGGGTAATGTCAGTAAACTCTCCTTGTCTTAGTTGAGGGTTGTTGTCATAGTTTTCAAACACAGCATGTAAAAAATGTCTGGCACAGTGAGTGGTTCATGGAAATTACTAAGAGATTGCTAATAAGTTGGGGATAGAGATAGAAGTGGTGGCGTTTGCAGTGATGATGGGTGACTCGAAAGCAGTGAAAAGTCTCCAAGTATATCTGTGTCGTAGGAAATAAACTACCACTTTCTTTGATTATTCTTAATTGTATTCCCGCATATCTTTCTAGTGTTATCTTTCAATTTTTAAAAATATAAAAGCTTCCTGTTCAATCGTTCTCCTTTGTCTCTAGGCATCCTCTTCATTCTCCAACCAAAATATTTTTTCTAATTAATCTACCAGCTAGCCGGGCTTGGTGGCTCAGCCTATCATCCCGCGCCTTTGGGAGGCTGAGGTGAGTGGATTGCCTGAGCCCGCGGGTTCGAGACCCGCCTGGGCAGGTGAGACCTCATCTCTACAGTCAATCAAAAAATCAGCCGGGCGTGGTAGCGCATGCCTGTAATTCGGGTTACTCGGAAGGCTGAGGCGGGAGGGTCGCTGGAGCCCAGCAGGTCGAGGCTGCAGTGGCCGGGAGCGGCCACTGCACTCCAGTCTGGGCGACCGAGTGAGACTTCAACTAAAAAAAAAAAAAAAAATCTACCAGCTAAGCTGCACAACCCTCTCTTTGATTTCGGGCAGATCTTGCTTAAATGATGCTCTCTCATGAGGTAAACTGCCACATTGCTCAACAAAAGTTTTTTGATACTAACTGCTCATTTTTTAACATCAGGTGTCTGTGATGTATGTAGACCTTTTGACAATTTCAGCTAGATTACCAGCTTTTTGAGTGGATAAGCTACATCTATCAATTGTGTCCTCTAGAGCAAGGTGCTTAATAGGGAATGGCTATTTTATTTATATTTTAATGCAAAATAAACATGACAGAGGATCCCTAGACTTTAAATTCTGGCTTGTTAGTGATTTTTTTTCATATGAAAAGTAAAAACTTTTTCTCAGCATCAACATTTTAGAATTTTAGTATTTTTCTCCGTTTTTATAAATTGTCATTTTTTTTCAATCTCTCATAAACATTCATCTACCGAGCCAGCATGGAACCATTCTAATTATTGGAAAACATTGGTAATAAAGACCAACATAATCCTCACCCGTGGGAAGCAGAAGTCCAAGTGAATCGGACACATGAACCACCAATTACACGATGGTGATAAATGTTCCCCCAGAGGTGTGGAAAGCCAGGAGGAGCTCTTGGGTAGAACAAAGCAGAATGGACAGAGGGCAAAAAGGATGACTAGTCAGATGGACAGATGGACAGATTGTGGATACATGGATGGACAGGTAAGGAAGGAGAGAGACAATCGATTTTTCAAATGTGTCAGACACATCTTAAAAATCTATTGTCTGATTTTCTTTATTCTTTCCTTCAGATTTGTGATTCTTTCTGGAATCATTTCTCTTCACCATTAAGAACTATTTTCAGTAATTCTTGTAGTGCAGGTCTGTGGGAGACAAAATCTCTACACTTCCGTCTGAAGAAACTGTCATTATTTTGCCCTCGCTTAAAAAAAAAATCAAAGCCGGGCTCGGTGGCTCAGCCTGTAATCCCGCGCCTTTGGGAGGTTGAGGTGAGTGGATTGCCTGAGCCCGCGGGTTCGAGACCCGCCTGGGCAGCGAGACCTCATCTCTACAATAAATCAAAAAAAAAAAAAATTAACTGGGCATGGTAGCGTATGCCTGTAATTCTGGCTACTTGGAAGGCTGAGGCGGAAGGATCGCCGGATCCCAGCAGGTCGAGGCTGCGGGGGCCGGAAGCGGCCACTGCACTCCAGTCTGGGCGACCGAGTGAGACTCCAACTCAGAAAAAAAAAAAAAAATCAAATTTGTAGAGCGTAGTTTTGTATATGCTAAAATAAATTTATTTTAATACATATTTTAATAAATTTGTGAAAATGTATAAGCCATGTAACCAAGACCAAAATTAATATATAGACTATTTCTCTCAGGCTAAAAAATGCCTTTGCATTCAACTCAGTCAAGCTCCTATGCACCAGACAACCCCTGATCTGTTTTCTAATTATAGATTGGATTATCTTTCTATGATTCCAAATAAACAAAATTATAAAGTATGTACATCTTGTGTTAGATTTATTTTGTTTTTGAGCTCTATCAATGCGATTGTGTATCAGTATTTTCTGTAATTTTATTGCTGAGTAGTAGTCTATTGTATGAATATACAGTAATTTGTTTCTCCACTCACTTGTTGCTGAATATTAACTATGGAGACAAAACTGTTATGAACCTTGATGTGCAAGTCTTTATGTAGATACTTGTTTTCATTCCCTTTAGTACATATCTGGGACTATAACTGGAAGATTATATAACAAATGAATATTACACTTTACGAGAAATTACTAAAATATTTTCCAAAGAAATTAACAAATTGTACCATTTAACATTCAAGACTACCCACAAGCAGTGTTGCTACAGATTTTTACCAATACTTTGTTTATTGTGTATACACGTGTGTGTGTGTGTGTGTGTGTGTGTGTGTGTGCGCCCACGTGTGGTATATGTGTGCAATTTTGGCAGCTAAATGATATGCAGTGGTATCACATTATGATTTCAATTTGAATTTCCCTAATAATCAATTATGTTAAAATTTTTGTTGCATGTGACTATTGACCTTTTGTATGTTTTTCTACTAAGCATTCAAACTTTTATGTTTTTAATTCAATGTTTTGTTTTTTTCATTGTAGAGAGTAAAATTAACCTTATTTTTGGTATACAGTTCTATGAGTTTTAACACAAGATTGGATTCATGTATAATACAAAACGATATCATCAAAAAATATTTAGCCCTAACTATGGGTAACTACTGATCTTTCTTCATCTCTGTTGCTTTGTTTTTTCCACATTATATATAAGCGTAATCATATAGTATCCAGTATTTTGAGTCTTATTCTTTCATTAAGGACAATGCCTTTGAGTTCATCCAAGTTATTACGTGTCTCAATAGTTCTTTCTTTCTCATGGCTGAAGAGTATTCCACTGTAAAGATGTACTACAGTTTTATGATGAACTCATTGAAAAACATTAGAAGGAAGATTTGGATGAGTATGAATAGAGCTGCTATAAATATTCGTGTATAGGTAGTTGTGTGAACAAAAGTTTACGTTCTCTAAGTTAAACACCTAAGAGGGGCATTGTTGGACACGTGTGATATTACTTGGATTTTTTTCTTACTGTTTCTGAATTATAAGAATTATGTATACATTCTGGACACAAGTCCTTTATCAGATGTGGAAGGCTCAATAATGCCCCTCCCACAGATGTCCACAACCTAATGCCTGAAACCTGTGAATGTTATTTTGTATGGCAGAAGTACTTTGCCATAATAAAGAATCTTAAAACAGGAGTCTTGTCTAAATTATTGGGTGGCCTTAAATGTGATGGCCAGAGTCTTTATCAGAGAACGGCAAGAAGATCAAAAGAGAAAGTAGGATATGTGACAACGGAAGTAAGAAGTTGTAGGAATGCAAAGAGGTGGACAAGAGCCGGGAATTGCAGATGATCTCCAAGAGTGAGAAGAGCCCAAGAAGAAGACAATCCTCTAGGCCCACAGAAAAAAATATCCTGTTAACTTGACTGTGGCTTAGTGAAACAGATTTTAGAAGCCAGACCTTCAAAAGCATGAAAATTAAGCTTGTGTTGTTTTAAGCCATCCAGTTTGTGTTAATGTGTTATAGAAACAATAGGGAATTCATGTATTAGGTATGCAATTTGCAAATATTTTCTACCAATATTTTATATTCTCATTTGCTTAAAAGTGTTTTTTAAAGAACAGAAGATTTTATTTTTAATAAAGTTTTATTCACCATTTTTTTATGGTACATGCTTTTTAGTTTCACCTAAGATAGCCTTTTCTAATCCATAGCCAAAAATATTTTCTTCTAAGTCTTCTAGAAGTTTTATAATTTTAACTTTCAACTTTAAGTAATGATCTATTTTGAGGGTTTTGTTTGTTTGTTTTGTTTTTATATGATTCAAAGTAAGGGCTGAAGTTTCTCCATATGGTGAAAAAAACAAAAACAAAACACTTTTCCTTGAATTTGGTACCTCTATCCAAAATCAATTAACCATATATTCTGGAATCTATCTCTGGACTGTCTTCTGTGGATCAACTGATACATCTCAATCTTACAACTTTATTAAGTCATGATATCAGGTAGTATGCGTCCTTCAGCTTTGCTCTTTTTCATAATTGTTTTGGTTATTATACATCTTTTCCTATTCCATAGAAATGTTAGTATCAGTTTGCCAATTTCTAAAAGATAAGATTCCTGGAATTTTGATGGGATTGCACTGAATTCATAAATCAATTTGGAGAGAATTGACAGGAAACAATAAAGTTGTTTACTTCCTTAAGCTTGTATAACTCTCCATTTAAAAATTATTTTCAATTTCTCTCATCAATGTTTTATAATTTCTAGTTTATAAATCTTGCATATGTTTTGTCGACTATATCTTTTAATAATAATTCATATTGTTTCACACCATTGTAAATGCTATTTTTTAAAATTTGAAGTATACTTTAATTTTTAAAAATTTGATGTATACTTTATTGCTAGGATGTAAAAATATATTTGATTTTTATGTCATTCTATCTTGCTAACCCACTTATTAGTTCTAATAACTGTTACGTATATCCTTCAGTATTTTCTGTCTACACAATTATATTGTCTACAGAAAAAAGATAGCTCACTTTTTTCCTTTCCAAAATATACACTTTTCTTTTTCTTTTGTTTTGCCTATGAATTTCAATACCTTGTTAGAGGTGATGAGAGTACATTTCTTTGATGATGTTATAGAGAAAGCATCATTCTTACAACATAATGTACAATTGAATCTGTAAAATTTTATTGGTACTATTTTTCAGGTGGAAGATGCTCACTTCTAAGTTCAATTTTCTGAACATTTTCATAATACATATTCAATGAATTTTGTCTAATGCTTTCTCGGTTGTCTATTGACATGGACCTATTTTTTTCTCCTCTATAGGGTATATTATTTTGATTTTCATTGTTAAAACATCCCTTTATTTCTGTGTTAAGCCTCTTGTAGTAATCATGTATTATATTTTTCATAATATATGACAGGTTTCAATTTGCTAATACTTGATGAGGACTGTATCTTTGTTACTGATTATTAATAATGTTTCCAAATAATTTGATAAAAATCACCAATGGAACTATATGGACCTAGAATTTACTTTGTGGAAATAGTAATAAAAATTAATTTAATTTACTTAAGAGATATGGGATGATCTGCATTTTTATATTCAATAATGTGTATGATTGCTTTTGCCTTTCAAGAAATTAGTTTTCTCATCTAATTTGTCAAATGTTATTACTACCTACAGTAATTTCCTCCTTTCACTCCTGCTTTTGGTAATTTGTATCTTTTCTATTTTTCTTGGTCAGCCTAGATCAGTATTTATAATTAAAACATTTTTTCCTCAAAAAATCAGGTTTTTTTCTTTGATTTTTTCCTCATTGGTTTTTAGGATTTCTATTGTATCTATTTTTGTTCTTACCTTTACTTTTAAAAGCTTTAATTTGTTTCAACTTTACTAGCTTCTTTAGGCAGTAACATAGATCACTAATTTTGCAAAATTCTTATTTTCAAGTATGAGCATTTAATGATATAAATTTTCCCTCAGTCGTATCCCACTAATTTTGATATATTCTGGGTTTTTTTAATTCACTCCAAAGTTATTTTCTAATTATCTTCATGATTTTGTCATTGAAACAAGTGTTATTAAGAACTGTTCTTCTTAGTGTCCAGGTATTTGAGGATTTTAAAGACATCTTTCTGTGAGTGATTTTTAATTGAATTCTGTTGAGGTCAAGACACATTCAGATTTCAAACATTTTAAAGTTTTTAACTCATGATCTTTCCATTTTCTTTATGTGTGTTGGCAGATATATGAATTCTCCTCTTAGTACTGTTTTCAGGGCACCCCAGAGATTTTGGTAGGATGTTTCCTCATTTTCATTTGTTTCCAGTTATCTTTTAATCTCTGTTGTGATTCAACGTTGAACCAGGAGCTGTTTAGCATCATTTCTCTTAGTGTCCATGTCTTTGCGGTTTTGGGGAGAACTTTGTTGGTGTTGATATTTATTTTTATTCCACTGTGGTCTGAGAAGGTGTATGGCAGAACTTCAACCTTATGGAATTTATTTATGCTTGATTTATGGCCGAGGATGTGGTCGATCTTAGAGTATGTTCTATGTGCTGATGAATAGATTGTATATTCTGTGGTTGTTGGGTGGAGTGTTCTGTAGGTATCAGTTAAGTCTATTTGGTCAAGTGTCATGTTGACGTTCCAGATCTCCTTGTTGACTTTCTGTCTTGACAATCTGTCTAGGGTTGTTAGTGGGATGTTTAAGTCCCCAGTTATGATAGTGTTAGAGTCAACATGTTTCTTTAGTTTACCTAGAAGCTGCTTTATGAAAGTTGGTGCTCCTATGTTGGGTGCATATATATTTAGGGTAGATATTTCTTGTTGAAGGATTGAATCTTTTACCATTATGTAGTGACCTTGACAAGCTTCTGCAAAGCCAAAGAAACTATTGAGAAGGCAGGGAGACAGCTCACAGAATGGAAAAAAATTGTTGCCAACTGTATAACTGACAAAGGCCTAACAGCTAGGATCTACAAGGAACTCAAACGGGCCGCAAAGAAAAAAACAAACAGCCCCATTACAAAGCAGGAAAAATATACGAATAGACACTTCTCAAAAGAAGACATATGAACAGCCAACAGATACATGAAAAACTGCTCAGCCTCACGAGTCATCAAAGAAATGCAAATTAAAACCACACTGAGATACCACCTAACTTCAGTCAGGATGGCCATCATCAGTAACTCAAAAAACAACAGATGCCGGAGAGAATGGGATGAAAAGGGAACATTTCAACACTGTTGGTGGGTGTGTAAACTAGTACAGCCTCTGTGGAAAACAGTGTGGCGGATTCCTAAAAGATCTAAAAACTGACCTCCCATATGACCCTGCAATCCCTCTACTGAGAATATACCTAGAGGAACTCATATCACTCTATGAAAAAGATACCTGCACAAATAAGCACTATTTACAATAGCAAAAACATGGAACCAACCATGCTGCCCATTGAAAGAAGACCGGATAAAAAAAACTTATGCAGCCATGAAGGACAAAATTATGAACTTCGCAGCAACTTGGATGGACTTAAAGACTATAACACTGAGTGATCTATCACAGAAACAAAGAACTGAGCATCACACATTCTCACTCATAAGCGACCTTGAACAACTATCATAATACTATAAGAAAGGGATTGGCAGTAGTGGGAAACTACCAGGGGAGGGGGTGGCACACCTCATCCACAAGGGTACCTGCATAATGAACATTTGTATACCTAACCTTGAATTTTCCCCCACATATTAAAAATAAAAAATTTAAAGTAAAGTTGTTGAGGTTTGTTTTATAACCCCAAATAAGGTCAATTTTGGCTAATGCTTCTTTTGGGGTTTAAACTAGTATGAATTCAGTTGTTATGCAGAGTATCTTATGCATATCAATTAGGTCCAGTTACTTTATGATATTATTCAAGTCTTTTATAGTGTTACTGATTTTCTGTCAACTTGTTCTAACAATTATTGAGAAAAAGTGTTGAATTTTCCAACTATAATTATGGGTCTGTCTATTTCTTCTTTTAGTCCTGTCAGTTTTGCTTCAATTATCTTAAAGTTCTATTATTCAGGGCCTGAACATTTAAGACTGTTCTGTCTTCTTGATGAGCTGATACATTATCATTATAAAAAATTCCTCTCTATTCCTAGCAATATTAATTATTTTGAAGTTTGTTTTCTTACACTTAATAGGTTCATGATAAATTTTTTCATCCTTTTTTTTTTTTCTTTTAGGCCATTATCTTTGCTCAGCTTGCATAAAGTTTTTTTTTTTTTTTCTCGCAGTGTCTTAAAGATGTTCTACTTATCAAGGGTTTTTAGAAATTTGATTATGAAGCCGGGCTCGGTGGCTCAGCCTGTAATCCCGCGCCTTTGGGAGGCTGAGGTGAGTGGACTGACTGAGCCCGCGGGTTCGAGACCCGCCTGGACAGCGAGACCTCATCTCTACAATAAATCAAAAAAATCAGCCGGGCGTGGTAGCGCATGCCTGTAATTCCGGCTACTCGGAAGGCTGAGGCGGAAGGATCGCTGGAGCCCAGCAGGCGAGGCTGCGGTGGCCGGGAGCGGCCACTGCACTCCAGTCTGGGCGACGGAGTGAGACTCCGACTCAAAAAAAAAAAAAAAAAAGAAAAAGAAATTTGATTATGATGAGTGTTCGTCGTTTCTTCTTTGTTTTAATATTATTGAGGATCATTGAGCTTTTTGGCTTTTTGTGTTTATAGGTTTCATCAAATTTGATGAAGTTACAGCCATTATTTCAAGCATTTCTTTTCTGCCCCCCTTTCTTTCTTCTCATTTTGGGAGGTTAATCATGAGCATACTAATTATCTTAATAATATTTTACAGGTAACAAGCTTTGTTCATTTTGTCAGACTTTCTTCTTTCTTTTTGTGCTTCACGTAGGCCGTTTTATTGTAGTGTATTTAATTTTATGGCTTTTTTGGATAACATCTAATTTTCTATTAATTACATCCTGTGAATTTTAAATTTCGAATAATATTTTTTATACTTAAAAGTTTCATTTAAGTTTTTTCTATCTTCTATTTCATCCACATTATGGTTATGTTTTGCCTTGTATCCTTAATCATGTTACACAGAATTATAATAGCTGTTTCAATGTTATTATCTAGTAGTTCCATTATCTATCTTTTTAAATCTGTTTGTCAACTAACTATTTTCTAGTTATGGGTCACATTTTGATTTGTCTTCTACTAGCAAAACAAATATTGGATGCTGGATATTATACTTCTGTTGATGAATGCTGAATTATATGTATGTGTATGATTATGTGTATATTTGTGTAAGGAATAGATGGGGAGAAAGTGAGAGAGACAAAAAGAGAGAGACAGAGAATTGCTTTCTTATGGATTAATTTGGTATTTTTGAGGCTTGTTTTAAAGCTGTTTAAGGAAAGGTCACAGGTCTAGATTATTTATTCCAGGACTAACGTAGGCCCACTTTTAGTGCTTGGTCCTTCTGGAATCACTACTGCATGCCTCATATGTATAATGAGATCTCTCCACCTTGGCTGTATGGAACTCAAATATTTTTAGTCCTGGGATGTTTTTATCTTATAGCTCCCTCATAATTGTTTTTTCCTCAGAAATTTAGATTTATAGAATGTTACTCGACTCGTGTATATATGGTTATTTAGGTAAAAACTCAAGTGACTCAATTCACGTTTCTAAAGTCTCTTCCCGTGTATCTCCATCCTTTCCAGCAAATTTTAGCTACCTCAGTGTTTGGTAACTCTCATCTCTGTATCCTCCCCTTAGTGTAAGTTGGTCAAGTTTTAAGTTTTTCCTTGCTTCACAATCTGAAAATTGTCTTAAGTCAAGAAGTCTGGGCCAACTTGTTTATTTTCCCTCGACAGTGAAGAAAAAGTGAGAGTCGAGGAATAAAAATCCCGGACTGCCTGCTGTCAGTATCTGTAAATATCGGCTCCTCTATTTTGTTCATATTTTAAGTTGTTTATGGTGATAAATTAATTCTGAACCCTATCATTCTTTCATGGGCAGATTCAGAAGTTCTCCACCTTAAGTTTTGAAGGATATTTTACTGGATATGAAATTCTAGGTTCAAAGTTTTGATTTCCCATTTAGTAGTTTAGAAATGTCATTCCATGCTTATCTGGTCTGAAATGTATCTTTTATATTCTTTACTGTTTTTCAGGTCTTCTCTTCATATTTGGTTTTTAGCAATTGACTATGATACGCCCAAGTTTTCTGTTTTGTTTTATTTTTAGTGTTTATCATACTTGAATCTCACAAGTTTTTTGTAATTCTGTATATTAACAACTTTCATCAATTTTGGAAAACGTTTATCCATTATCTCACAAATATTATGCTTTATTCTAGTGATTTAGTGCATCTTTTGTATTCTGCTGGGATACAAGTGTTAAACCATTCAGACATTATGATTTTAAATGCATGTATATTATATATATGTGAAACCCCATACGTGTGATAAATCATTTTTTTTTTAGTTGGAGTCTCACTCTGTCACCCAGGCTGGAGTGCAGTGGCACACTCATGGCCACCCCAGCACCGACCTGCTGGGCTCCAGTGATCCTTCCGCCTCAGCCTTCCAAGTAGCCCAAACTACAGGGGTGTACAACCATGCCCAGCTAAATATTTTTACGGATTGTAGAGATGAGGTCTCACCAGGTTGCCTGGGAGGGTCTCAAACCCGCGGGTTCAGGCAGTCCACTTGCCTCAGTCTCCCAAAGTGCTGGGATTACAGGCAGAGACACCGAGCCTGGCCTGATAAATCATTTACCACATGTGTTAAGTGACACATACACTAAACCATTTAAAAACTTTCTACATGTCTCACAAGTTCTGTTCTACAGTTATAATATTTCTGTTCTACCATTTTCAGTTTAGATAATTTATACTGCCCTTCCTTCAGGTTCACTGTGTATAATCTGCTATTAAGTCACCGAATATACTTTTCATTTTGGATATACTTTTTTTTTTTTTTTGAGTTGGAGTCTCACTCTGTCACCCAGACTGGAGTGCAGTGGCCGCTCCGAGCCACGGCAGTCTCGACCTGCTGGGCTCCGGCGATCCTTCTGCCTCAGCCTTCCAAGTAGCTGGAACTACAGGCACGTGCTACCACGCCCAGCTAATTTTTTGATTTATTGTAGAGATGAGGTCTCGCCAAGTTGCCCAGGCAGGTCTTGAGCCCACGGGCTCAGGCAGTCCACTCACTTCAGCCTCCCAAAGGTGTGGGATTACGGGCTGAACCACCGAGCTCGGCTCCCACTCGACTTTTAAACAGATTTATTATAGCTTTTTAAAAACTCCTAACTAATAATTTCAAACACTTGATCTGCTTATATTGACTGTTCATCCACTTGATTTATATAGGTCATCAAAAAAAAATTTTTGCAAGCTTTGTAAACTTTGACAGTATGCTAGACTTTGTGTGTAATGTAACAGTGAAGACGGAAGTGTGTTCACCTCCAGAAAACAGCATCTATTTTCTTTCTTCTTTCAGTTTGCTAGTGTGGAAAGGTGAGTCTGACTTCCAACATCGTGAGGTCAAGATTAGGACTTTTCCTTCAGTAGATGTGAGATTTGAGTACTGGTAAGTCTTTCAATTTTTTTTTCAAAGAAATGTTCCATAAAGACCAGTCATTGTATCTCTGAAGCATGGCAGATCTCTCTCTGCTTTGTCCTAGATGTCTGCTATTGGAGTCATTAGGAGTTCTTTATTATCTATTTTTTAAAATTCTCTAGTCACACTCCTGGTTCTCTACTTCCCAGGATATTTATTTCCTCCTTATTGCCCTGTCTGCAGGCTTTGACCATCTTTGTAATGCACTTAACAGGTGATCTGCTTTGGGGCAGGGCTACAGACTGTATCAGCTCCTTTGTTTTTCAAACCTCCATCTTTGGTCTTCTTCCCCCATTTTCTTAGTGAAGGGCTCTGAGAAAGAGAAAGAAATTGGCTGTTGGGTACAGATACAAGGTATTCCTAAAGTTACTTGAAGTTTCTTTTTTCTCTTTCCTCTCTTTTCCCTTCTCTCTCTGTCACTGTGGCCCAGGTATCTGGGATTTTGTCATTGTTTCTTACACCAGGATAAGTGATGAGAAAATGTTTTGGAATATACTGAATGCTACACATAAATTTAGCATAGACTCATTACACGAACACTTGATAAGAAGGACAACTTGTCTCTATTCAGTTTTGACCTTGGGCAGCCCTACTCCTTCAAAAACTCTCAACAAATTAGACATAGAAAAGATACACCTTGGTAAAATAAAGGCCAAAATTGAGACATCTGCTGCTAACATCAATCTGAAAGGGGGAAAGCTAGAGCACTTTTCTCTCAGAACTGGAGTAAGATAAGAATGCCCTCTTTCACAACTCTTATTCAACATAGTACAAGAAGTTCTAGTCACAGCAATTAGGCTACAGAAAGAAATAAAAGGCATCCATATTACAAACAAACAAGTTAAATTGTCCCTTCTGCAGAAGACATGATACACATGTGCACATTTACACACACACACACACACACACACACACACACACACACACACACACGTATGTATATATACACACATATACACCTAAAGACTCCACAAAAACCTGCTATACCTGATAAATATATTTAGTATATTATCACTACACACACAAAAAATATAAGAATTAGTAGTGTTTCTATACATCAGTAATGAACTAGTTGAAAAAAATCAAAAGCAATCCCATTTGCAATAACTACAAAAACAATTTTAAAAAACAAACTTAGGATTATATTTAATCAAGGAGTTGAAAGAGCTCTACTCTAATAACTACAAAACGCTAAAGAAAAAATAAAAAGAACACAAAAAATTGAAAATGTTCATGGATTGGAAGAATGAATATAGATAAAATGAACATACTACCCAAAGTAATCTACAGATTCAATGCAATCCATACCAAAATGACAAGGACATTCTACACAGAAATATAAAAAAGCAATCACAAAATTTGTATGAAACAAGAGACCCCAATAGCCAAATAAATACTGAACAGAAAGAACAAAGTTAATGATATCACATTACTTGAGTTTAAAATATACTACAAAGTCATAGAAACCAAAATAACGTGGTATTGGTTATAAAAACAGAAACATAGACCAATGAGATAGAATAGATAACCCAGAAATATAGGGATGTATTTATAGCCCACTTATTTCACAAAAAGATGCCAAGAACACACAGTAGGAAAAGCACATCATTTTCAATAAATGGTCTTGGGAAAACTGGATATACATTCACAAAAGAAGAAGTCTAAACCCATATTTTTATTATACTAAAAAAACCCTTAAAATTGATTAAATACTTAAATGTAATACTCAACACTATGAAAATATTGGAAGAAACCTTAGGAAAAATACTTCAGGACGCTGATCTGGGCAAATATTATATGTGTAAGATTTCAAAACCATAGGCAACAAAATGAAAACTAGACAAATGAGACTATATCAAAATAAAATACTTCTGCACTGCAAAGGAATCAACCAACAGAGTGGAGAGACAACCTGTAAATTGGGAGAAATATATGCAAACTATACTTCTGACAAGGGACTAATATCCACAATATCTAAAAACTCAGATATATAAAATACATAAAATCAATATTGAAATACTTAAATAATTTGATTAAGAATGGATAAATGATCTGAATAGACATTTGTCAAAAAAGACATATAAATGACTAACAAGAGTATGAAAAAATGCTCAACATAATTAATCATCAGGGAAATGCAAATAAAAACCATAATGTGATGTCATCTCACCCAAGTTAGAATAACTGTTATTAAGCATATAAAAAAAATATAACAAATGCTGATGAGGATGTGGAGAAAAGGAAACTCTTTTATGTTGTTGGTGGGAATGTAAGTTAGTACAGCCATTATTGAAACCAGTATGTAGGTTTCTCAAAAAACTAAAAATGGAGATATCACATGATCCAGAAATCCCTATAAATCCCTATGTTGTATTTATCCAAAGGAATATAAATCAGTACTTTAAAATATATCTACATCCCTATATTTATTTCAGTACTATTTACAAGAGCAAAGAGAAACAACCCAAGTGTCAATAAACAGATAAATGGAATGGATAAAGAAAATGTGATATCTATATGCAATGGAATAATATTCAGTCAATAATAAAGAATAAAATGTTATCTTTCATGGCAACATGGGTAAGTCTGCAGGACATTATGCTAAGTAAAATAAGCCAGACACAGAATGATAAAAACCGCATATTTTCACTCACATGGGAGAGCTAAAATAGTCGAGCTCATAGGAGTGGAGAGTAGAATTGTGGATTTTAGAGGCTGGGATACGTACCAGAGAAGGGAGGGAACAGAGAGGTAGGTTAATGAATACAAAATTAGAGCAATAGAGGAGAAATGAGGTCTTGTGCACTATGGTCCTACAGGATAAATGGAGTTAACGGCAATTTATTATACATTTTCAAAAAGCTAGAAAACAAAATTTTGAATATTTCCAACACAAAGAAATAATAAAAGCTTGAAGTATCATATATACTAAGTATTCTGATTTAATTATTACACATTTTATATATGTATCAAAATATCACTGTATTATACCATAAATATGTAGAATTATTGCATTTAAAAATTAAAAATAAAAGGAAAAATGGTATTTTGAGATACGGATTTATGTAAGTTTTGTTAAAGTTTATTGTAATAATTATTCTATGTTATTACTAATTGCTGTTACTGATGTTTTACTGTTGCCAAATTTATAAATTAAACGTTATTATAGGTAATTATGTACTAAAAATAGTGTGCATAAGATTTAAAATCAAGCTTGGTTTCAGACATCTACTGGGGCAGCATATCCAATATGTCCCTTGGATAAGTGAAGACTACGGTAATATGAAATAAAACAAACTGTTTTCTGCTCTCACTACTCAGTACAGAACACTTCCAGCACCAGATGGGTGGGGGGTCTTCCCTAGACACCAAGTAATTCCCCAGGGACACCAACCGGGTGTCAAACAATTCAGCTCAACTTTGACACTCTCCACCTGGAGGTAGCGCCCGCTCCCACGGGGCTCCGTCCCACGGGGCTACTGCCCCCTCTTCGGATGCCAATAGCAAGTCTTGGCCTCTGGGAATTCTCATGGAACAGCTACAAGCTGAGAATCGTCCCGACCTTTTCCTCGGGTTTAGCCATTTTCTAGAGCGGTTCACATAACTCAGGAAAGCCCTTCACTTCAAATTACCCATTCCAAAGGATACAATGCGGGAACAGTCAAACGGAAGAGGTGCATGAGTCGAGGTGAGGTTTCTTACCCTCCAGAGCACCCTCCAATTGTTCAACTGCCCAGAAGCTCTTCCAATCCCAATGTTTAGGGTATTTTGGGGAAAAGACAGTTACTACTTTGACGATTCCAAGGGTTTTTTGGGGACTGTGTACCAGGAAACAGGCTGAAGATCAGATGTACGTTTCTTATTACAAACCACAATATCACCATAGCATATCTGGAATTGTAAACTAAATCGAACTCATGGGTTCCACAACTGCTCTTTATCCCTGGGTTTGTATTCAGCCTTGTTCTTGGTCTCTTTTCCAAGCCTGGACACCTGGAATGCTAAAACAAAGGTCAAGATTTTTGTTGCCTACTCTCCTGAGAGCCTTCTGGGCCTCCCTGTCAGATTGTTCTTGCAGATGTTGCCTGCTGAGCATTCTTGACAAGAATGGGTTTGAGTCCTAATTTTTAGTCCTGAAGGTTGAGCCGGTTTACCACTGTTAAATTAAATTTAAGAGTTTATTTGAGCAAAGCACTGTTCATGAACCAGGCAGCTTCCAGAACCAGAAGAGATTCAGAGCAACTCTGGTGCTGCCACAGACTCAGATAATATTTACGGAGAGAAAAAGGGAAGTGACTAGAGAAACAGCTGGATTGGCCACTGAGCAGCAGTTGCCCTATTTGAACATGTTTCAACAGCTGGCCTCCTGTGAATGGCTGGAACCTGGCTACCATGCTTGGCTAAGATTAGGCTGCTTGTTGCAAGAGTATAGTCCAGTCTGTTTACACACCCAGTTAGGGTACCGTTCACTAAGTATGAAGAAACCTTTAGGTCAAACTTAAAATATCTAAGAAGCCAGATTACATTTATAACCACTAATTGATCCCCAGTTTTAATATGACTCTTGTGAAATAGGGAAATTGAGCCCTATGATGATATCCTTGAGTATAAAAATAATTTTTAGCCTGGATCACCTTGAAACACATTGCATACAGGTTTTAAGTTTGTGTATTATTACACTAATTGATAATGGTTGTGACCGGGAGGTTTTATATATTGAAATGGCCACACTATTTATTTGCTTCTTAGGGAAAATGACTCTCTTCTTCCATGTGCAGCAGAATTGAAATGATCTAACTCATCAGAACCAGCGCTTTCTCAGAACTTAACTCCTACAAAGCTTCTCTCTCTTCCTATTCAAGACCCAGCTAAGTAAACATTATGCCTCCTTCAGGTTGAGTCCCAGGAATCACTCTGCTTCCACCAGCAGTACCAGGAGTCTGAGAAGTGAGCCTTTGAGTTTCATACCAGAACTACTGATCAAAACATCTAGAAGCGGATAAAACATTTGCATTTTTAAAAACCCTCCCTGTAAGTCTAACAGCTACCAAAGTTGGAGAACCAGCAAATCAAAGTGTGATAAGCTCTAAGATCCTAACAGCACTGGGCGTGGAGGAGGAGGACCTTTGGGAAAATCAAGGGGGCAAAAACCAATCCAGTGTGGAGTTGTTAGGGGAGGCTTCCGAGAGGTGATACTAGAGCTGAATTCTGAAGGATGAGTATGAGCCGGCACAAGGAGTGGAAGTGACAGAACATTCTAGAAGAGAGAATGTACACAGCAGCGCATAGACTGCTTAGAAAACTGCAAACAACTTAGATGGGCTTGAGGAACCGATTCAAAGTTCGATACAACAGGAGGTGAGATTGGAGAGGCGAACAGGAGGCTGGTCGTGAAAACAGTGAAAGGGGCATGGCAGGATGTGTGTCTTGGGGTTGATCGCTTGGCTGACAGTGCCCGGAATGATGGATGTGAGAGAACCAGAAGCAGGACCGTGAACCCCTCTGTAGGAGATGAACCAAAATAAGGACAGTGGGGATTTCTCGGGTCATCACATCAGGAGCTATTTAGAAGGTGAAATCAGCAGAGTTGTGGCTGGGTTTGGCTTCTGATTTTTAAAATTATGGCGTCGTTCACAGAGGGAAGACCTTAGTTGAGAACAGGATTAGAAGGAAACATGATAGCTTCATTTTTAGGCATTGAATTGAAGATACCTGTAGGAAGTTTTATGTATTTAGAAACATGATAGATGATAGGTCGAGAGATAGAAGAGATATTTCTACCTTATATAGAGATATATTTATATAGAGATATATTTGCTCCATACACTGATAATGACAAGATATAGTAAGAATTATTATCCGTCATGATAAAAAGATGAGACTTTGTACTATCCTAATTTTTTTACATATATAAATGTATTTAATCCCTCACAATGGCATCCTGCAGTGAAAAATGGATTTAAGCATGACTCTCAGATAATCTATTTTCTCTGCACAGAAAAAGGTGAGTTTACCTGCTAAAAGTGGGAAACAAGGCAGTTGGAAAGCCAGGCTGAAGAGACTTAATCTCGTTATAGAATTGGCTTTTCTTTGTTATTGAATTTGCCATGTTTATCTTGCCCCAAACACCCCACCCCGGTTGCAGCCACGTTTTTGCAGTCTCTCCAAAACAGAATGATTAATTCGTGCACCTCTACTTTTTGCAAAGGCTCACCTTTTCTAGAAAAGGAGGGAGCATCCTTCTTTGCTAAACTTGTAACACATGAGCTGCAGTCTGCACCAAACCTTTTGAAAAAGAAAGTGCAAAGTGGGGAATTCATGCAAGCCCTAAAAAGCTGAAGATGGAATTTGGGAACTAGTGGCATACAGATGCTGTCTCCTGATCTGAGCCAGTGTGTGTGTCTATGTGCAAACTCTGTGTTTTAAAGGGCAATCATTTGTGCTTCTGGACGTCTCTCCCTGAATAAATAGGACAATACTCCATGAAGCTGAAATATTGCTCACCTCTCTTTTATAAAAAAGGTTATACCTTTCATAAGCAGATCTCTCAATCAACAAATTCCTATCCCCGGGGCTTTATGACTCTGATAAAAACTAATGAAGAATTAATTTCAAAGTATCACAACACATGGACAGCATTTACCTAAAGGTTTTTTATGCGTACTTTCTTCTTTTAATAAATGCTTTATTCTACAACAGCTTTACAGCTACAGAAAAATTGCAATGATAGCACTGAGAGTTTCCATATAGGTCACACCTAACTTCCCACATGTCATGATCCTACCTTGGTATGTCACACGTTCCACAATTAACGAATCAGTACTGACACATTGTTATGAACTAATGTCTGTCATTTACTCAGAGCTTCCAGTTTTACCCAGTGGCTTTTCTCCCTTCTAGGATCCTATTCAAGATACCGTGTTATATTTATTTTTCAGGTCCCCTTCGCTCCTCTTGGTTGTGATGGTTTCTCGGACTTCCTTTGCTTTAGATGGCCATGAAAGTTTTGAAGAACCACAGTCAAGTGTTTCGCAGAATGTCCCTTCATTGGGATTCATCTCGTGTCTTTCTCATGATTACATGGGGATGACTGTTTTTAGCCCAGACCACCGAAGTGAAGAACCATTTTTATGACATCATATCAAAGAATATACTCTCTACACGAGGAGTAACTTTGATATGACCTTTGAACATCTGGCTAAGGTGGTACTCCGGTTTCTCCACCACAAATATATCCTCCCCCCACCACCCCCTGGCCTTTCATACTGGACTCTTTTGAAGGAAGGCATTGTGTGCAGCCTAAATAGTCGGGAAGTGGGGAGCTTTGTCCACTTTCTTGAAGGCAAAGCATCTATAAAAATCATTTGGAATTCTTCTGCACAAGAGACTTGCCTCTTCCTGTTTACTTGTTGATTGATTTGGTATTTTTATTGGTGTGGACTCATGGGTATTTATTCTATACTTTGGGCTATAATCCTAAAAGTGCTCCATTTAGTTTATGACTTGAATTGCTCGAGACTTGTCACCACCGAAGCTCTTTCCTGACGCCTATGTCTCTTTGAGACACGCCAATCGCTTGGGAAATTTTGAGCATTTTCTTATTTTCTGGGACCACAGGATGTTCTGGACTCATCCTGTATTCTTCCTTCTCCAACACCAGAATCAGCCATTTATCCAAAGAGAAAGGGTTCCTCTTACTGGGTAAAAGTAGAAAGTAAAATCTGAGCCCCAGCGGTGCCCATTGTTTAATTCCAATATACATGTAGATCATGATTGTCTGATAAATCAGAATTATTAACCTGTGCCCACATGGGAAATAACTTTTCAATTAAAGTGCGGTGCTGATGTGCACCTGCTCGTTCCTTTAGATGTCCAGACTCTAGCCGTTTTCAAAGTTACTTAGGTCAGCACCTTTCTTGCCCACCCCGTTTAGTGAGGTGGTTGCATACATTTGTGATGTGGTTAGATGGTCTTGTTTCGCTCTGCATTTTATCCAGAGGTTCTTTTGCCTCCTAAATGCTTTTTCAAATGGCGTACATCAAGGTTCGTTCTTTTTGCTGTGAAGTTCTTTAAGTTTTAACTAATGCGTAGTGTCATATATCCACCAGTAGAGTATCATACAGAATAATTATACTACCCTAACCATTCCCCGTGTTCTGCTGAATCATCAACCTTCTTCCCCTCCTCGAACAACTGGAAACTGCTACGGTTTCCAACCACTACTATAGCCTTTCCTTTTCCAGAATGTCGTAAAATGGAATCACACTCCTGATATCCTTTTCAAATTTGTGTTTTTCAGTTTTCATGTACTTTAAGATTCAGCCATGTCTCTTTGTGGCTTGTTTGTTGTCACTAAAAAGATTCCATTTTACGCATATTCCACAATTTATTTATCCGTTTACCCATCGAAGGATTCTTGGTTGCTTCCGGTGTCTGGTGAGCATGGTTAAATCTCCCATAAACATGCATGCCCAGGTTTTGGAATGGACATGCTTTCAAATGCGGGGGGTTTTGCCCCTCACATCTGCCTTGATGCTTCTCCTAGCCTCTTTGGGGGTGAGGTGCAGCACTGGTCACCTGCAGGTGAGATTTTCTCGCCGGTGAGAGTCTTCGGTGCTTCCTGACGCTCCACTATCCCTCTTCACCTGGCAGCCCCCGGGCGCCCTGCTGGGCCTCCTCCTTCCTCCAGCAAATCTTTGTCATCCTCGGTGTCACGTACACCTTGGCGACACCCAGACAAATCTAGCACCAAAACAGCTTCTCCTCACATTGGATTGTGCTGGGAAGAGTGGCTTCCCAGCAGGCTTCTTACAGCCAACCATCCTTGTCACCAGTTCCAGTCAGCTTCCTGCCTCTCAGTCCCTGGCCCTCTCATACTCTTGTCTTCCTTTTGCTCTCTTTTCTTTCTTTAATATCCTCCGTGCCTTACTTCTATTTTGGCCATTGACCTTTTTTTCCTCATAAATTATTTTGGCGTGTGATGCACTGCAAGGAAGCCCTGATTCTAGTGTGAATAAGTCCTTTTCCAGCACCATACTCTCAAGGCCGAAAGCATCCTATGCATCCTCACCACCTATATAACCAGCTTCTCTCATCTCAACAATATGGTGTTCCCTTCTCGTTGGTTTTTAAATGAACGGACCTGATTTCCAATTCCAGCAGTGCCTTCTGCTAGCTGGGTCATGTTGGGTAATGTGCACCACCTATCCAAGATCCGATTTCTCTTTTGGAAAATGGAAATATTACCAATTTTATGAGAGTCAAGTATGCAAATCTCTTAATAAGTGCCTGGAAGAGTCGTTACAAATATATATTTGTTATTTTTTTATTTGCTCTTTCCCCATAGAATTTCATTTTTCCAATATTTTTATCAAACCCTTTTCCTACCTATCCTTTCAAGGCTGTGAGTTTTAAGGAGAGTGAGAGCTAGTAAACAGAGAATGACAGTTTGCTGGAACGCCTAGCTACCTTGCCACGCTAAAAGGGAGATTTCTGTGTACATAAGGCCTTTTGTCATCTCTGAAGGTTCTGTTGTGTAGAAAGATGATAAACCACTAATATTTAGCAGACTCATATGTAACACATACGGCAGCCCAACTCAACAATTTAAAATGTGTTATTATTATCTAAAATTATATTTAATATCAGAATGTGGGGTTCAAATGAGAATTAACTATATAAGTAGACTGCATGCAGGTGAAGTCTGGGCTTCTAGCTGGCCCTCCACTCACTTTGGTAACGACTCAGATATCCATTGTGCTGTCACATGACCGCTACCCTCGTCCTCCCTTCCTCCCCTGGCAATGCCCAGTGATGGCCGATGCCTCCCTTGTGCTCAGGTGACTAAGGTTGAAGGCCCACTTATGAGTGAGACTATGTGGTCGTGGACTTCACAGCAAATTAGATGGCGTTGGAGACCATCATACTGAGCGAACTATCACAGAAACAAATAACTAAAATATATTATCGAATGTCTTATTGCATATGGTGTTAACAACGTCTGCTTGACATTCAGTGAACTCTATGCCAGGCACCATGTGAATCCCTCTAACACGTCATCTCATTTAATATAACTGTTATAATTCCATGTGCAGGTACGATCTTTAATTTCCTTAGTATCACAAAGTAAGTGACCGAGTTTAGCATGGGGCCATGCACCTAAGACATATTTGATACTTATTTGCTAAATCAATTACCAGAAGTGCTGAGATTTGGTGTAAAGACTGGCCCTCTGCATTTTTGTATTATTTCGCTGAATCATTATAAAATCTCCCCAGGAGTCCTCTTTAAATGTAGTATCTGAAAAGCTGAACATAACAATTTCAGGGCACGTGGATCACCAAGATTCCACACGCCTTGGAGGAGGAGAGTGGGCAGGGAGCAGAGGATCAGGCCGGGATGGGGACTCAGACGCAGCTCTCGACCACCCCCCTGCAGCACTCTCTCCCTGCTGGAGAATCCTGAGGTCTCCCTGAAGGAAACAACGGATGGCGTGTGGAATCCCCGCAGAACTCCCGTGACCTTGGTGCAACCCTTCCGAAGCCCTTTGAAAAGTGTGCCACGGGAACAAGGACCTCCCTCATATGCATCTGGGATGTGATCGATTTCGATGTTGCAGAGATGGATTAATGAGGGCAACTACAACACAAACACCAGTAAGTCGACAGTGGGTTGCGTGGTGCACATGCACCAGTTCTGCACCGTAAGCCTATTCGCGTTTCTCATCAGCAGCCACATTTCAGGTAAGGAGAGGAAGTTTAGATAATAGAACCAGAAACAGAGTCAAGTCCTATTTTTCCTTTCATGTCCGTCCTCCTCAGAGAACCTCTCAAAGTAGAGCAGCGGGGAGTGGAGGGTTTGTGCTTCCCCTTTGGGACTTTTACAGAATTCGGAAGTCAGGCTCTGCCCAGCCCTGCTGGCAGTCCCTTCGTCTTGCTCCTTGCATGAACCCAAGCGTGATCTGCATGGGGAGAGCTTTAGAAAACTCAGTTACACCACCAGATAGAGTTGTGTCGGCTTGCAAACAAGCCAGATTTCAAGGTTCTCAAAGAGTGGGTGCACTCTGGATCAGTTCCCTGACAGATTTGCCCAGTGTTTGCAAGGCAAGTTTTGCTCCTCCTAGGAAGTCTCAGTGTGGGTCAAACACTGTTTCCCGTCATTGTTTCTTATATAAAAACCCAGAGTGCATGGCGCAGCTGCCACATTCAAGAGGGGAGTGTATGGGAAAGATAAAGGCTATGTCCAGGCAGCAATTGCTCCTTTAGAAAGAAAGATAGCAAGGTCTTCTTCAAGAAAAGCAGGTCTCTTTACACCTATTACTTGGAACCAATCTTGAGAAGAACCTCATGGGCGAGAGGGTCCCTTACGAATTTCAGGCCCACTTTAGAAAGTGTCAGCTTCAGCTCATAAATCACCATGACTGTGACTTCTGAATAATTTCTGCGGTTTCCCCTACTATGTGTGCAAATTTGCAACATCCCAAGTTGCTGGGCCACAAGAGAGCCCAATATATGCATTTAAACTTTTATCAATTAGCCTCGGACAAAATTCTGAATTAAATACATCTGAGAGTACTTGATTTTTTCCATGTTACTCACTTTCAAGAAACATTTGGAATTTATGTATTAAAAATGATGTGATTTCCAAGCAGAATTCAAGCCCAGAATTGAAAAAGGACAGATTGATAATCTGACTATGAAAGAATAAAATAAGGGCTTCCATACAACAACTCCTATAAATTTTACTGCACTACAGTTCTACATGTATAAACTCGTTCATCCTCACCAAACCCTGCGAGTTCCTTCTCTTACTATCCCCATTTTAAAGATCTAAAATATGAGGCACAGGTAAGTTAAATAACTTGTCCAAGATCATAGCGCTAGTAAAATAGAGCTGTAACTCAAATCCTAATGGTCGGACCAGGATTAGTATAACGCCTGTAAAATATTTTGTTTGGCACAAAATATAAACAAATTCAAAAGACGAAAGACAGAGTGCAAAACTGTAATCATAACATAATAAAAGATAAAAGCCGAATTTTCTTAACTTAAGATAATTTAAGAAATCCATAAGAAAAAATATGAACAACGCAAGATGAAAAAAGGAAAAATGATCGCAAGATGTAAACAGGCAGTTGAGCATTTTCAGAACAATGACCAATAAGCATATGAAAAGATGTTCATTCGGCATCTGCTGCCTCTAAAGGAATGCAAATCATGACAACAAAGAAATAAATATTTTTCTCCTATCAGAAAAATACAAGTGAGAAAGCTTAATGATTCCCGTCGCCAGCAAGTGTGGGGGAGGCAGGGCCTCTCATAACATTTGAAGGGTGTGCTATTAGGAGCAAAATTTCTAGAGCGCTATTTGGCAATGCCTATCAAGGTAAAAGTGCACATGAACTCTGACCCAGCCATCTTATTACTGGAAGTACATTTTCCCAATTTGCCCTACAGGATATCACCGATGTAATTTGCAAGAGACCCATCATTAGCATTGTGTGGAACAGCAAAAACCTGAAAACTATTAAATTGTTTATCAATAGGCTCCTATAATTATGATACAGAGATATAATGACCTACTGTTAAACTTTTCCAATTTTGCCAAAATGCAAGGTCTCATAGATCAATCATTGTTTTTTTTTTTAATTTAAAAAGTAGATAACAGCTGGGCTCGGTGGCTCAGCCTGTAATCCCGCTTCTTTGGGAGGCTGAGGTGAGTGGATTGCCTGAGCCCGCGGGTTCGAGACCCGCCTGGGCAGCGAGACCTCGTCTCTACAATAGATCAAAAAATCAGCCGGGCGGGGTAGCACATGCCTGTAATTCCGGCTACTGGGAAGGCGGAGGCGGAAGGATCGCCGGAGCCCAGCAGGTCAAGGCTGCGGTGGCCGGGAGCGGCCACTGCACTCCAGTCTGGGTGACTGAGTGAGATTCCGACTCAAAAAAAAAAAAAGTAGATAATGGTATGTATAATATGATTAATTAAAAATAATTTCTCCCAAGTTAGTGAATCTAATAAGTGATTTTTTTTTTTTTTTTAGTTGGAGCCTCACTCCGTCATCCAGACTGGAGTACGGTGGCACACTCACGGCCACCTCAGCCTCAACCCGCTGGGCTCCGGTGATCCTTCCGCCTCAGCCTTCCAAGTAGCCAGAACTACTGGCACGCGCTGCCACACCTGGCTAGTTTTTGATTTATTATAGAGATGAGGTCTCGCCAAGTTGCCTGGGAGGGTCTCGAACCCGCAGGCTCAGGCCATCCACTCGCCTCAGCCTCCCAAAGCTCTGGGATGACAGGCTGAGCCACCGAGCCTGGCCTAATGAGTGATTTTTAAATGAATAGGGAGCCCCGGGACAGGGCACACCGGAAAGGGGTGCTGACCTCATGCCTCAGCCTGTTCCATGTACAGCGGGAGGCCATCGGTCATCTACAGGTGAGGATGTACTTGCTCACTGCCATTCCTAGGTAAGAAAATCACCCTCCTCAAATGGTCCTGGATATAACGGAAAGTAGAGGATTGTCTCACGGTCACGAGAATCCAAGTGACATGGCCCTGTCTCTAGAGCAAAGGCCTTCCACATGCCACCGGGCTTCAGTCACTGGCAGCGGCAGCTCTGGCTTCTGAGCACTGCGTTGAATGCCTGGGCACATTTGTCAAAGGGCAGCCTTTTCGTTTGCTGTGTTTCTGCAGCCCTGCTCCTTCGAAACCCCTGCGTCCTCATTTTCTCACCTGTTTCTGATCGTGAGGCTCCCCTCCGGAGTCTGCCAGAGAGCTGGTATTCAGGGCTTACTGGGTGCATGCAGTCTGACTAGTGAGTGGGGGATTCCGGAAACCTGTCTGGCTTAAGCACAGTGAGCTAGCCACCTGTATGAGTTAAGGTAGGCTAAAACGGAAGCCAGTTCAGCTTCCTATCCCTTATACAACACAGATTTACTCTCTTTTCGGGTCTCTGGTTCATCACGGTTCTGGGTGGAGATGGGAGCAGGGGTCTCATCCCCGGAGTCACTCAGCCTCCCTCGCTGGGGCAGTTCCACCCTATCTGGGCGGCACCCTTGGGGAGTCTCACCACCCATCCTCAAGGGTCTTAGCAGCAGTGCTAGAGAATCCTCCCTGGCAAATGCTTCGACCTGAACTAGCAAAGGTCGCTTCCACACCAGTCGGAACCAGCCCTGTGAGTCTGCTTAACCTCCGAGGAATGGGAAAATGGAGTCCTTGGCACGTGTCTGGAAAGAGAGCAAACCCCAGATGTGGGTGAGCGCCTGAAGTTGGCCCATCCACGATCCAAAGTTGGCCCGTGCCCAAAGCTCTCACTGTCTCCTTTTCATTTGAAAGAGGCATCTGCCTTCTGGCCTGAGAGTGGTTAGGGTCCAGTGGAGGAGGCTGGATGGCAGGAACACTTCCATGCTCAGCCAGCCGGCACCCAGCCCCGGGGGAACTGAATGCGCACCAGGCAAGTGAGGTAACTGCCTCCTGTGGGTCAAAGCACCGTCCCGAGTGCCAGGTTGTCCGGGCTTGAGTCTCAGCCCTGGTGCTTGCAGGCTGTGCGGCTGCAGGGAGCCTGTCTCCTCATTGTCCCCGAGTTTACCTGTCTGGACAAGGAGGGACTCACAGAGTGGTGAGAATTCAGTTAATATATGTAAATTGCGTTCAATGCTCCCCAGCACACAGCAAACTTGACATCATAATTAGCGATGGTAATAATGGTTATTCTTAATTAATCATTTTAATATCACTGCATGGGGCCCCCCAGGGGATATGGGTAAGCAGAAGCACTCTGGGAAGAAAGATGATCTCTTTCTGCAAGGTGGTGGCTGCCCTCCCCCTGCCAAGTGCTTTTCTTGAGTCAGGGTTACAGAAGGCTGACCGGTCCCCAGGGCTTGTGCAGGAAGCCTTTGGGTCACACCCAGCAGTTAAATTGGGAATGGAAGCTGTGTGACCAGAGAGGAGGGGACCGGGCACGGCCAGGGCCGGATGGCCTGTAGCTCACCCCTGACACCTTGTGGCGAGGAGAGCGACCGCAGAGGGGCATGCTCAGCCTTGGGGTGAAGGTGGGCGTCCTTTCCCCTCCCTCTCGGGCATGCTGACCAGGGCTCAGCCAGCTTCCCAGAAACGAGGCGTTTTGCATCAGAGCAAGGATTTTAAGGAGGAAAGAAAGGCACTCTTGCCGAAGGCAGTTCAGGGTTTCAGAGACGTTTAATTTTTAAATGAACAGGGTTGTGACTTGATATCTGTCGACAAAATGGGACACAGGTGAAATATTACACACGTTTAAGCCATCTGTTAGTCTGATGGGAAGGTGTCACCTTTGAAGGTTTGCAATGTGTTGTGGTTTGATTTCAGTCTTTTTGACTGAACAAAGCAACACAATTGGGTAAGACAAACGTAGAAAGAAAATCAGCCAAGTTGGACGGGGGTATTTGTTGAAACTCAGTGGTCTGTAGGGTGAGTTGGGGTTCACACGCGAAGCCCCTGTTGACTCAGCCTCAGTCTCCGACAGTCAAGTTCTCTCCAGGGAGGCTGTGCTGAGCTGCAATCCGATGTCAGCTTAACACGGACTTCTCCATCCTTCTCAACACCGACTTTTCTCTCAACAAGATTGTCTGGCTCTTCCTTTGCCGCACGCCATCAAGAGCCTCTCACTGCCAGACTGATTAGTAATTGTTTTCCCTCTTCTCTGAGCTCCCTCCGGCTCACAATAGCAGACCAGCTGCAAGCGTTATTTTTTAAGAACGTATTTTCTTGTAAGCACAGGGCTTGCTTTGTCTGATCTGCTGTTAGCCCTGCCTCTTCGAATTCCACAGAGACACAGAGGTTCAAATAAATTAAAACTTTGCGTTGCCTCTTCATACGCATAAGGTGCTGTCTGTGGTTTTACCATCATCATTCTAATCCTCAATTCCTGCTAATCTGGGATTTAAAGAAATCAGTCAGCAGGGATTAAAGGAATGACCACTGGAGATCAGGATGACTTCAAGCATTAGAGGGCTGAAAAGTAGATAGAGTGAATAAATGTTAAAATCAGTGATGGTCATAGAATGATAAGAGTCCCAGTGACACCTTTAGCTTGGCAAAATGAGAACAGGAGTAATCACTCAGGTGGATCACTTTTTGTTGCCTCCTTTGTCCAAACGTGGCTGGACCCTTAATCCGAATGACCCATTGATTAAAACGCATTTTTGCAGGAGAAAAAAATTAGTTGGAGGCTTATTGCTTTTAAACATATCTTGGAATTTTGCTGATAAATATAAACAGTGAAACAAATGCAAGCATGTAGAATATGTTTGACAATATTTAGCATGAACAGCTGCCTGACCATAAAAATAGTTTGCAAATAGGTGTTTTTTAAAGTAGTGAAAGCACCTAAAAAAATCAGGAGCTTTGTGGTTGTTGTTTTACAAAAATATTCAAGCTATTAACTTTTTAAAAGCAATTTGCAAACTATTCAGTTGTAAGTTTTGCCCATTCATGCACATGTGCATGTGAAAGGACATATCAGGAACTATTCTCACAATTACCTCTTTTCTGCTCAGTTTTTGATTTGTTGGGACTTTTTTCTAAATGAGTGATTTTGATATGGGAATGAAAAATAATTTAAATGATAATGTGCTCTACAGAACTACTTCCTTACCTCAGCTATATCTAGGAAGGACTTCCTCATTCTGTGTTAGACTCTCAACACTTGTTCATGTCCTCCTATTCCACTGGGATATGTTCAGGACATCGATGGCAGTCTGATAGCGAAGGTTTTGGGGGATAACTTGATCGGATTAGCAGAATTCTTAAATTGTTTTCTGGGCTTCAACATTCACTTTGAATCTATAATTTTGCAGCTTGAAGGAATGTTATATATCTAACACAAGCCTTTCATTTTAGATTTAAAGAACTGGTGCCGAAATTTCTAGTGACTTATGCGGGTCACACAGAAACTCAGGGGTAGATATTGTGCTAGAATCCAACTATAAGATCTCTTACCCGCAGCTCTGACTAACATGCAATGTAATGGTCTCTTGTATCCTGAAATCTCGGACCATCTTCCTGTATAAATATACCTTTGACTGTTTGATAAATCAAGTGATAACCTGTTGTAAAAAATGAAATAAAAGCAAATGGAGACTGAAATGTAAAGTGAGCTTTTATTATAGAGGTTTGGTTTTAGCGAGGACTTCTCCAGGGGGGTAAAGTTCTCGAAGTCATGAGTATGAATTTGGAGACTTGCACAGGGGTGACAGAAGAGAGGCATGGAATTTGGTTTGAGAATTTCATGGGGAAAACGACCGAGAAGGATTCACAAAGTAAGAGAGATGCAATAAGATGTCTCATTACCATAATACCCCGTGCCAAGAGCAAGCTCCCACCCCACTCCCAGCTAAAGTTCAGTTCGGTTGATAATGACATTTTTCTGTGCAAGCACACTCCCAGTACCACAAGAGAAGTGATTAAGGAAGCCTATTTCTTTTTACAGAAATTTCCCGAGCATCCGCTTTGAGGAATCCATCTCAAACTGTCAAATCTCTTTCTACTTGGCACAAAAATATGATTCATATCACATTATATAAAGTGTATTGTATTATAAATGGATCAGTTTTCAGTATGGCTTTTCTGAGCTATGAGGGGAATTGGAGATGGCTTTTCCATTGAGTCGGAAATGTGTTTTCCGTAAAGAAAGGTGAAGAAAACAGTTTAATCTTCTGAAGGGAAAGCATAAACATATTTTTATTATACATTACGAGCTAGATGTTTTAAAGAATAGAAACAGGTTCACAGATACTCATCAATAACCCTGCAAGGGAAAATGCAGCCGAATGGAGGCAGAAACCACGCTGGCAGTGCCACCACCCAGGGAAGCAGGCACTCCTTCCGCATTCAACGTCCAGCGCCTTTCTCTGGCCTTCCAACCGGGCCTCTCCTACTTCTTCCTGAAAAGAGTGCGAGCGAAAGGCAGTCAGTAGGATGAATGCGGAATGCCTGGAGGAGGAATGAGATTGGGAAGCAAACATGCATTCTGCCCTTGGGCAGAGCATCAGAAATAACCATTTACCACGATTTAAAACAGAGTGCCAGAAGGAGGACAGACTGCATTGTCTGAGGAAGAATGTGGAGGCAAACTAAGATATACATCCACCCGCCCTCCCGTAGTTCACACGCACCCACTTCGACCTGCCGGGATGCTGTTATCCCTGAGCAGATGCATCACGGCCGTCACTGGGAAGCGCCACTTTCCTTCCTGAGTTGGCGTCAACCCTTGGCTCCATTTCCCGACTCCGATACTTCATTTCCAAGTAAGAGTGATGTCTAGGTTGAGTCAGCCACCAACAGTCCTTTTCATAAGTCTGGAGCAGTTTCCATCTTATGTCATTAAATCAACCAGTAACTTTCCTGGTATTCTACATAAAAATATTTTAACATAATTTACCTGTAAAATAACTTCAGTGGATGTAAATGTAAATCATCAAAAATTTCACAATATACAATGTAGAAAGTGTATTTGATGATGAGCAACTCTTCAGAAGAAATGTATATGGCATATGTCATATTTTAGCATTGTTGATTTTATCCTCTATAAAAAATGTTGACACAAGCATTGAGATCAGACAAAACTTTTCTATGTTCAAGCTGAGTCGCTTTTTTTTTTTGATTGGGATCAAAGCTTAATTATATTCTTATTTTTAAAAGCTTTTGGTGAAGAGATGCTACAACTTTTCATAATTACCTGTTCCAGAAAGTCAGAGTAATAGTAAATTATTTCCAGCTTTTAGTACCTACTAAAGTTCTTTTGTACAAACTGAGTATTCAAAAATGCTTCTTGGCTTAAACTGAATTTCCAAATTAAATTTAGTCAATAAAGTTTTATTAAACCCTAACCTCCATTCATTAATTTATGTATCATTTATTTATTGAACACTTACACATGGTGAGAAGTTATGTTGAACCTGAGGGAGATAAGCATGAAAAAGACACAGGCCTTGATTTCTGTTCTCTGGGACAAGTAGGACATGGAAGAGCAAATCAACAATCACAGTGCAGTTTGTCAAGTTCTCTGATTGGTGCAAAATTGGGTGTTGTGAACTCCTGCTACCTTGGGGGTTTAAAAGAAGCTTTTTAGAGAAATTAGAAAAAATGACATTGGCGTTATATAGTCTGAGGACTCCTAGATTTATAATTAAGATGGAACAAAGATAAAGACACATGACAGTAGTAGCAAGGAGAACAAAATAATTCCAGTGGTACTAATAAAAGGATTATGGCGCTATAACGTGAAGACAGAAACTGGATTTAATTTAAGATTGGGGTAGATTTCACAAGAGAACTGGCATTTCAGTCAAGGGATGAGTAGAGTTTGTCTGTGGAGTAGTGAAAATACAAAGGCACAGAGAACCCCACATGAATAGAAGGTTGGAAAAAGGTCAGTCAGTTCTCCAGTAAGACTGGAAGAGCATGTTGTGTGCAGAGCTGACCGGGACGGGGAAGCCACCCCACCCTCAGGTGCAGACACGTCTTCATGTATTGATGTCGTCCAGATCCATGTGACTTCCGGTGTGTGTGCAGAAGGGGTGTCCAGATGGATGGAGAACTTGGTTTTTTCATGCCGCGTGGTCTTGAGAATAAGGAAGAGGTCTCTTCTTTGGTTTCATTGTTTCCTACTGGTTTTTTCCGGACGGGTTAAACTCTCTGCTCCTTTCTGACCCCATTTAATTCTGGGCAACCTAAGGGTCGCCTATCAAAGCCATCCCTTTCTCTCCCTTTCTCAAGCTGTAAGAGCATTCCTCCTTCGTGGCTGTTGCCTTGCTGTGCTATCCGTCTCACTTGAACTGCACCCAGCACTTTGACTGCCTGGCTCCTCACCATTCAGCTTCCGTTCAAATGTCCTTTTCCCAGAAGGCTTTCTAGAGCAATGCTGACCAATCACTTCCTCCTCCTCTAATAGGACCCAAGTTGCTATTTACCCACCATCGAGCTTTGCTGCTTCCCTACATTCTGCGCTGTGAGAAATCACCTGATTTATTGATCCGTACACTGTATTCTGTCTCCCCTGTCTGTAATATAGACTCCCTGTGGGTGTGGCTTCTCCGTCTTGTTCCCTGTGGCACGACCAAGGTGTGGGGTAGAGTTATGCTGGATGAATGAATGAATCAAGACCTCACTCGGCTTCAATTGCCTCGGACTCTCTCTGCTCCGTAACCAGAGAATCCAGGCCCAGAGTCTCTCCCCACTGCCAGACCCCAAGAAAACGAAAATGAAGGACTTGCCAAGTGTTCCCAGGAGGTTTTTAAAAAATAATGTTCTCGTCGGGCTCGGTGGCTCAGTCTGTAATCCCGCGCCTTGGGAGGCTGAGGTGAGTGGATTGCCTGAGCCTGGGGGTTCGAGACCCGCCTGGGCAACTTGGCGAGACCTCATCTCTACAATAAATCAAAAATTAACTGGGCATGGTAGGCGGCCTGTAGTTCCAGCTACTCAGGAGGCTGAGTCCAGCAGGTCGAGGCTGCGGTGGCCGGGAGCGGCCATTGCACTCCAGTCTGGGCGACAGAGTGAGTCTCCAACTCAAAAATAATAAGTAAATAAATAAATAAATAAATAAATAATGCTATCAACACGCAATTTTGTAAAATACAGTTGATTAAAAGAAGCAGAGAGGCCAATGCGACCCATTTGTTAAAGAAAATAGTTAACTAAAGTGGAACTTGGAGGGAACCAGTAATGGGGCCTCTTGGGCCGTGGAATTTCAGGAGCAGGAAGCATGCTCTGACCCTCTCCTTCTGCCTGATGATTTTCCTGGAGTAACTAGTCACAGACAGCTATAAAGTCCATGCATATCCCTTGGCAAAAGCAGAACCTCCTGGAAAATAATTAGTGATGGCTTCTCTGGGAGAATGCAGTTATCAGAGCTTCTGTGACAGGGGACAGTGAAAAGCAAAACCCAAAAGCAATCCGAGAAAGGGAACGGAAGGGGGGAGGGAGGGCTCGTGGATCCGTTTCAGGGGTCAGACTGGGCCGCTGAGATCCAGGGGCCACGCTGTGAGAAGCGCGAAAGCAGGCGGCGATTCGTGTTTGTCTTCCCCTTTGCTGCGGAGTAAAAGGGGAGGTCGGAGGCAGTCATCCTTGAGGTCACATCCTTTTCGGCAGCTATACTGCGTAGAAGCAACTTTGCAAATTATGAAATGTCTTTAATAACGCTAATCTGAGAGCCCTGCTGGCTGAGTCTCTGATCAAGTAGTGAGGCCCAGGAACGGGCAGGCTATGAACGGAGAGCCTGGGGGCTGAGGTTTCCTTCTGTGGGGGAGGCCAGTGGAGGAGTGACTCAGCAGCTCGCAAGCAAAGGATCAATAATCTTGAACTCCAAAGGAGACACTTCTCGCACCATAAATGGAGAAGGCTCCCTTGCCTGTATCCCCAAGAGGAACCAGAGCCTGAAGGCTATTTTAAACGCTGGCGATGAGCTACAGGCTCAGTCAGAAATTTAGTGCACATTATCTCTTTAAACTCCACAAATATCCTGTGGGGTGATTTTATTCTTCTCATTCTACATTCCTGGAGGGCAGAGATCAGCTCATAATCTCCAATGTGCCCCGAGAAGCCATCACAGGGCACAGCATGGGAAATGCTCGGCAGATATGGATCAAAAGTAGACACAAGGGGCCGAGGATGCTGCTCTTTCTTCTACGAACTCATTTCTTCAGTGTCTCCTGACAGATGCGTCATCTCCATCACTGAAGATTGAGCCATTTAAGGCAGCAGTCCCCAACCTTTTTGGCATCAGGGACCAGTTTCCTGGAAGACGGTGAAGACAGTTTTTCCACAGATGGGGGGAAGGATGGTTTCGGGATGATTCGAGTGCATTGCATTTATTGCCTACTTTATTTCTCTTATTATTACATTGCAATATATCATGAAATACATATACAACTCACCATCATGCAGAATCAATGGGAGCCCTGAGCTTGTTTTCTTGCAACTAGACATTCCCATCTGGGGGTGGTGGAAGACAGTGAAACCTGAAGTGTGTTGCTTATGTCCAGTCTCCTCCATAATCCCGTTTTGATTGCTTTCACTTCGGAAAACACTGCTTCACAAAGATAGGATGTTGGAAGTGGAAGCAGGTTTTTTGGGGCTTTTGTGGCAGTCTCAGGATGTTCCACCTTGACTTTAATCCAGAACATACAGAGATCTGAAGTCATCTGAAACATACTTTTAAGCCCATTGTCATTTGTGATCTCAAGCCATTGATCCTCTTCTAGCATGGACAAAGTTGACTCATCCGGCTTACTCACAAATGAGTCACAGATGCATTTCTTCCCAGTTCGGCGGCCTTTTGTGGTTTGGATATAATGCTCAACATCATTTGAAAGCAGTGACAGGCGATCATGCACCAGCTTGGAGGAGAAGACCCCTGGCTCAGTCTCTTTCAAAATCTCACCTAAAGTTTGAAACATGTCGACGATCACAATGTTCACTTATTGCCCCCAAAATTCCAGTTAGACTTTGAATAGAGCCACTTCATCTGCTGACTTGACCAGAGTTGTCGTTCCTCCCCGGAGTGACAGATTGAGGTTGCTGAGAGGTTGAGTATGTCACACAAGTAAACAAGTTTTGCGACCCAATTCTGTGTCACTGAAATGTGCTGCCAGTGGTGACTGTTTTTCTAAAAGAAATCTCTGGAGTGGCTCTCACAGCCCCCAGACAGTGATTTTCCTTTAGAAAGCCGTCTCACTTCTGTGTGTAAGAAAAGACATGTGTGCTCTGTGCCCGTCTCACAGAGCTGTGCGAACAGGCCGGAGTTAAGGGCGTATACTTCAATATGGTTGACTATTTTCATCACATCCTGCAGAACTTTGTTAAGTCCGGGTAACATTTTTCAGCTCACAAGCACTTCTCGGCGGATGACACAGTGTGTAGACTCATATTCGGAAGTGACTTTTCTGACCTGAGTAGTGAAACCAGAAAGCCGTCCAGGCATGGCAGCCACTTGTGTATGATAATACAGAATAGCAAATTCAGTTTTCCTGATATGTAATCATTCAAAGACTTGAGTAGTTCAGAAACTGTGGTATTGGTTGTCAACAAATGTGCAGAGAGCATCTCCTCCTGAAGATTCCCCAGAAAAATATATCGCACAAAAACAAGCATCGTTGCCTTGTTGTCAACATCGTAGAATTGTCAACCTCGGTGGCATAATATGGTGACTTGCTAATCCTCTCTAAAATTGTGTCTCGATATCCTCAACTGTTTCATCAGTTTGTCTAGTTATGATGCCAGCTGAAAGAAAAACATGTGCCACCTTCTGAACTGCAGCATCTTCTAAAAGTTCATGACCAATGTCCTTAGCAGGATCAACTCTTCACCAATGATAAAGGGCTTCATAGCTTTAGCAATGTGGTAGCCACTAAGGATGATGGTCTTGGTGCAGACACATGTAATGATGCGATGGCCTTTGATAATTGCTTCTGTTCTTTAAGTTCAAGTTTTTTTCCTTCTCTTTTAAAAAGTCTTGTCTTTTAATGCAGCTTACTTGGTCCCCATGTGGCAAAGTAGTTTTGAACGTTTCGTGGCTTTGTTGGATAGCTGGGCTTATACAAAGCCAGATTCACCTCCTGTTGCAACGAACCCATAATTTAAGTAGAACTTTTGGTATTTCCTATTCAAGACAGCTTTTTCTTTGTTGCTATTGTTGTTGTTGGCAGTCTTAGAGTCTTCTGTTGTCTCATCACTGGGTCTTTCTGCCTTTTCAAAGAAACTCTCCAGTGACATTTATTTTTTGCTCATTTTGGCTAGGGTTGGCTTGTGGGTTTACTAAAGCTATGACTGAGACAAGTGGGCGGTGTGGGAAAGAGGCGTAGGCACAAGTGGTAAATAAAATAATGGACAGGCCATGCATGAACTAAAATACGTGCCAGACTCTGACCTAAAGCCTGCCACCAGACGCAACTGTATTCTTCAAATACATTAACTCACTGGCCACTCACTGACAGGGTTGTGATATGAGTCTTCAAGCAACTGATCGATGGTGGTCTCTGTGCAGCCAAACCACACTGCTCACGTTCATCTGTGTTTGCAGCCACTCCCAGGGCTAGCATCATCGCCTCAGCTCCACCTCAGATCCTCGGGCATTCGATTCTCCTGAGAAGCACGCAATCTAGATCCCTCCCATGCGGTTCATAAGAGGGTTCGCGCTCCTAAGAGAATCTAATGCTGCTGCTGATGTGAAAGGAAGCGGAACTCAGGCAGTAATGCAAGCCATGGGAAGTGACTGTAAAAACAGTTGAAGCACCACTATCTGGCACACCACTCACCTCCTGCTGTGCAGCCCAGTTTCTAACAGGCCACAGATTGGTACCCTCAATTAGGGTTGAGGACCCCTGATTTAGGGAACTCTTCTGAGTTGTGGAAGAGGTCTTATTTGATCACGAGGAGGGATGGATTTAAGAGGCTGGGTTGTACCAGGTAAACAGAATCACTTTCCTAAGCTTTGGCTTTATCGTCAGGTTAGTAGAAAGATGTTCCTTCTACCACGTTTACATAGGTGGGTATATGTGAACCTACAGTGAAATCAAAGATTGGAAGTAGGTAAATTACCAATGGGTATCAAATGTGAGGAGTCTTAGATCCCACTAAGATGTGGATTCGATAAAGTAAGATATGGGGAGGGCCTGATAGGACTTGTTCTTCCTTTGCTTTGGGAAGCCCCAGGAATTTTGGCATTTCTATTCTAGAGCTGATGTGGGGTGAAGTCAGCGCTGGAAGTGATGCTTCTGCAGCGGGCCTGGCCATTGAATGCTTGTTTTCCCTTCAGCTTCCAGGAAAGACTTAGGGCGTGCAAGGGGAAAGACCAGTTGAGGTCAGGCAAAATTTTGCCTCGGCTTTCTACAGACTACATGACCCTGGACAAGCCACCTTTCTCTCTGATCATCAGACACAAATAAAAGATAGCTAACAGTACTCAACTTACCAAATGGATTAAATGTGTAAGGAGACAAAGTCTGCAATGTGTCCCTTCCCCCATGGTATTTAGCACAGTGCTGGCTGTTGGTGACCAATGCACAGTCCCCAAGAAACACGCTTCTTCAAGTGGAATGATCCAGGAAACCTTTCAAAATCTTTTTGCACCAGCAGGACTGAGATGCACGGCATCTACCTTTTTTTTTCTCTTACTATAACAGCACTAGTTAAAAGTGACGTGTATGTATATATATGTTTTTTGTTTGTTTGTTTGTTTTTTGAGCTGGAGTCTCACTCTGTCATCCCAGACTGGAGCGCAGTGGCCGCTCCCGGCCACCACAGCCTCGACCTGCTGGGCTCCAGTGATTCTTCCGCCTCCGCCTTCCAAGTAGCTAGAACCACAGTGCGCACTACCACGCCTGGCTTGTTTTTGGTTTATTTTAGAAATGAGGTCTCGCCAAGTTGCCCAGGTGGGTCTCGAACCTGCGGGCTCAGGCAATCCACTCACCTCAGCCTCCCAAAGTGCTGGGATTACAGGCTGAGCCACCGAGCCCGGCAAGTGACAAATATTTTAACAATTCCTTTCCTTCAGGTTTGACAGGGCAGTAGAGCCATGGTATGGTTCCAACTTCTCTAAGAATATTGTCACCTCACAGTGATAAATCCTTAAGAGACCACAGTTTCAAATAGCAAAAACTTCATGTTGATTTGAAATGTAAGAGTGGGTAGCAAGAGAAAGAGAGTAGAAATGCAAGAATGGAAGTAAATACTTATTCTGAAATATTTAGAATCCAAACAAGAACAAATGGGCAGCACAATGAAATCCAAGTTGCCTTTGCCACGTGCTTTTTAAGCAAAGGGAAGGTATAATTTCCAAGCCCAACCTTGCAAGTTGAGGCATGCCCTAACACGCTCTTCTGGTGACCAGCCATCCACACTATCCATCATCTTGCACTGTTCATTCATAGCTATCAAACAGGATGACATGTCATACAAAGTAAGAATAATGAAGGTCACAGGAATTTGTGCAATTTATTATTGGTGTTAAGCCATATTACTTTAGCCATTGCTTAACCAAAATTTGCTTAGCACAATTGTGTCTCTGAGCAAAGGGTTGTAATTATCAAGTGACTTTTCAAATATCAACTCTTACTGAAAGTGTCAGACTGGCCACAGATCACCTTGACCTCTGTTGGAGGAAACGCCTGCTCATGACACACATTGTTGTTTTTTTTCCCATAGAAGCTACAATCTTAATTTTCTTCTATCTGGAGTAATTTTTTTCTAATTTTTAAAAGAAATGCATGCCTTGATTTCTTTGCTGCTGTCATTTGAAATTCTTAAAAGCAAGATTACCTGTCCTGTCTGAGCGCAAATTTAGAAGCCTCCTCCTTGTGTTTGTGTTTCCATGGTAAGTGTCAGGGAGACTGCAGAATCTCCTGGGCAAGCAACTCTACCTGTGTCCAGAGTGACAGCCACTGGCACTGAGTTAAACGGAGCAGAAGACAGGGATCCCTCTGAAAAAAGGACCCTTGCACAGAGGGGCTGATTTGAGACAGAAGTCATCCAGAGAAAGGAAAGAGTTTACAATGACAAGCTGAATTCAGAAGCAGGCCATGAAGTCTGAAGAGCCATTGTGGTACCAGAGAAGGGCGAGGTTTTCCTCACCCATCCCACTGGGTAACTAAAGCCACCCAGCTTACTAAGCACACGGGGGGCGTAAAGCAGTACCTTTTCCCTTCTATTCGTAATACATCGATTCCAAAGCCCCATTGTAATGAAGCTGTTTTTTTTACCTTTCCCTTGGAGTAGTGAGAGTCATCTGCAGAGGACCAGGGTTGCCTGGCCTTTCATCTGATTGAGGAGCAAAGCAGGAGACCAGCAATGAAGTGTCACAGCTTAAGTTGTGCTGAGATGGGATGTTCAGTGGCACTGGGTCTCAGCAGCAGGGAGGCCTGGGAATGCAGTGGCTCTGTCTGTATGCAGTTTCCCAAGACATGTCAAGAAGGAGCTAGCTAGTTGGTGATTACTCTCTAGCAGAGTTGGGTAAATCAATTCTGTAAAGAACCAGATGGTGAGTGTGCAGTCTTTGAGGGCCATACAATCTCATGCTCTGCATTTTAATGCAAAAGCAACCAGAGATAACACATAAACAAATGAGTATAGCTATACTCCAAAGCAACCTAGTAGACACTGAATTTTGACTAGTATATAATCTTTGGTCCATGAAACTATTCTTCTTCTGATTTTTTTTTAACCATTTAGAAATGTAAAAACTATTCTTAGCTCTGGGCTATACGAAACATGTGATGGCCTAGATTTGGCCCACCAGTCTCATTTGCTGAGCCAACTCTGTCTCACCCACAGCCTCATCGCCTGAAAGATCGTGATGGTGGGCCACCCAGAACCAAGGCTCTTCGTGAGAGAAGATTCCTGTCAGCATGCGGTTTCTTCCTTCAATTTTGTTTCTATGGCTCCTCCTCGCCCCTGGTGGTCCTGTCTCTCAGGGGATTGTCAACTCCTGGAGAAAGAAGAGGCGGAGCTCTCATCTTTACATACTGTGTATCTGGCAAACTGCCCACCTCTTACATGTGTTTACCATAAATAGTGAATGGATACATTCATGTTTTTCCCTTCGTATTACTTTTTAAGAGTGCCTAACTACCTAGCCACAGCAAAGCTGGAAAGGACCAGATGGACTCTAATTTCTTTTTGCAGTCATTATCAACACAATCAAATGGAAGAAGCCAAGATGTGGTGCCCAGCTGCTTTGCCAATGTTCTTCCCAGATTCCTCATTTGCCTTCGAAACTCTCTTATTTATATTTATCAGTGTAGGGTCTGCTCGTTCCAGTTCTGTGGCTTGCAGATGCAGTTTTTCTTCCCTAAAGTGTATGTACTTTTTTTTTTTTACTTCTTCTGCATATTTGTTTAGGTAATAACCTCCCTCCCCCATATGTTCTATGAATTATTTCACTTGAGAATCAACACTTTAATCTTAGAATCTGGCTAAACATCTCATGAGAACCTCAAGGAATAGTTGTTGGATAAATTACTGAATACATTTAAAGAGGACTGCCTTCATATCTGTCCATATTCTCAGCATATGACAGAGCATCCTACCCAAAGTACGTTCTCAGTAGAAATTATTAAAGTTAATATTTGATTTTAAAATGAAGACATCATTAACAGCACATTGGAGACAGAAGCGTTGCCTTATTATTTTTTAGAGTGCATGACGTATTCCCCACAAATAGCACTTGCTATAATAGAGCAGGACAATTAATGAAATAATTAATGCATGCATGCATGAATAAAACTAGAGACATCTGACCTATAAACAAAACTTTTCGGGAAAATAGTCTCTTGTTCTTTAAAACTTGCATAATATTTTCCATTTTCTGTCTTTTTTTCCACAAATTTGGAAGTCCTTTGTTTGGCATTACCAGTCACGAAGGGACAAAGGGCAGAGGTTGCCAGGATCTGTTTTTCTGACTCTCTTTTCCTCTTTTCCTGAGGAAAAACCAACAGAAGACCACAATTATTTTTCTGACTTTTGCTTTCACATGCGTCTTATTTTTTTTCCATTCTGTGCATAGGGGAGCCTTTAGGGCTTCCTATGGATCCTTGAGTAGGACAATGCCTGTTGCAACCTGTGATGGCTTGGAGGTCCAAGGATTGTACTCCCAGTGCACCTTCCCTGAGCACCTTCCAGTCATGTGGGTGTGGATGCTTCACTTAAACTCCCCCACAATGTTTTCCTACGGCAGGTACAATACACTGTGGAGGTTCTCTCTAAAGCAAAGGTGTGATGCAGATTCCCCTTCTATCCCTAAGGAAATAAAAATATACTGTATCTAGAGGAAAAATAAACCGCACAGAAATAAACTCAAAGGTTTATTATACCATAAAACTTGATATTTGGAAAGTTTCTGCAGCCAGATCCAAAGAAAAAGAAGCTGTACAAATTAAGCAACAATTAAAATGGCATCACTCACTCCACTTTATTATGCAGTGACCACTTCTCCAGGGGCGCATGCATCAGCTTGTTCTTAAAACCACTAACTTAACATTCGCTGAATTCTCACGTGTCCATTATGACCTTTCATCAAGGTCCTGAAGAAAAACGGACCTCAAACCTGGTTAATGAAAAAGGAAGGGGAACTAATTAAAATATGTCTTAAGGCACAACGAGCTAATATTTTAAGATAGTAATTTGATGTAAGAACTGGTTTCCAAGATCACTTCATCAACAGAGTGTATGCTTATACCAAGTGTCAATTTCCTTGAGGCATAATGTATGCTTAGCTCTGCCAACAGATTGTATGAGATTGCATATCTGTGAATTATGTATCCACTGTACTCAGTAATACTCTGTTTGATCCCAAGGAACTAGTCTCCATTGACTGAAAAGGGCCAAGTGATAACTTAGAAATAAAAAAGATAACAATCACCAGATTTTCATATGTAAGCTTTGTACATTCAATTGAGCAATAAAAATTAACACTTCCAACTTCCTGCTATAAGTGTGTCTGTAAAAAGGCTTTTGATTGCAATTAAGGGAATGGTAAATTAACATAAACTTATATCCTGAGAATGCCTACTGTTTAATTAATAAGAAGCTTGAGGCTTGGTCGTCTCATGGTTGATTTAGAAGCTCCCCCATATCTTACTTGGGGTTGCTGAAATTTTATTGATTATTTCCTCGTGGTCACGAGTCATATGTAAGAGTGTAATATGTAATAAGGAAGGGATAGATCTTAAATGTTTCCTACACTAAAATCTGTGACTTTTTAATCTGGGAAGGAATGTACCTAGTAAACATCCCCGTATATTTCACTGCAGAGAACCTAGTGACATTCCCATTGCTGGACCAATCATTGGCAAAGAAGAATTAAGCCTTGATTACTAATTTAGAGGAGTCATAACTCATACTTTGAAGGTAGAGAAGGAAGCTACATTCCCTTGGATTAAAGAAATTTTCCTAGATACAAAATTGGGATAATGTTAACAGTGAAGAAGGTGGAAACTGGGTCTTATTTAGGCAACTAAAAGTGCTACCAATGAAAATCTGAATATATAACAAGGAAATAATTATTAAAATATCACTTTATACAATATAGTTAAATATCATGAAGTTATTTACAAGCATGTGTCTAGATAATACCTATTCTCCCACTGCGATGTCCAAAAAGGTGAGAAATTCAGGTTGTAAAAAGGAAACAAAAACAGTAACAAATGTCCAAATTATGCAATTTTACTTGTATGGGCTTGGGAAAATTTGAGAAAGCATACACTCAGACTTGTTAACTTGGATTACTTATCGGTTACTTCATAAAAGGAAGGAATGAGGGTCTATGTTCAAGTCTTTCTCCATGCGCCTTTGCATTGATTTATCACTTACAATGACTTTATACTTACTTTTCCTGGCACAACCTAACTGAGCTTTTCATTAACAAAGGAGCCGTGAACATCAGAAATGATAGCACGTTAAACATAACTAAAAGATGCTAACAGACAGAAGAACTGTTTGGTGAGCATGAGTCCAAGGGTAGAGGACAGTGAAAATAGAAACTGAAATTTAATGCGCACCTATTACATGCTAAGAGTCACCCTGGGAAATGGGTAATCTTTATCCTATTATTCCTATGACTATTCTAAAAGGTCAGTGCAACTATTATTCTGTTTTGATAAGTAAGAAAACTATCTTAAGAAAAGTAAAGAGACTTGCTCATGGTCAGAAAGTCATTAAGTCGCACATCAGGAATGCAAACCCTTGTCTGACTGACTCCAGGTCCCTCACACAGACCCTGGCTGGTTATTTACACATGAAAAGTAAGGGGAGATCACTTGTAGCCTGGATAGACAGCCATGGTACCATGCAAGAGCAGTGAGATTGTGACGGGTCTGGCCAAAAGGCAGAAAGGTGGAGATGGGTCATACGCATGGATAGGAAATAAGTGTAAAATAGTCAAGTTAGATCATGTGAAGAGGACTTGAAAAAAATATGACAGAAATGTAACCTAAACTTACATTAAACAAAGACACTAGAATCTTTCATATTTGGTTTTCTTTACTTCAACTTGGTTTGGGTTAGTTTTGCTTGTTGGGGAAGGTTTTGATTAGGTAATGGATTGAAAAAAAATGCTCACAAGCTGTTTCCCACTTTTGAACATTCTTATTAAATACAATATTTGCTTCATGCAATTTAGAAAATATAAAATGGCAAAAAAGATAAAAATGATATTTATCAGTGATCTCTGCCTTATACACTTTGTCTTCACTCCATGTGTTTGTTAAAAGCATAAAATCACTCTTAATGTACTATATCAAAGGCTTCATACTTTCAATATAGTGTGAACATTTTTCTATGCCTTTTAATATCCTTTTATATAACTGCATAATTTTAAAATTGATATACCCTAATTTACTTAATTAATCCTTATTTTTATTTATGTTTCCTTCTAATGTTCACTTTTTAAAAATAAAACAAAACAAGTGTAATAAACTGAAAACAGAATAGAATTAAAGAATTATAAAAAAGAAATCATTTCTGAAAAAGTACACTTAAATAATAAAAAAAGTTCTTAAGTATGGAACATTTCCCCTTGATGAATCAATACTAAAAACAAATAAAAATAGTAAATAGCAATGATTGGTGATTACTTATTTATTCTTTCAAGTCAATCTCAACTCAACAAATATGCTTTTCATTTAATTTATATCAGTTTATTCAATTTTAACATGACAATGTTTACATGATAAATATCCACCCTTCAGAACTGTTGCAGAATGAGAAGGGAGTTTAATAGACAACATGCTGGTTTTAAGAGCTCTTACCCTTACGTAAGGTTAGCATAGGTAGAAAACAAAACCAACAATAACATTATTAATAGGATGCTAAAAATGTTTGCAAGTATATTAAATCCTTAAAACTAAAAAGGTATTTTATGTCCAGTATACAGAAGAAAACACTGAGGTTCTTATAATTTTAGTAAGTCAACCCAGGAAATTGACTTTGTCATAAGGAAACTACACACAAATACACAAAAAAGCCCTGGACCAGATGGCTTTCCAGTAGAATTCTATAAAACATACAAGGAGGAACTGAAATCAATCCTTCTGAACATATTCTAGGCAGTTGAGAAAGATGGAACTCTCTTCAAATCATGTTATGAAGTTAACATCACATTGATACCCAAACTGGGTAAAGATCCAACAAAGAAAGAGAACTACAGGCCAGTATCCTTAATGAACACAGATACTAAAGTTCTCAACAAGATTCTAGCAAACCAGATCCAACAACTCATCTAAAAAATCATCCCCCATGACTAAGTAGGCTTCATCCCTGGGATGCAAGGCTGGTTCAACATCCACAAGACCATAAACATAATCAAATACATCAACAGATATAAAAACAGCAACCACATGATTATATCATTAGATATGGAAAAAGCTTTTGATAATATCCAGCAATACTTCTTGATAAAAACACTCAACACCTCGGCGTAGATGAAGCATACCTCAAAATAGTAAGAGCCATCTACAAGAAACCCATAGCCATTAAACTGCTAAACAGACAGAAATTGGAACCACTTCTCCTGAAAACTGGAACAAGACAAGGCTGCCACTCTCTTCCCTCCTGTTCAACACAGTGTTGGAAGTCCTAGCTAGAACAATCAGACAAGAGAAGGAAGTCGGGGTAGCCAAATAAGAAAAAAGGAAGTTTAGCTATCCCTTTTTGCAGACAACATGATCCTGTACCTTGAAAACCCAAGAGAATCGGTCAGAAACCTCCTTGCAATGATAAAAGACTTTGCAAAGTTTCAGGGTAAAAAATAAATTGCAAAAGACAGTCACATTCCTATACATTAATAATACACGAACAGAAACTCAAATAAAAAGCACAATCCCATTCTCAATAGCTACAAAAAAATGACATACCTTGGCATCTTCCTAACCAGAGAAGTGAAAGACCTTTACGATGAAAATTACAAAATACTGCTGAAAGAAATCAAAGATGGCACAAATAAATGGAAAAATAGTTCATGTTCATGGATTAGAAGAATCCACAGTGTTAACATGTCCATACTACCCAAGATAATTTACAGATTTAACGCAATACCCATTAAATTACCAGCATCATTCTTCTCAGACCTGGAAAAGACTATACAGAAATTCACATGGAAACATAAATGATCTTGAATACCAAAACAATCCTCAGCAAAAGAAACAAAGTAGCTGGGCTGGATGGCTCAACTTGTAATCCCGTGCCTTTGGGAGGCTGAGGTGAGTGGATTGCCTGAGCCTGCAGGTTCGAGACCCTCCTGGGCAGGCGAGACCTCATCTCTACAATAAATAAAAAAAAATTAGCCGGGCATGGTAGCATGCACCTGTAGTTCCAGCTACTTGGAAGGCTGAGGCGGAAGGATCACTGGAGCCCAGCAGGTCGAGGCTGCAGTGACTGGGAGCAGCCACTGCACTCCAGTCTGGTTGACAGTAAGACTCCAACTCAAAAAAAAAAGAAACAAAGTGGGAGATATCATACTTCTAGACTTTAAACTTTATGACAGGGTTACTATAATCAAAACTGCCTGGTATTGGTACAAGAACAGGTATATAGACCAAAGGAACAGGATAGAGATTCTGGAAGAAAAACCTCAATTCCTTAACCAATTCACCTTCAACAAGGTCTCCACCAATGACCACTGGGGAGAGGAGAACCTATTCAGTAAATGGTGCTGGGAAAACTGGCTGACCACATGCAGACAATGAAAATGAGACCCCTGCCTATCACCATACACAAAAATCAACTCTAAATAGATCAAAGACCTAAATGTAAAACCTCAAACTATAAGAACCTTAGAAAATGCAGAAAATGCCCTAATGGAAATTGAAATAGGCAACCAATTCCTGGTCAAAACCGCAAATGTTCATGCCATAAGAGGTAAGATAAACAAGTGGGACCTCATCAAACTGAAAAGCTTCTTCAAAGTAAAACAAACCATCAAGAGAGTGGGAAGACAGCCCAAAGAATGGGAAAAAATATTTGCCAACTGTATATCTGACAAAGGCCTAATATCCAGGATCTACTCGAATGTGCTGAAAAGAAAAAGAAAAACAAAGAACCTCATTACAAAGTGGCCAACAGACATGAACAGACACTTCTCAAAAAGACACATGTGCAACCAACAGCTAAATGAAAAAAATGCTCAGCCTCACTCGTTACCAAAGAAATGCAAATCAGAGTCACACTCAGATACAACCTAACTCCAGTCAGGATGACCAGCATCAATAACTCAAAAAACAGCAGATGCTGGAGAGGATGCAGGGAAAAGGGAGCACTTCGCCACTGTTGGTGGGAGTGTAAGCTAATACAACCTCTGTGGAAAACAGTTTGGTGATTCCTAAAAGATCTCAGAATCGACCTTCCATACAACCCTGTAATTCCCCTTCTGAGAATACACCAGAAGGAATTCAAAGCACTCTATGAAAAAGTACCTGCAGACGCATGTTTACTGCAGCATTATTCACAATACAAAAAGATTGAACCAACTGTGCTGCCCATTGACAGAGGACTGGATAAAGTAAAAATGTAATATAGATACACGGTGGAATATTACGCAGCCATAAAGAAGGACAAATTATGAACTTTGCAGCAACTTGTATGGACTAAATACTATAACACTGAGTGATCTGTCACATAAAAGAAGAATTGAGTACCCCATGTTCTCACTCATAAGCGGACCTTGAACAGTTATCATAATACTATAAGTCAGGGATTGGCAGTAGTTGGAAATTGCCAGGGGAGGGAGGGGGGAGGCCACCTCATCAACAAGGGGACCTGCATATGACCATCTGTATACCTGACCTTTAGTTGTACCCCACATTAAGAAAAAACGAGAAAACGACTTGAAGATTGGGAGTACCTTTGTCTGTGTCTGTGTGTATATGTGCAGGGAAGATGGTGTACAGATGGAAGGGAAAGCCTGGACCACGGGGTCTGGTGCCTCAGTGGGGCAGCAGGAAAGATCCTCAAGAGAGTTTGAGCCCCAGGGACACTCACGCATCTCAGCACGTTTCATGTCCTCATCAAATGGTTCAAGAATTATGCATTATTGAAATCTTTGCCAGTTGGTGCCCAGAGCTGTCACAACTATTGTCTGATCACTCACCATTGTCAGTTTCACACCAACCCTCCCCAACCACAGGTTGGATCTCAGTCAGTGACTAACCCCGGGGTGCAGAAATTGGTCCTCCTTTTTTCAATGTGGGACGATTCTGCAAAATGTGTATTGTAGGGCTCTCACACCCAGCTGTATTTGTGTATCCAGACCCCACACCCACAGTTGCATAAAGTCAGCAAGATGCAACAGTTGTGTCTAGGTCAAAGTCCAGGTCATGCGAATATGGAAATCAAACAGAGAGTGGCATTAGAGGCTTATCTCTTACTCTTGCATTCATTTATTTGCCCACCCATTTATCCATTTATTAATATTCTCAATTATTGTTTCATTCAAAGTATCACCTGACTCTTGCTTTATTTGTTCATCTGTTTTAAAGTGCATGTGTTTAGTGTGTTGGATTCTGAGAGCATACAAAAGAAATAATACAACCAGTGTTCTCAGTCAGTTACTAACCATGGGGTACAAAAATTAGGACCCCCTTCCTCAAAATAAGACAATTCTGGTGAAATTTTTGATCATGAAGGAAGCAAACGTAAGAGTACATTAGTGTGCAGAAAGGTCTTCATAGCATTTTACAGCATAACCTGTGAGCGAGCCAAAGAGCAGTATGGGTAGGAGGATTAAGCACCGCCATAAAAGTCTTTATACATGAGGGCATGCTTGACTGTTTTTGAGGGAGGTGATGGCAGGGATGACGGCGTAAGGCTGTCTCAAAAAAGAGAAGGCAGGAAGGAAGGACCACCCTAGACATTTTGCAGATGCGCAAACCGAGAAGACGTTGACGCGCTCAAGTGTTCAGTGGGGCAGTCAAAGCCCAGAGCAGGGGGAAGAATGGCCAGGAAGGGAGATGCCCGGACTGGAGTCTCCAGACATAAGCATTGAAGGCTGCGTGGGAGCTGAGATCTCAGTGCCTGCCGGCAGCCAGCCAATAAAGAGATTTCACCAAGGTTCATGGCCGTGCTAGATGCCTCAGGTGGACAGCAGAGTGGGACTGGGGAGCAGAGCCTGAAGCAACTGGAGCGAGGCTGTTGGAGTCCTGGGGGCAAAGAAGGCTTCATCCATTACCTTCTCCCGAGAGAGAGATGGGGAGGCAGAATTGTCAAGACATGGCTCCTGTTTGGGGGTTGGATTAAGTAGCCACACGTGAAGAACGTTTGAGGGAAGAAAAAGAGTTCAGGATTATTGTCTGGTTCTTTGCAAGGGCGAATCGTGGTGGCTTCGTGAACCAACACTGCTGTCCTTTCTCTCTGCACTGTGCTTATTCAAAGCTTCATTCCTAAAAGGAAAGCATGACTTAAATTCAGGATACTTCTTGTTAACTATTAAATGCTTGGCAATCCCTTCGGTAGAACCAGGCCGATCCATGATTGGACTCCTCCCACTTCCGCAAATTTTCCATAAATTTGACCACAGAAGACAGACGTCTCCCTTTGTGTGGCTGTTCATGTTTTGGTAGGCTGACAGTTTTAAAACAGATGTTTCTACTCACTCAGCCTTAACGAAATCTGAAAATATAAAAGCAGGGTATCTCTAAAGGTTGTGTGAGTCTATCTAAATGCCACAGCTTAATGCTCTTCCCGGTTTTTGAAATAAAGTATGATGTATCAAGGAAAGAAGTTGGAAATTTGATGGTTTACTCAATCCAAAATTCTACTTATTTGTTTGTCTGTCTGTTTAATTGTTCATTTAATGTGAGTCAAAGTCTCACTCTGCCTCCCATGCTGGAGCGCAGTGGCAGAAACAAAGCTTGCCACAACCTTGATCTCCTTCTGCCTCAGCATCCCACGCAGCTGGGACTCCAGGCGTGTATCATCACGCCTCGCTATTTTAAAACATTTTCAAATTTTAGTTAATTCATTTAATTTTTTTGAAGAGGCCAGGTCTGGCTATGTTAGCTAGTCTGGCCTCCAACTCCTGGCCTCAGGCCGTCCTCTTGCTTTGGCCTCCCCAAATGCTGGGATTCCAGGTTTGACCTACCACACCTGGCCTTATCTTGAATATTTCTCGAGGACCCCTTCTGTCGCACGTTGAGGCAGATGGGAAGGGGGACCTGGCTGCCCACCTGGGATCAGATTCAAGAGGCACGCCCCCAAAACAAGAACAACTAATTTTAACAAGCACTTATTAAGCTCTTCGTAGTAGCTAATTCATATTCACATATTCAGCCTACATTTTATGGAAACAAAAGGAATCGGATGTTTTAGTCTTTTTTTTTCAGTGTGGGATACAAGTCAGGATTAGACATATACTTGGCACATCATGCAGGTGAAATTTGGGCCTCCTTTTTTTCTTCACTTCTGTTGGTTTGGGATCAGGTGCGCTTACTGATGTTATGTGTCCCTCCCTCCCCACCCGCAGAATAAATATTTTAAAGTACCTACTGAATGTCGAGCGTCGTCCTGATCGGCTTTGCATGACACGCTTACTCCAAACCTCTCAGCGGCTCGATGTACTATGACCTGGCACGGAAGCCCACAGAGGCCTGGAGGTGAAAAATGCCCCACAGAGGGCAGGGCCAGGGTCCCAAAGGGAATCCCCAAAGTTTTTTATTTAGGGTCCAGGCTCCTTTTCTTTATTCACGTGTCTTGTCACGTCATATTTCAATTTGTGCTAAAGAATACGCCTTCAAAATTAGGTGGAGCTGTGTTACTGCTTAAATTCTACAGGTGAAACATACATTTTATTCAAAATCTAATTACTTAGAAGCAAATAAAAAGAATAAATAGAAAGTTTAAATTATAGCATTTTAAAGAAAGATGGAATATAAAGACTAAAAATACCAATTTCAGTTCTGCTTGGAGCAGGTGGGGGCCAGCACACTTTCTTTGAAAACAAACAATGAAGAGTTTATTCTACTAGTTTAATGGACGAGGTTTTGTATTTTCTCAAGGATTCTTGCCCTGAAATGACTGGTTAACTTTCCATGCTGCCTCTGAATATCTATATGGATTTCTTCCAGGTTCTAAGTTTCTGTATGAAACTTTGAGTGTGTTTCTGTGACTAAGTCAACCTAGTATCTGCCTGCAGTTAACACATGAGTAACTTGATTTCATACCAAATGGCCACTCCCAGGGGTTCCCCTTAATGACTAAAATGTGAGAGGATGACTTATTTGTTCTTGTTGCTTTTTTTTCTTTTAAATTGGGTTTTTTTAAGGGATGGAATTGCATCAGTCATTTATGTGCTCATTGTAATAAAAGTGGCAACAATCAAATCAATTTTAAAGTGGTTGATTAGGGAAACTCAATTGCTAATTCATAAGTTTGAGCCAACTTTAACCAGTGGCAACTTGCATACATAATAGATAATCCAATTTTACTTATCTTTATATTTTTTAAGTAATGCTTATAGATGTTATTCTAAGTACTAGATGAATATTAACCGATTTGATGTGCCTACCAGTTTTGTTGCTACAGCACATATAAAATGTGACCCATCTTATAGATGAAGACACGAGTCTCAGAGAACAAAATGACTTTCCTCAGGTTACACAGTTTGTAAGGGATGGAGCACACATCTGCCTCCCTCATTTGTTCCGCCCCTAGCCTCATCGGTGGTCTGAGGTGTTTCCTCTCTTCCAACACATTGATTCCAGCCTCTTTTCCTGGTAGTGCTAAGAGAAGCGATCTCCATCAGAAAAAAGAGAAAAGACAGAGACTTATTTATGTAGAGTAGCTGCATGCTTAAAAATATATAGTCACCAATGCAATTCTACCCGAAGACGTCATTATGCCCAGAGAAGAAGGACGGCAAAGAAATGTAGGAGGAAGGTTAAGTGAGAAAAAACCACTTTTAAATCCCCATTCAGCAAACATGGTGCTGATTGAACGGCCACTGACTGTTAGCGTAAAAACTGTGACCATCACGGCCTAGACCCCTTCCCTGCAAGAAATAAACGTTCGTTCTTTCTACTAAGGGAATTATCCAGTATAACTTTCCAGCCATTTCAGAGCATAGCAGCAGTGTTACATGAAGGACTTTGATATTTTATTCACCAAATGACCTCATAAGTTAGATTAATATTTGGTATCCATCTTCCAAATAGCTTTCTTGAGTTTTAGATTTAAGATGCTGCTTTTAAAGGCACACTGCTTCTAAGATAAGACTGAACCTCAAATTTAAATATAGGGCTTTTTTGTTTGGAGACTTTTCCTTACGGAGTGTTTTAAAAAGAAACAGACAACCTTGAAAGCATAATCCTATATGGAGAAGATACTTTGTATCACAAAGTCCAGTGATAGGTTACCTTTACCTACATTGCATGGTTTCTCCTTTCCTGTCTCTAATTATAAAAACAAATACTTCACAGTTAAAGTTGATTCCTGACCAATGGCCACTATTTTTGTGCCTGCATGCGATTCTGAATTACTCTGTAGGGAGGTTGGGTCAAAAGGATAAACTTCCCCAAAGTCTTGGAATTGATTCGGAAGTGTAATTTTCAGTGAACACATTGTTTGAAAAAAATGCTTCTCCCTTTTCATATATTTTTTCCCCCTTGACATTCTTCTGTGCCCTAAGGCTAGACTATAAACTCCTACTCTGAGATGTCAGTTCCTGGTGATCTCTCCCATGGAAAACAAACAAAAAAGAAAACTCATTATGAAGCTTCACATTTCAGGCTGCCATTATGCAACAATTACAAGAGAGGAGTTGCAAACAACTTCCACTAGGCGTTTTCTTTTTATCTTCTTGACTGGGTAATTAATTACAGTGGACTTGAAGTTAGAGAAAAGTTATAATTTCTATAGTTTTGCTTTTTTTTAGCAGATACTTCTCATATTTGAATGATAGAATGCCTACCATTTAAAAGATCGATATATAATTTGGTTAAGCCTTTCAGATTCTGAACAATAATGAAAGAAAGAAGTGGTAAATAAATGGCAAATAGGATTGTCTATGAATTTGTTTTTTAGACCTTATATTAATCTTTTCCGGGTTGATAGGTATTTAAAAATATTAGTCCAGATAAACATATTGCCAATCTGTCTTTCGTTTTAAAATGAATCCCATTTCTTTTGTTTGCATTTCAATTCACTTTAAGGAGTCACAAATAAAATATATTATATCATAAGAATCATAAAATGCAGGTGTTAGGATGAAAGAGCATCTTAGCACCTGCGTTTTATGGGGATATAAAGGAGATATATTATACAGTTAAAAGAAAGTTTGCTTTGCCTTTGTTTCCTCTGAGAAAGAATTTAAAAGTGTTTGGTTCATCTAGGAAGAAACATAAACTAGCTATGTGTGTTTTTTTGTTAAAAAAAAAAGAAGAAGAAAAGAAAAAAATAAAAAAGCCTCGCTTCACAGTAAGACTATCATGAATGTATGCTATAAATAAGACATTTGGATTAAATGACGTTATAAATACAAAACCCGAATACACTAAGCGAGGGCGTGTGGTAACCGCCATTTGTTACTTCCCAGTTTATTTTGTTTCTAAAAAGCTGAAGTGGGCTACATATTTACAAGTCGCCACTCCCACCCAAGGTGCCTGCCTGGTTTTATGCACCTGGGTTACAGAGAATTTGCAAGCCCTGTCAAATAAAATGATGGATGAGTCCCAGTCAGCTTTGGCATTCGCCAGGACTCCAGACAAATGTAAATTTGTGAATCAAAGGCAGCAGCAATCAATCCGTGTCTGTTACTAGGCAGCACGGGCATTCAAATGATGATAAGAGGATGTCTTCCAACAAAGCAAAACCCGACAGCACCACCAGCGGGAAAGCTCCATCTGTCCTTGAAAAGACTTGACACAGAGTCAGGTTCCATGACCAAGTAAATTCCTGCGAGCTTTTAAGTGGATGCTTCCCTTGGGGTTTGTATTTATTTGTACCTTGATTGCAGTCGTTTCTGTAGCCTGGCTCAACCTTCTGCCAAGATCAGATGGGTGGAAGTGAGCTGACATCCCAAACTTCAATTAGCCCCTGGAGGTGATGCCTTCACAAATGGCCTCTCACTTGCAGTTGAAAGCCTCAGTGTTTATCTTCAAAAGCTCCTGGCAGAACTCATCTTTCAGGAAGACGGAGTGCTTTCAAATTTGACTCTTAAAAATGCGCAACCAAAAAGTTTTCTGCTCTGCTGATGCTTTTCTTAGGCAAGGCAGAACTCTTTTACTAACCAACAAAGGAAGGAGAGAATTGAAAACTTTCCCTCCAAAGATGTCACCGTGAAGGACCATCAGGAAGACAGTGAACAATGGGCAACCAACTGTCAAGGATCAAAAGGCTTCGCTGGGGCTGTGGGAAAGAGGGTTCCAAGGTGTGGAACAGCTAAGACTTCACACGTGGAAAGAGCAATAGGGGAAAATCAGCATGTTTAGCTTTCTCTATGGAGGAGAGGACCGGTAACATGGACAGTTCCATTACAAGGTTGAAAATGACTCTCTTAGGGACAATGCAAAAAAAAAAAAAAAAAATTAGGAGAGGAAAATTCACAGTAAAAATGAGTTGAGAAGCCAGTGCCGGTGCTTGGTTTATGTTATCTTCTGGAATACTCATGGTCATCCTGTAAGGTCGCAATATTATATCCTCTTACAGACAACAGGCATGAGACTCAATAACAGGTAGTTTAATTTCAGCCAAAATTAAGTTCTGAAGGAAGACTGCCTATCCCTCCGGGTGAACAATTTTTTTTTTCACATTGCCCTTAAGTTTTGTTTACACTTGCAAGAGCTTGCATTTTCTTAACAGCCACAATGGTGCTCACTTTCTGCGTGGTGGGGAAGATAAAGGGTTCGTTCTCATGTATCTTATCATTGCCATATACTTGAGGACACTTTCAATTTCTACCTTTCAGCTCTTACAGATGTTCATATTTTGTGGTCACAACTGGCCTGATGCTATTTCTGATGTATCAATAGATAAACATTTTTAAAAATCGATCACTTGGCAGTAATTTTCCATGCATGAAATTATGGTACAGTCTTTTCTAAATGTAAAGACCTAAGGCCAATTCTTAAAATTATTACCATTATGTGACTTAATATCCAGAATAAATGAAAAAAGTAACTAAGTGATTCCTGATGCTATCTAAAGTTAATTTGAAATTTGGTATATTTTTCATATTGTCATCATATTATTCTAAATATTTCTGCCAAATTTGGTTAGTTCTAAAGATCTATGCTCATTCATAGGATAATAAATGAATAAACATTGAAACGGGAAAATACTTTTAGCTCTATATTATGGAAATGTATTATGTTTATATCTAGCATCAGAATTCTCCAAGACAATACAAGTCAGTCAGATTATTTAGCAATAAAAGATGAGGTCTTTTACTTTGATTTTGAGAAGGAAAGAGAAGAAATAAAAGGGGACTTTTAGTGGGAGTAAAGTCAGAGGAAAACTGGGCTGAAGGGGGGAAAGGTAATTCCACAGAGGATTACAAAGTTATCTTTTAGTTTAAATGATCAAATTCTTAATTTGACACTTTCTTGTCTTGCTCTCAAGTGGTTGACTCCACCCTATTATTTAATTGATATTCTCGGAGAGCTTGAGCTGTCTGCTTAAGTGAATGTGGCATCTGTTGATATGATCCTAATTCTGGAAAGTGGCTGGATAGCCGCTGACATCTTGATTACACACATATTCGATGCAAGTACTATGTACACATTTACATCGGCACACATGTATATACAAGCAAATGTTTAAGAGCTATATGCTTACATGCCTTATTCTGTCCTCATAGTATTTTTTAGACTAGACAGTGCTTCACAAATGTGTATAGTGATAATATGACATAATCAAATGCAGATGTGTCTGATTCCAATGCCCATTATATTTATCACTACGTTTTTAAATTTTAAAGTAAGATAATACTGATAATTATAGTAAGCACTTGAAATAAGTGATCTTTCTATTTAACTGCTTCGTGTCAGCACTATTTTAAGAACATCTGTTAATGTACTAAGCCTAATCACAACATGCTCTTAATACTTACACAAAATAAGAGTTAAGTAACTGGCCCAAGGTCACAGTCCTACATGCCAATACAAGAGGGTTCTCTAGCATCTTCATTTCATGCATCACAGTATCTCCTGCTTGTCACAGAGGCTACTTGCAAGCTATATGTCACATAAAAATATCTGTTATTTAAATATCAAGTGTTGAAGAAGCTGCTGGGAGTGACTTTTTTCCGGCTCTGGGTTCTAGGCTCTGCCTCACTACTGCAGCACCTGGCCAGAAACCAGCAGCAAGGGCTGCGGTGGGAGCACAGTGAGGGAGCCAGGGGCAGAGTCCCAAAGGAGAAGATGCAACAGGCGCCCTGCCACCATCTTGAAAACTGGTTAGGGTACTGCTGCAGGTTGCTCACCAGGAAGCAACAGACTCAATTTCTGTGCCTGGCAGGTTAACTACTCAGACACTGATCGTGACTCAGAGGGATTATCTTGAAAACACAAACTTCAGAGGGACAGAGTGAGTGCTGAGTCTCAAGTGTCCCACCCCTACCCAATTCAGCCGTGAGACAAAGGGTGGGACCAGAAAGGGATGAGGAAGACCCCCGAAGAGATCAGCAGTAAGTCCTGAGCTGACCAAACCCCTCCTCCCCAGCAATCCTCTCAACATCAGAACCACACTGCTGGGGCACAACTGAGAGAGATGAACCTGGGTGGAGCCTGGATTTCAGCCACAGTAGGAGGACTCTGCTTCAAGATAAGCCTGGCTGGGGTGCCCCCTGCCAGTACCTGAGGAGGAAACTATCCTGCCCCTCCCCACTAAAGGGGATTCCCTGACCGTACAAGAGTGAAAGGGGAGGATGGAAGACTCACCCACCCCCCAAGTCCTCTCTTCCTTTCCTGAGCCAGACACACGAGAGATTGCTAACAAGGCTGCAGCCCTGCAGGAGACAGCAGAGGGGCTTATCTGTGAGTGGTTAAGAGGAACAAGTACGGAACCTGCCACAAGAGGTCCCATAGTGTCCAGAATTTTTTTTTTAAGTTTTAATTTTTTTTCTTTTTTCTTTTGCATGAATGTGTATGTGAGGGTTTGATCTGCATCCTCCCTTTTTTCTCTTTCTTCATTTGTTTCTGTTTATGTGTGTATATGAATAACTGAGTATTCACCTTTCAGTTTTTTGTTGTTGACGATGCTTTCTCTTTTTTTTTTTAGTTTAATGTGTATATGAATGCATGTGTGAAGGTTCAGTTTGCACTCTCCTTTTATTTTTCTCCTCCTTTCATTTTGTGGTGCGTGTGTGTGTGTGTGTGTGTGTGTGTGTGTGTGTGTGTTTCCTCTTTTTTGTTTTCTTTGGGGGAGGTGTTGTTTTGTTTTGTTTTCCTGCTTGTTAGGGTTTTTGTTTGCTTGTGTGTGTTCTATTATTTTTTTGCCTTGGTTTCTGTTTTTGTTTTTCTGTGTTTTTTTTTTTTACTTTTATTTTTTGTCCTTCCTATTTCATTCTACTTTTCTCTATTCTCCTTATTGCTGTTACTTTCTCCTGGACTCAGGGGGTACACATATGTACCCATTACATCATCATATGGAGTAGTGGTGGGGAGTGGGTCTCAGGGAGCCCATATCCCAGTCAGTGAACATTGTGATTTGCAAGTAGTTTCTGAGTCCTAGCTCCCCATCCTCTACCTTACTTGACTATAGAATCTACAAGAGACAGCAAGGCTCTGTTTCAAGATGGAGCAAATTCAGAGCCTTGATCACGGAAGAATAGAGGTCTGAGCAAACATCAAAAGTCAAAGTTCCTCCCACTGGCACTGAATGACAGAACTAGAGAGAAAAGAAAGAGGTCTGTCACAAATGAGGAAAAATCAGCAGAAGACTGCAGATACTTTCCAGTGCAGCAAAGAGATAACACTTGCAAAATCAGACCTCAGAGCCCAAACAATGGAATTCACAAATGACTGGCACCAGAATACAACCAGAATTAAGGAATGGATGGAAAGTGAATAAGACACGAGAAAGACAAGATGCAACACTGAAAGAACTTGTAACAGAGATATCGGTCATGAAGAACTTCATCCAGGAAAAAAATAGCAAGAAGACAAGCATGGAGCGCAGAATTAATCCAGCAGAAGAAAGAATCTCAGAATTTGAAGACCGAAACATGGAATTAACCTGATCTGTAAAAAGCACAGAAAGAAAACTCAGAAAGACGAACAAAGCCTCCGAGAGATGCATGACTGTATCAAGAGGTCAAACCTCCACATGGTTGTCATCACAGAGGAAGAAAGGGAAATGGAGAACACCTTGGAGCAAGGATTCCAGGAGATTATCCAAGAAAGCTTTCCCCATGTCACTAGAGATGTGACCATCCAAACACAAGAGATACAGAGAATCCCCACAAGATATCAAATGAGAAGGCCAATCCCTAGACACATAGTAATTCACCTACACAAAGTGGGTACAAAAGAAAAATTCCTAAAGTCAACCAAAGAGAAAGGGCAGACTATCTGCTGAGGAAAGTCAATCAGAACAGCAGTAGACCTACTGGCAGAAACACTACAAGCTAGAAGGAACTGGAGTCCAGATTTCAAAGTCCTCAAAGATAAACAATTTCAGTCACAGATTTCTTACCCAGTCAAGCTCAGCTTCATCAGTGATGGAGAATTAAAATCCTTCCTGGACTTCCAATCCCTAAGAGATTATGCAGTTTGCACACCAGTTCTACACACACACAAACACACACACACACAAAATGAAAGAAGAAAAAAAGGAGGAAATGGAAATCAAACCCTCACAGATACATCCATACACACATTAAAATTAAAAAAAATATAACAGCAAAATCAGGGAGATGCTTTAAAAGATATTAAACATAAAAGAAAGAAAGAAAGAAAGAAAAAAGAATGACCACACATTCCCAAGAACAACTCTGCTTTCCTAAGAGAAGAGGAGAACACAGAATAAACAGAGTACATTGCAACTGCAAACTTAAAAACACACACATACATCAACCCAAAAGTTCAAAGAAAACAAACAAAGAAAAAACTTTATAAAAACCTCATAATAGGGATAAACACATTTCAATAGTCAGTCTGACATGAATGGATTAAATGCACTGAAAAGAGATAGGAGGAAAACTGGATTAAAAAAATGATCCAATAATTTGCTGCATTGAGGAAACTCATGTCAACACAAAGGATGAACACAGACTCAAAATTACAGTATAGAAAATGAATTTCAAGGCAAACAGATCAAAAAAGAGGGCAGGAGTTGTGATCCTAATATTAGACAAAAAACCTTTACATTATCAAAAATTTAAAAAGACATGGAAGGTCACTATATAATGATAAAAGGTTCAATCTATCAATAAGAAATAACCATCATAAACATATATGCACTTAACACAGGAACACCAGCATTTATAAAGCAACTAATAAATAAACTAAAAAAAAATTGACTCTAACACTACCATAGCTGGGGACTTAAATACCCCACTAACAACCCTAGATAGATCACCAAGGCAAAAAATCAACAAAGATTGGGAACCTCAACTTAATATTTGACTAAGTGGGCTTAATAGATACTTATAGAACACCATCCTACAACCACAGAATATACATTCTACTCGTCATCACATGGAATGTACTCTAAAATCGATCACATCATCAGCCATAAATCAAGTATAAGCAAATTTCATAAAATCAAAATACTGCCATGCACCTTCTCAGACCACAGTGGAATAAAAATAAATATCAGCATCAATAAAACTCCTCCCAAACCCATAAAGCATGGACACTAAACAGCATGATACTGAACGACTCCTGGGTCAACACAGCAATCAAAACAGAAGTTGAAAGATTCCTGGAAACAAATTAAAAAAAGAAACATCTTCCCAAAACATCTGAGATGCCATGAAAGCAATTCTAAGAGAGGAATTTATATCTCTACAAACACACAGTAACAGCCTAACAAATCACCTAAGGAAGCTGGAAAGGCAAGACCACCAAAAGCCTAACTTCAGCAGATGAATTCAGCTCACCAAAATAGAAGCCCCAAAACAGACATAGAAGACAAAAATTTCTTAGAAAAAAAAATCACCACCAACAAAGAAAGGATTCTTTTAAAGGATAAGCAAGAGTGATGGACCCTAGCCAGAATGTCAAAGAAAAAGAGAGAAAAAGTCAAAATAAACACAATCAGAAGCACAAAAGAGCAAATTACAACTGCCCCTGAAGAAATATAAAAGTTTATCAGAGATTACTATGCACAGCATATGGAAAAAACCTGATAACCTAAAAGAAATGGAGGACTTTCTGATATCACACAACCTGTAAAGGTTGAAACAAGAAGACACTAAGATCCTAAATCGACCAATAACAACCCAGGACATTTACTCTGTCATGAGAAAACTACCTAAAAATAAAAAAAGACCTGGGCCAGACAGCTTTCTAGTCCAATTCTACCAAACATACAAGGAGGAACTGACACCAATCCTATGTGAAAGTATCCCAGGCAATTGAGAAAGACTAAATTCTCTCCAAATCATTTTATAAAGTTGATATCACACTAATACCCAAACTGGGTAAATATCCAACAAAGAAAAAGAACTACAGGCCAATATCCCTGATGAACATAGATGCAAAAATTCTCAACAAGATTCTAGCAAATTGGAACCAACAACACATCTCAAAAATCATCCGCCATGACCAAGTAAGCTTCATTCTTGGGGTGCAGGGCTGGTTCAACATTCAAAAGACCACAAATGTAATCAAATACATCAACAGATGCAAAAACAACAAGCACATGATTATATTATTAGATGCAGAAAAAGCTTTTGATAAAATCCAGCATCTCTTCTTGATAAAAATCTTTGAACATGTAGGCATAGAAGGAACATACCTTAAAATAGCGAGTGCCATCTATGATAAACCCACAGCCAGCATATTGCCAAATGGACAGAAACTGGAAGTATTTCCCTTGAAAACCAGAACAAGACAAGGCTGCCCACTCTCACCCCTCCTGTTCAACATTGGGTTGGAATTTCTAGCTAGAGCAATTAGATAAGAGAAGGAAATCAGAGGTATCCAAATAGGAAAAGAAGAAGTAATGTTATCACTTTTTGCTGATAACATGATCTTATACCTTGAAAATCCAAGAGAACCTGTCAGAAACCTCCTTGCACTAATAAAGGACTTTGGGAAAGTCTCAGGGTACAAAATAAATGTGCAAAAGACAGTCACATTCTTATACAGCAACAACAATCAGGCAGAGAAAAAAATAAAAAGCACAATTCCATTCACAATAGCTAAAAAAAGAAAAAATGAAATACCTTGACATCTTCCTAACCAGGGAAGTGAAAGACCTAAACAATGAGAACTACAAAACACTGCTCAGAGAAATCCAAGAAGACACAAACAAATGGAAAAATATTCCATGCCCATGGGTAGGAAGAATCAACATTGTTAAGCTGTCCATCCTACCCAAGGTAATCTACATATTCAATACAATACCCCTTAAATTACCAACATCATTCTTCTCAGACCTGGAAACAACAATGCAGAAATTATATCAAAACATAAATGACCATGAATAGCCAAAACAAACTTCAGCAACATAAACAAAGTAGGAGGTATCACACTTCTAGACTTTAAACTTTACTATAAGGCTACCAATATCAAAACAACCTGGTATTGGTACAAGAACAGGCATATAGACCAGTGGAACAGGATAGAAATTCCAGAAGCAAAATTTCAATTTCTTAACCAACTCATCTTCGGTAAAGAGTCCATCAGCAATCAGAGGAGAGAGGAAAACCTCTTTAGTAAATGTGCTGGGAAAACTGGCTGACCACATGCAGAAGATTGAGACAGAACCTCGACCTATCACCAAACACAAAAATTAACTCTAAATGGATCAAGAACAATAATACCTCAAGCTATAAGAATCTTAGAAAACAGAAGATGACACCCTTACAGAAATTGGAGTAGACAACCGATTCCTGATCAAACCCCCAGATGTCTGTGCCATAAGAGATAAAATTGACAAGTGGGACCTCATTAAACAAAAAAACTTCTGCAAAGCAAAAGAAACCATCAAGAGAGTGGGGAGACAGCCTACAGAATGGGGAAAAATATTTGCCAACTATATACCTGATAAAGGCCTAACACCCAGGATCTATGGAGAACTCAAATGTGCTGAAAGGAAAAAAGCAAACAGTCTCATTAAAAAGTTGGCAAAAGACATAGGCACTTCTCAAAGGTAGATATATGGGCAGCCAACAGACACATGAAAAAGGGCTCAGCTTCACTAAGCATCAGAGAAAAGCAAATCAAGACGACATTGAGATACCACCCAACTCCAGTAAGAATGGCCATCGTTAATAAAAACAAAAATAAATAGATGCTGGCAAGGAGGCTGAAAAAAGGGAAAGCTTCTAGACTGTTTATGGCAATGCAAACTGCTTCAACCTCCCTGGAAAACAGTGTGGTGATTTTTTAAAGAACTAGAAATTGACTGACCATATGACCCAGCAGTCCCCCTATTGGAAATATACCCAGAGAAACTCAAATCTACCAAAAAGATATCTGCACACACATGTTTATTGTGGCTCTATTCACAGTAGTAAAAACATGGAACCAACCATGCTGCCCATCAAAGCTGAAGTGGTTAAAAAAATATGGTACATCTACACAATGGAATATTATGCAGACAGAAAAAAGGACAAACATATGGACTTCACAGCAACTTGGATGGATTTGGAGTCTATCATGCTCAGTGATCTATCACAGAAACCAAGAACAGAGCACCATATGTTCTCACTCATCAGCAGACCTTGAACAATTTTCATAACACTATAAAAAAGGGATTGGTAGTAGTGGGAAACTGTCGGTGGGGGAAGGTGGGGTTGGGTTTGGCAGTTGAGGGAAATTGCCAGAGGAAGGAGGGGCACACTTCATCAACAAGGGTACCTGCATAATCAACATTTGTATACCTAACTCTGAATTATACCCCACATCTTTAAAAGAAAAAAAGAATAATAAAAAAAAAAGAAATCGGAATGTATAAAAAATGTGGTACATATATAGGGTGGAATATTATGTAGCCATAAAGAAGACGATATTATGAACTTCACAGCAACTTGGATGGATATAGAGTCTATAATACTCAGTGATCTATCACAAAATCAAAGAACTGAGTACCACATGTTCTCACTCATAAGGGGACCCTAAACAATTATCATAATACTATAAGAAAGGCATTGGCAGGAGTGGAAGACTGCCAGGGATCGGGGCACAGTTCATCAATCAGGGTACCTGATCTCAAACCAGAGGTGTTTAAGGACCAAAGTGAGGGCCAAACTTAACCTGCACAATGATACCTAACCCTGAATTGTACCCATCTTTAAAACAAAAGTTAAAAACAGAAGGCCAAACATATGGACTTCGCAGCAAGTTGGATGGATTTAGAGTCATAATACTCAGTGATCTATCCCAGAAACAAAGAACTAAGTGCCACATGTTCTCACTCATTAGCGGACCCTGAGCATTTAGAATAATACTATAAGAAAGGAATTGGCAGTAGCAGGACACTACCGGGTAGGGAGGTGGGTCAGATAACATCAATAAGGATAGCTTCTCTCAAATCAGGTGCAGTGGGGACCAAAGGGAGGCCCAAAACTTTATTTGTATGATGACCAGTTGCATACCTAATCTTTAATTGTACCCTGTGTCTTTAAAATAAAACGCACACACACATACATACATACATACATACATATCAAGTGTCAATCCCGGGCATTGAGTGCAGTCTAACTCCAAAACAGACAAGCCAACTGATGATGAAATTTGTATATGTCTCCTGATACCTTCTTTGCAAACTACGGGTTTTGTGAAATGCTTTCTCACTATCAGAGATCATGGATGACTTCCTAGATGAAAAGAATGACAAATGAAGGCAAGGACTTTGGACCTCGAAGTCATAAGAGACTTTTACAGATGAGGAAGGCTGGCGTCCAGCAAGGTGACCAATTGGTTCAAAGCTATGTGGCAGGAGCAATGCCTTCGGGTCCCTTCCTACTGTGGGAGCTTTTCTGTCCTCTCAATAAATCCTGCTTTCTTAAAAAGACACACTCTAGCTTGTTTCTTCTATGCAAGTAGTGGGTCTTAACCAGGAATAGTGATGTGTGCCTATAGCTCCAGATGTTTGGGAAGCTGAGACAGGAGCGTTGCATGAGCCTAGCAGCTTGAAGTGGTAGTGACCTATGATTGCATCTATGAATAAGCACGTGCTCCAGCTTGGGCTGCATAGTGAGACATGGTGAAAAAAAAAGAAAAGAAAAAAACAGAAAAAAGAAAGAAGAAAGGAAGGAAGGAGGAAAGGAAGAAAGGAAGGAGGAAGGAAAGGAAGAGGAGGGATGCAAAGGGAAGGAGGAAATACAGAAGGAAGGATGGCCGCCATTTTTCTTCATCATTGTGTGAAAGAAGACAACTTTAAAATCAAAATGCATACAAGGGCATCCCATTTATTAATGTTCTTTTCATATGAGTACACACTGGTTTTTTTGCCATCATCGGCCATTAGCATCGGCAGATTGGAAGCCTCGGCGACAGTCTGTCTGGTGGAAAAGTAAGACAATAAGCAGCTTCCTGCCCTACAGGCTTCTCTCTAAGTGACAAAGAGAAGAATGGAATCACATGCAAAAGGGAAAGTAGCACATGACAATGGGAAACACAGAGAAAGAGGCCAAAAAATGAGAAAAGGAGAGATCAGAGTGTGAACGTCCTGAGCACAGTCAGCAGCACAAGGGCGGGGCTCTGTGACAAGTCTCTTCAACCTCAAGGCACACTTTTGGACTGTCTCCCGATTTGGTCCTCCCCTTTGTGGACTTTGAACACACATGACATGGATTGAATGCACCCAGTAAGCAGCCTTTTAAACATGGCCTACATCTCATCTTTTTCGAGCAGTTCGCTTAACTTACCTTGTCATCACTAGCCAAGGACAGAGCTGGTTTCTCAGCGGTAGCTATTGATAATTGCTTTACAACCTTCTCTCTGGCTGGTTCCGTACTAATTTGCTTTTCTATTTCAAGCATTTGCCTTCACCCATAAGACCCGAGCTGAACTAATAAACCCTTCGTTACCTTCGTGACACAGACAGACTCCCCCCACCATGGCAGCAATCATGTGACTCACCCGCCCATCTGCCTGCTGTTCATCACCTGATGTCAGTACCTGTGCTTACCTGCCCCTTCGTGACGATGTGGAGTAGCCCACCACCCAATCACTTAACAATCTTCCCCCATCAAAGGGAAGGATTAAAAGCAATCAACCTCTGGCAGCCAGAAGCCATTGCTTTGCCAGATTCTGGTGTGTCCATGTTACTCTCTAAGCTACCACAGTCCATGTTTCTTAACTTTGGACTCCTCCCCTTCACCTTGGGGAGGTAAATCTTCTCTCTCTCTCTCTCTCTCTCTCTCTCTCTAATTTACTTTCTAAATAAACTATATTTTCCCATCTAATTTGTTAGATTGGAATTCTTTGCATCTTTCACATGGCACCAGATCTCACCAGACACCCCACCCGGGTGGGTGTGGTCTAACGTTTTGGAGAACCCATTGGGAGATAAATAGATGACAGACAGATATATAAAACTAGCAGACTTTAAAGCAAAATGTGGTTTAAAACCCCAGAGAAGCAAACACGGTCCTGCTACATCCCAGCCCTTTTTCTGTGCTGCAGAAGAGAATCGACACATTTCCTTATGTGTCTCCATAAACTTCCATATCAAGATCTCTGAAAACGGCCAGTATGTCCATTCCTCTTCAGAGAAGATTCATCATTATACTGTGGGTTTGGTATTAGATTGCTATTACAAATACCAATGTTTATCCATTAATTTGTACAAAGTATTTCCACTCAACTTTTAGAGATAAGAAAATTCATTTTTCTCAATGTCACATGAGAATGAGAAGATGATGAATTTTGAAGTACTGTGCCATCATTATTTTTTCCCAAATGCAAATCTTTAATAAAAAAATAATGAAATTTTACCCTGTATGTTTTCTTTCAGAACCACTAAACTTAAATAGATACAGGAAACAAATTAAAGTAGTGCTCACCAAACCAAAGCGAATATTTAAATTTGATTTGTGACTGAATAATAACAATATTACCATGCGTCCCTGTCATTATGCACTCACAATGTCCCAGATACTTATCTACTTCTGCTATATACTATTATCCCTCCTTTTACAGATGGGGCAAGCTGGCATCTGGCAAGGTGATCAATGTGTTCAACTCTACATGGCGGGAACCATCCCTTCAGGACCCCCACTACTGTGGGAGCTTTTCTGTCCTCTCAATAAATCCTGCTTTCTAAAACAAAAAATTTATATATAGCAGAACCAACACTCAAAAGAGACCTCCTCACTATGTCATTAAGAATGTACGATTAGGGACTCTGCATCAAATATGGAGGACCTCAAGACATTATTATACATGGGAAAAATATGCTTTAAGATCTGCTGTCAGTCTGCTTCTTCCCACTAAAAATGTGGATAAAAAGGAAAACAGAAGATAGTAAGTCTCCTATAGTCTAGTCGAGATTCTTCTTGAATCATCGCTATTGCTTAGATTCTCTATGATGACCCTAAAATAAATTTTCCCCAGTAACCCCATCCCTTTGTCCCCAACACCCACTACCACCAACACTGAATTCTGTCATAAAATTATGTCTTTTTTGTGTGAGAACTTATAAAGTTCTCCCCTTGCCTCCCCCTGTGGAAGAACTGTCATTCTTGTGAGAACTTATCATCGAATTCTCCATTTTTTTTTAACTTCTACACATTTGGAGAGTTTCCTCAAAACACTTTAGTCATAGACTTCTATATACACACTTGTTGTCCCAATAAGCACTTTCAATACGAATTGTGATGAATTTGTGTTTGCTTTGCTCTTAGCATGTGGAGCTGTTACCTTTCTTGCTTTACTCCTTTTTTAAAGCCAAACACTCTTTTTAATGCTATGGTGATGAGATCATGCAGTTCATCACTTTTGGAAATAAAAATCACTTCTTAATCAGGGTGACAACAGAAAGAAATTCTTATTCATGAGCACTATGACAGGACAACCTTAAGAATATTAGTATTTAACTCTTCCTGTAAAATATGTGATAGAAAATTTATACTTGGTGACAGAGCTCTCTTAAAAAATCCTACAGCCCCTCTGCCATCTTTTCTCATTTTGAGCTCTAGAACAGAATTGGGTGTGAACCAGAGATTCCAATTCAACGCCAGTTTTGTAGGAGAATTGCACTTATAATAAACTTTCTTTCACTTACATATTATCTGTTCGTCAACATACCCATCCATGCATCCATTCATCCAACTCTTCATCTATTCATGGTGATAATAATTGGTCTGATCTTCCAACATAAAAGAATCAGGACTGTAATGAAGGAGCCCAACTTTATTATTTTCAAAATTGAAACCATATAAAACCAGGATAGATTTTGCTCCATACAGGATTACATTTTAAGGAGCCATAATATCATATCCTTGAAATCTCAGATTTTATAATATTATTTGTACATTGTCTTAAATAGAATGAAATTTTGCACCTATGTGTTTATTCACTTCCATGATCAATAATCTCTAGTGTTTTCCTCATCACCTTTTATGTTTTCTACTAAGAAGACAGCATTGTGTACATCGATACATTTGTTCACATATTTGACACAAGTGAATAAATGGAATCTTTCCACAATTCCCGCCAGGTGCCAAATACCATCCTAAACATTGGGCATAAGATGATTTGCCAACCCTGCCCTCAAGAACATTTGAGCTTGTGACAGACAAGCCAACTGATGATTAAATTTGTATGTGTCTCCTGATATCCTCTTTGTGATCTAAGGCTTTTGTGGAATGCTTTCTCACTATCAGAGACCACGGGTGACTTCCTAAATAAAAGGAGTGACAAATGAAGGCAATGACTTTGGACCTTGAAGTCATCGAGACACAGGCTTAAATCTTGGCTAATGAAATATCTAGTCTTTTTTTTTTTTGAGTTGGAGTCTCACTCGGTCGCCCAGACTGGAGTGCAGCGGCCGCTCCCGGCCACCGCAGCCTCGACCTGCCGGGCTCCGGCGATCCTTCCGCCTCAGCCTTCCGAGTAGCCGGAATTACAGGCACGTGCTACCACGCCCGGCTGATTTTTGATTTATTGTAGAGATGAGGTCTCACCTGCCCAGGCGGGTTTTGAACCCGCGGGCTCAGGCCATCCACTCACTTCAGCCTCCCAAAGGCACAGGATTACAGGCTGAGCCACCGAGCCTGGCTGAAATATCTAGTCTTAAAAACTCTATGAACTTTCTTTCTCATCTGTGAGCAGGTCTTAATACCATCAGTTTAAAGAGAATATTGTGAAGTGAAGAAGAAATAATTGTAACAAATTTATTAATTCAACAAATCTTACAGAACTCCTAAATATGCCAAGCACTGCAGTGAACAAAGACACGTCCTTTAACTCTAAGAGGAAGGAAAGACAATGAACAAATAAGCAAAGAGATATATCAAATTATGTTGAGCAACTAAAGTGCTATGAGGAAAATATTGGTGGTTAAGAGCCGGAGAGTAAAGGGTGCAATTTTAGGTGTGGTGGTCAGGAAAACTCAGTGATAATGTGACATACAGACATCAGAGGTTCTAGGATTAAGTCATTCAAGATCTGGGAAGTAGTGAACTGTTTGGTGTGCTAAAGGAACAGTAAAGATTCCAGTGCAGCCAAAAATAGTGAGTGGAAAGAGGGAAAAAAATTAGAGATATAAGCAAGGGTACAACACATATGGCCTTGCAGTGCACACTTTGAGTTCTATCCTAGCGTTACTGGAAGTTATTGGTGTGTGTTGACTATGGGAGTGACGCAATCTGACTCAGATCTCTACGGCTGTTGCAAGGATGAAACCTCTGGGAACTGGAAGCAAAGGAAGACACGATCAGTTAGGAAGCTATTGTGTTTAGGCTAAGCAAGAGATGATCGTGTTTTGTACGAATGCCAGATGATGCGAAATGGACCGCTCAAAGGACCCTTGAAGATGGTACTAACAAGATTCAGTGATACGTTAGATGTGGTTTGTGAACAGCAGTGTGTTGATAAATGCCAAATCTCAGAACGAAAGGGCCTGTTGTGTAGCATTTTCCAGTTCTGCTAGTATGCTTACTCCCTACATGGTGGTTGTTAAATTGCCAGTGAGATGTCATGGAACTCGAAGCTGGGGAGAAACTTGCATCATCCACTCTCGTGAGCCAGCGCGAACAGGCTCAGCACATCACTTGCGGCAGGTAACCTCAAAGATGGTTCCCAGGGACCCCCCCCTTGGACTACCACAACGTGTAATCATTTTCACTTGAGTATGAGTTAAATGTGGCAAGAGCGATGAGATGTCACTCTGAGATCAGATGGCCAAAAGATTGAGGCTCCCATCTTGGGCACGGACTCTCACTCTCCTGGCTCTCATTTGACACGTGCTGTACCATTTTTACTGGGTCTTTTTTTATGGGGAAGTAAGAGCGCCCATAGAGAGGCTCAAATGACAAGGTGAGGATCTAGGACCCTCTGTCTAACAGTCTGTGAGAAACAGAAAACTACTAAAGACAACGTGAGTAAACCTGGAAACAAATCTCTCAGTCCCAGTGAGTCTGGAGACAACTGCAACCCTGGATGACAGCGTGATGTCAACTTCACGAGAGACAATAAGCCGGAAGTTCAGAACTCAGTTGCACCCTGATGTCTGATCCCTCAGAAATCCTCAGACAATATTTGCTGCTTTTAGCTATCAAACTTGGGGTAATTCGATCTGGAGCAATTCATAAGTAATATCCAATGTTTGTTAGGGAAATATGATTCCAATTCTTGATTCCTAAGCATTTGAGTACATATTGCTGCCATTTTGTGAGTCAGGAAACACTGATGGCAAATCAAGATTGAGATAGAAATAAAAGGTAGGAGCCATGGCAAACTTGAAACATGAGCTAAACATCCGAGGAGCAATGTTAGGTATAGTTCTCCATATGAACCTGAAGTCATGGAAAACCTCATAGATAAAGGTGTAAATCTGGGGGCCATCAGGTGGCCTTTAGCTGTACAGAGTTCGTTGATATCATCTAAAAAGTGAATATGGATGGAGGAGCCATGATCAGAAGACAAGCCATTGAGGGAGAAGAACCAAAAAGAATGTAGCTTGCTAGCACAGTGGATAAATTGTTGTTGTTTGTTTGTTTTAAAGAGTATGATAAATTCTGACATAACTTGAGTACTGAGATTTCGCCATCGTTGAGGTTATTTGTGCCTCAGACTGGAGTGTGCTCAGGGCAGTGATGGAAACTGCCATGCAAGAAGGATTTGGAGGTAAGCAAATAGAGGTATAAATACTGACTGCTTTTTTTTTTTTAGATAATGTTGGCATAAAGATGTGAGCAGAGAAATGAAGCAATAGTGATAGGGACAGTGCTTGCATTTTAATAGGAGGAATAAAAAGAAAGTATAGACATGCTTGAGAGTAGGAAAGATTTAGCTGAAGGTGATGAAGATGTTATTTTATTTTGCTTAGTGAAACAAGAAACAAAGGTCAGTAGCTAAAAAAAAGAGAAAGGGTGGTTGTAGTGGAAATTTGAGGAGTTAAGTGCAGTGTAAAATAGTCTTCCAGAAATTTGGCAGTGTTTTAGAAGAGATATACCTCAGTCTTTTGGACAATCTGAGAGCCTACTTGAGTTATTTCATTAAATATTTTACCCAAGAACAATCAGCAATTTTTGGTTTTATTTTTGTTTCAATGGACATGATTCATTGGCCTGATGAAGGTACAAAATAGGTAGGGAGTGAGTTTAACCAAATATATTTTTTTCTAGGTGAATATAATAAAAGAAAAGGCTATTAGGTTGTAAGGATAGAGAATTATTTGAAGCACTGGCAAGGAATACCTTCCCTGCAAGGCCAGTAGCAAAGGCAATGCCCTATGGAAAATAAATAGTCTTCTCTCTTAGTGGTAGTGGTATCCTCAGAGTCAATTAGACTCATGCTGAGCAGGAAAGTTGAACAGGTCGAAGAAACAGGAGTATTGTTCCTGATGGACCCCTAAGCTCTAGCAGGCAACATAGAGAAGTGTAAGGGAACTGCCAAAGAGGCATAGTGGACCCAGTTGGGCGTGTATGTCTCTGCGGGATGACATAGCAGCATGTCTCCCATGTTTCTGAGATAGCACATAGGAAGAGCATGAAAGGACTGATCCTGACGATAAGTGTGTGCTGGGTTGGGGAGGAGCATTGTGGGGGGAGAATCAGCCCAGTAGCTGAAAATGAGAAAGTGTTTTCAGCTAAGTTTTGCCTCTGGCTAGGGATGGTTTCTGGAGAAGGGAGGTGGGAAGATGAGGTCCTATAGAGGAATGGAGAGCTCCATGGAGCCCTTCAAACTTGCCGTGAGACACATCGGGGTCCAATATTAGAGCAAGCCCCTCACAGTGAAATAAGGGCCTCAAAAATAAGATCAATACGAAAGGTATGTAAGGATACATGCACTCATCTTTGAAAGAATCCTGTTTGATTCCTGATGTGGGTAGAAGACAAAAAAGACTCGGTCTATTTTTTATTTTAATTTGAGTGAGGAAGATTCTGAGGCAGTGCCCTTTAGCAGGCAATGTTTGTGAGACATGAAGAAGGCCTGAGGCGCCCTCAGAATGACTTTTCTTCACATTTGGTTTTCATTGAAGTCAAACAAACAAGCAAAAAAAAGAGAAAAAAACCTTTTGGAAATCTTAACAAATGTCTGTAAGCTCATTAATATTCTTTTAATCTTCCATTTTCAGCAGTTTAATTTAGTTGATGTTTCCAATTTACATAGAGACAACATTCTTAATTGATTTAATCCCATCTTCTGTCTTTGTAGCAAGGCTATTGCTATCTATTGATCTTCATTAATAGATGCAGACTTCAGATTTCAACTTTGCTAGCCAAAAAGCCTCCTTTTGAGTGGTCTTTCCATTTGCACCAAATCTTAATGATTTTTCTCTCTGTTCTCTCTGTGCTGGCAGCCTAACCTAAATTTGTTAATTTATTAATTTATGCAATCAAAATGTTGATTGAGTACTTACTATGCCTTGAGCAAATTACTGGGTTCATTTGTTGGGTGAGAATAATAATACACAAATAATAGCAAGGGCAAGGCTACTCCCCCAAATCAATGGTGCAGGTGGATGGATACCTCTGAAGAAAAATTCTTTAGGCTGAGACCTAAAGAAAGAAACAATCCTTTACAGAATTGGAGACTGTAATGATTTCCAAGACATGGAAATAACATGTGAATAGCTTTGCTTGTCTAGAGCTTGGTGGAGCCTGGGAAGTGTAACATTCAGACTACTGCAGAGGTTGGCAGGGGTTTGTGCATATGAACCTTAAAACCTGGGATGAGGAGTGTGGATATTATTCAAGGTGGAATGGAAAGAAGTGGAAAGGTTTCAGACAGAAAAATTACAGAGTTTATGCATATTTCACAAAGAATACTTGGAAAGAAAATTTGCCTATCAAACAGTCATGGACACATGGACATACCAAGAGAGACTTGGAGTCAGGTAGATTTGGGTAGGAGCCTCAGTACCAATCATTGCCCTTTCCAATGTATTTAAGTGATTTTTGTCTTTGAATATGTTATCTGTAGAACAAGAATCATAACTTGTGGTGTTGCTTGAATGATTTGGGGGATTGTAAAGAACCATACAAGATGCTGACGCAACTCAGCATGTCAATTTTCTTCAATTTGCTGTAAATTTCATAATTTATAGTAGGTAATTCTAGCTTGATAAGGAGCATGTGAATAATGAATACATAGGGTATTCTATTTTATTAAGGGAAGAGAGCAAAACATTTTGCATTTTGAGCCTTTTTTTTCATTTTGTTGAGAAACAAATTACATAGTATAATATTCACTCTGTATAGGTGAACAGTGCAGTTGAGAAAACATATAATCATTTGACTTCTACCATAATCAAAATGTAAAACAGCCTCATTACATTAAAACAATTCCTTCATGTTCCTTTTTATTAAATTCTTTTCCTCCACCAGAGGTTAGGACCCTGGTGATATGATTTGCTTTGCCTTTTCTAAACTATTATATACATGAAATTATGTAATATTCAGTCTTTTGTTTCTAACTTTTTACTTAACACAGTGCTTTTGATTTAATTTCCATTGATGCATGTATCAGTAGTTAACTCATTTTTTATTGCTGAGAATATTTCATTGTGTGAATATACCACAATTCCATTCACCAGTTGACGAACATTACTTTTTGTTTAGGTTATTTTTTTGCTATATTGAATAAAGTTGCTATAAACCTCTCTGCATAGGTCTTTATGGAGACATGTGTTTTAATTTCTCTTTGGTAAATACCCATGAATGAATTTATTCAGTCTTAAGATTATTCAATGTTTGACCTTATAAGAAACTCTCAAACTTATTTGGCATCCACACTAGCAATGCATGGAAGTTCCAGTTGCTCTGCATATTTACCAGCACTTGATGCTGTCATTCTTTTTCTTATAATGGATCTATTTGGTTTCTAATGGTATGTCATTGATCCTTTAAAGAGCAAAGTATAGCCGGGCTCGGTGGCTCAGCCTGTAACCTCGCGCCTTTGGGAGGCTGAGGTGAGTGGATTGTCTGAGCCTGCGGGTTCGAGACCCGCCTGGGCGGCGAGACCTCATCTCTACAATAAATCAAAAAATCAGCCAGGCATGGTAGCACATGCCTGTAATTCCGGCTACTTGGAAGGCTGAGGCGGAAGGATCGCCGGAGCCCAGCAGGCGAGGCTGCGGTGGCTGGGAGCGGCCACTGCACTCCAGTCTGGGCGACAGAGCGAGACTCCAACTCAAAAAAAAAAAAAAAAGAGCCAAGCATTACATTTTGTTGTAATGATATTTACAGCATCTTCTCATTTGCTGTAAGTCGACTCAATTTGTGACCCTACCAAATTTAATTACTATTTGTGTCAAAGCAGCTATTATTCTTCCTTTCTAGTCTTTTAAATTTCATTCATTCAATAAATATTTTCTCAGTACCTACTCAGAGTTCTTAAGGAGTTCTGGCAACAAAATGCGACAAATGCTTAAAAAAGTTAATGGTTTTATGAAACTATAGCAGTTATAAAAAAGAGGTTTGTGTAATTTAGCCTAAGACAAGTCTTAAAAGATGATAAGGAGTTTTCCAGTTATGTAGAAAGATAATAGCATTCCAGTCAAAGGGGTAGCATAAAAATGTCCAAAGACATTAGCCTTTTTAAGCTAAAGGTAAAATTGAGTAGAGATTTTTTGATCCTTTTTGTATGAAATGTGGATATATTTGGGCATCCACTAAGAATGGAAATAATCCTTGTAGAAAGTCCTCCATATATATACATGCCCTTCTTCATATTACAAAAGACTTTCTTCATTATAGAGTAGTTTCATCATTTTCTCAATGGCAGCAATCACCAGCAGAAAGAATCTGGCATGACTCAACCTCTTCCTACTTGCCAAAATTTGATATCTGATGCACTTTATTCACAGTAAGGACAGAATCTCAATCCCCAAAAACCAGACAAATACATTTTCTGATACCATCTGGATGATTTCCTCACCATCTATACTCAGACTTATTAAACTCACTCCTGGTTAGCTTGACAATTATAGTCAATGCTGATCAATTTTCTGTTTGACAATATGCAAAAGACATTTCAAGATCTATTTTAGATATGTAATTTAATATAATGTGTTAATTATGTATACTATGTTCTTTAATTATGTTTGTAAGCCTTATCTTTGAAACAGGAATATAGAGGAAAGTTATCATTGTAAGGGAAAGATCACTTGATTCAGAGTCAGAAGAAAATTGAGTTAGAATCCTAATTGTCCCGGCTTACTGATAATTTAAAATTGAGAAAGCTACTAAATCACCTGGTGTGCCAGCTACAAAAGGGCAGAACAAATGCTTAACTCAAAGGCTTTGCTATGCATGCTGAGTGAGCTTGGTGATCTGATCAGCACGCAGCTACAGGTAATTATCAGTCAAATCTGAGAGTAGACATATGGAATTCAAATCTTTCATCTCCCACAGTGCCCTAAAATGTAATAGAAGAAAATATCAATTGAAATGAGATATAAGCAGAAATCAAAATCAATTCAATCCATTTATCTCATGGCACGTTGGGTATCTGCATTGACAGGCATACGCTGAATTTAATAATGGCTTTCGATTCAATTCACTTTAATTATTGAATTAAATTAAGTGGAATGTACTCGTAGAGAAAATGGTAGCACGGAAAACCTCTCTAAACTCTTCCTTGAAAGCAACTGAGTAAACAAAACAAACAAATGTGGAAAATTCCCATTAGGGTTGATATTTTATCCATCAGGCTGGACTGCAGCAAGAAGCCACCTCCAAATCCCAGCAGCTTGCAGCAGCATATGCTTCAGTTTCCATGCATATTAGATATTGGCTGTCGTTTAGGGTGGCTCTTGTTCCATATCGTTATTACTTGAAAATCCAGACTCACAACTCGGGATATGAGAGGAAAAGGGGAAAGAGAAAAATCTTATTATGACTCCTAAAACCGCTTGGAAACGGCACTGAGAAATTTACTAAACGAATGATACCTTTATTTTCATTTCATTGAACAAATCAAGTAAGGTATTTAATCAGAAAATAGCATCCTGAACAACCATGGCCCTGGAGAAAATGAGACTGTTTGGGGGGAATGGTGAGTATACAAAATGAATACTCTAACATATATACAGAGCCTCAAAAGTCAAAATTTTATCTCTCTAAATGTGGTAGAGATGGATCCAAATCAAAAGACGATTCTAAGATCCTAAGATACAGCTGCTGGCACTGAAAGAGTATTAAATTGCTATGAAAAATGAAATGTGAAAAATGAAAAACTCATATCCTGAAGAGTGTTTCCTATGTTATCTCATTTAATTTCTATAGCTTGAGGTCTTACATTTAAGTAGTTCATCCATCTTGAGTTGAATTTTGTATATGGTGAGAAAGGGTCCAGCTTCATTCTTCTGCATATGGTTAGCCAGTTTATGGAACACCATTTGCTAAATAATGTGTCCTCTCCACAGAGACTGTTTCTGTCAGCTTTGTCTAAGATGAGATGATTGTATGCCAGCAGTTTTATTTCTGAATTCTCAATTCTGTTTCACTGGTCTATGTGTCTATTTTTGTAGCAGTATCATGCTGTGTTGGTTACTGTTGCTTTGTAGTAAAGTTTGAAATCTGGTAATATGATGCCTCCCAGCTTTGTTCTTTTGCTTAGAATTGCTTTTGCTATTTGGGGTCTTTTTCCACATGAACTTAAGTAATTTTTTCCCTAGATCTGTGGAAAATGATGCTGGTAATTTAATAGAGATAGTGTTGAATCTGTAGCTTGCTTTAGGTACTATAAACACCTTGATGATATTTGCTCTTCTGATCCATGAGCATGAACTATTTTTCCATTTGTTTGTGTCATCTTTGATTTCTTTTAGTGTTTTATGGTTCTTTTCATATGGCTCTTTCTTTGGTTAGATGTATTCAAAAGTATTTTATTTGTGTGTATGTGTCTATTGTAAATGCAGTTGTGCCCTCAGTTGGCTTGTTGCTGATATATGGGTACCCTAAGCAATGAATTCATGACCAAGACCTCAAAAGCAAAAGCAGAAAAAGATAAAAAAATTTACAAGTGGGGCCTAATAAAACTGAAGAGCAACAAAAGAAACCATTCACCAAGGTAACAGACAGCCTATAGAATGGGAGAAAATATTTGCAAACTATGTATATGACAAGGGTCTAATATCCAGAATCTACAAAAGACTCCAATGAATCAATAGGAGGAAAACAAATAACTCTATTAAAAAGTAGAAAAGGATAGGAGCAGACACTTTTTAAGGGAGGACATACAAGTAGCCAAGAAGTGCATCAAAAAAATATCCAACATCACGACTCAATCAGAGGAATGCAAATCAAAGCAACAAGATGCCATTTCATACCAGTAAGGATAACTTTTATCAAAAAGTCAAAAAACAACAGATGCTGGCAAGTGTGTGGAGAAAAGGGACTGCTTCTACACTGTTGGTAGGATTATGAACTAGTTAAACCTATGGGAAGCAGTTAGGAGATTTCTCAAAGAGTTAAAAATAGATTTACTGCTTGATCCAACAAACCCATGTCTGGGTATGTGCCCAAACAAGCACAAATTACTCTGCCAAAGAGACCCGCAAGCACGTGTTTATTGCAGCACTAGCCATAATAGCAAACATATGGAACTAACCTAGGTGCCCATCAATGGTGGAATGGATGAGAAAAATGTGGTATATATGCACCATGGAATACTACACAGCCATGAAAAAGAATAAAATCATGTCTTTGGCAGTAACATGGATGCAGCTAGAGACTATCCTTCTTAGTGAATTATCACAGAAGCAGAAAACTGAATACTATATGTTCTCCCTGATATGCAGGAGCTAAACACTGTATGCACATGGGCACAAGGACGGAAACAACATCACTGAGACAATCTTAAAGTGTGGAGGTAGGGAATTGGAGTAAGAGCTGAAAACTGCCTGCTGGGTACCACCACCAGGTTGACGGGCTCAATAGAAGCCCAAGTCACACTGTTATGCAATATTTCTATGTAACAAATCTGTATCACCCCTAAAATTTTTGCTGTTGTTGTTTAAAGATAACAGAAAAAAACAACTCAGTACTGCTAATTACTAATTTGGAAGGGCAAGTACAGAGTAAGACAAGGAATTTAGGCGATAGCAATACCGTTTCACTTGGAATGGAAGACTCGTTTTTTGAACAAGCAGTGGCTTTCTAGGATTCCTTATTAAATGGGCAAAATGTATGGGTCTTAATGAGGAACACTGCTATTCTAGTGGGCCAATATCAGGGAGTGAGGGCAGAGCATGGAAGAGACAAGAATTCTTTGGTGTTTAGAGACATGTTCACCCCCGGCAAAGGATGATAGTGTAGGGAAATTATCTCATCGTTACTCAACAGAAAACTGATTGGCCAATGGGCTTTCCATAAAACCAAAGAGAAATACAGAAACAAAGTTCCTCTGGACAACAGCTCATGATTCCATACCAATCTTCATCTTCTAAACTAATAATGTCGATTGAACTTATCTAGGCCTTCACATTAAATTCATAACAAAGGAGGCTCTCCATGCCCAGGAAAATAGGAAGGGTATCCAAGAAAAACTCAAACAGCATTTTGAGACAAACGGTAAGTTTTGTTATGTCTGGACAATGGTAGTTTGAGTGAATAAAACAAAAGCATGGCTCTTATGAAGGAATGTTATAACACAACAGAAGAAAAAATAAGTATAGCACACAAGAGACGGATGAAAAGGATTCATGGAAATTAACCCCTTAAATCAGGATAACAGTTTACACAAAAACTGCTTTCATGTGCATCAAAGAAACATGATCGTGATGATTAATGAGATGGCGCAACAAATTAAGACAAATTTGAAGCCAGTTGAGTTAAAAAAAAGTTAAGAAAATAATATTAGTGAGTAATTACCAATTACATGAAAAAAAGCATAATTGACATGACCAAAAAGTTTAATTAGAAATGCGGAGAGGAAACGGCTTGTAAGGCCAATTTCTGGAACTCATGTCATGTGCAAACCAACAGAGAGAGGTTACGTCATGATGTCTTTACTGGGGCATAAGCAAACTTGGCCCAATATTTGGACTCAGCAGACTATGTGATTCTAGGAATAGTTGTTATAATGGACTGATATACTTAAAAGAATCTCTAACCTGTAAGGTTAGAATCTATAATCTATCACCAATCTATAACCGGGCAAATGTTTTCAAAGTTACTTTCAGGAAAAGTTAACATTTTGCAACATGCAATTCGATTAAAAAGGAAAACAAACCAATGAACTGAATCAAATAAAAAATTCGAAGATTCTGCAATATTCTTCTAACATAAGCTTGTCCCTGCGAAAGGCATTACAATTATCAGAGGCTTTGTATATAAAGTGGTAACTTTGCCCTGTGAATAACTTCCAATAACCTATTATGACTCAGAAGACATTGAATCTGAAGAATGTTAAAAATACTCTTACATCTCTGAATATACTTTAAATCTGAGAAAGACTTGGAACACATTCATGTAATATGAATGCAATTTCAAAAAGTGGTTTGTTACTATGGGAGTTTTTAAAATGAATATATAATTGCAAAATAAATATCTACTATTAAAAATCATTTAGTAACCCTTTTTTTTCCTAAGTGCATTAAATGTAGTAGAGTTTTGTTGTTGTTATTGTTATTTACTTCATGGGGCATTAATTGCAACACTAGAACTGGGAAGCAAATGTCAATATATATATATAGATTCTTGAGAAAAAAAGACTATGAACCATGAGTCTGAGTTCTGACCAGTCTAATATCGACCCTCATGCCAGGCTCATGTATCTCACTGTATATGCAACTTTATTCTACTTGGATATCTAATAGACATTGCAAACTAAACATATCAATGCCCAACAAATTACCCGTTTTTAAAACCTGCCCACCCACAGATAATAACAATTTCATTCCTCAGTTGCTTAGATCCAATCTTTGGAATTTTTCCTGACTTCTTGCTTTTTCTCACGTCTTATGTCTAATGAACAAGGAACTTCTAGCTACTCTGCCTTCAAAAGAGATTCAGAGTCCTAAACTTTACAACACTTCCATGGCTACCCCCAGAAGCAATCCATGGTTATTTCTCTTCTAGGTGATTGTAATGGTCCTTTACCAGGTGTCTTGCTAGTCACTTTGTACCCTTTCTCTCAGTTCTCTATATGATGGCCGGAGAGATCCTATAAAAAATAAGCCAGACCACCCTCTTCCTCTGCTCGAAACTGCCCAAGTTCTCTTCCTCTCACTGAAAGTAGAGGATAAAGAGCTTCGAATGGCATGCACCACTCTGCAGGCTCTGGCCCCCAGTTCTTACTGCCCCTCTGTCTTGGCTGCCCGTTGCTTTCCCTCACGCTCCTGACCCTCCAGCCTGCTGGCATCCTTCATATCATCCAGCATGTCCAGCACTACGCACCCCGAATAGGGGATTCACACCTGTTTATCTCTGGAATATTGCACTCACGCATGTTGCTGACTCTCCTTTGCTTCCTGAAGACGTTTGTCCAAAGGTCAAAGACTGTTTACTTGTCTTTATTCTACTTGTCAATATCTATTCTACTGAATTTCATATTTATTTAATTTCTGTCATTGACAATTAAAATGTCAATGCCAAGAGAACAGATAATTTCACCGCTTTTTATGTCTGCTGTATTCTCAAAGCGTAAAAAATTGCCTTACACATAATCATGCTCAATGAAGTTGAGTTCATTAAGTAAATAAATATTTTAGGGCAAAACAAAGCCGATATTTAGACACACAGTGCCTCAAAAACATACACCCCATGTTCTTATCTTTAAACACACACACACACATAAAACTAAACGCAACTTATATTCAGCATTCACTTTAATTCATCCAACGGGAAATCTCAGGGTGAAGGCAAATGAACAAGATAGAAAATAATAGTGGGAAATGAATTATACTAATATTAAAAGATCTACTATCTTCAGGAATGTGCAATATAAATACTAAGTATAAATTAAACATCATAAAAGACATAGTGTAACAGAAATATTAATGAACTAAAATAATATTTGTAAATTACTCAAACACATGCAGAAAGTTAGGTGGCAAAGTTAGCAGAGAAATGAATGCTTCATAAATATCTCATCTTAGAAAAGGGTGGGAGTTAGGTACATAAAAGTCCTTATTTTGATAATAAAGTCTAAGCATAGACATAAAATTATATTATGTTATTGTCATAAGTTAAGCCCCAAACAATAAATCACTACAAAATTATGAGCATTGTAGAATTTTAAGTTAAGGAGAAACAATGGTGTATGCATGTGTATGAAGGGGTAATTCAAGTTTATGTCGTTAGACAGATGAAAGTTAAAAGTAAAGCGATGAACAATGACATAGAAAGCCATACGAAACTCAAAATTAATATCAGAATTGTAGCCCTAAACCTTAAATTAGTATAACTAACAAACTACAATAATTTTTAAAAAAGAATTTACAAGACATCATAACAATTCTAAATCTAAATAACAGCAAGAAAATTCAAGAAGACTAATTTAATAAAAGTGGCATGAGTAAATTTTAAAATAATTCTTCAGTAATTTGATAGACTGGGGAGCTCCATAACAAATTTTGAAATAAATATTTTTTAAGCTTTTTATTTAATAAATGATTATAACAAAACCAGAATGAACACAAAATGAAATCCAAGAAAGATAAACAAAAACTGAAAAACACACAAAACAAATGACAATTAACCATTTCAAAACTGGGTAACATTTTTCTAAAAAAAAAAAAAAATTATATATATATATATATATATATATATGAAAGTGAGAACGGTTGACAAAAAAAACCTTTAGAAATTTTCTCAAAGGAAAGTTCCTCACTCTCAATGTATTTACTAATAATCTCAAAATCAATAGTAAGGTAACATAAAGTAGAAATAAGTCAAAAGAAATTATGAAAATAATTTATGAAAGATAAAAAATGAAGTTAAATTGGAAGACAAGTATTTCAAAGGACGGAGAAATCAAAAGCTGTTTCTTTGAAATGGCCTATTAATAGATGATTTTCTAACTAGTCTACTTAGGAATCAATAAGGAAGAAAGAATCCTGTAGTGTAAATGAGAGAAGAGAATCAACAACATATTCCGAGAAAAATTTAAATAGTTATAAGAGACTTCGGAGTCCTGGCAGAAGGGAGAACATCCTTGAGCAGTGAGAGCTGCTTCCTCCTCACCCAAGCTTGAGGGAAGCTCTGGAAGGGGAGGGATAAATATTGTGAGAAATTAGTGACCTAAAGAGGAAACACAGTCTGGAGGGGAAGCCTTGGTTTCGACACCTCCCATTCGCTCTTGGCTCCAGGTGGAGCATCACCTGCCCAGGTGCCTCTGAGAGAGAAACCATAGCACCTGCTCAGCCAGCCAAAGGAAGTCCCTCTGCAGCAGTGAGGAGCCCTGGCCATGTCCTTCTTCTTGTTCCTCTGTCCTTATAGCTGGGTGTCAGGGATGTCCATTGAGAAAGGCTAGTATCAGTGAGGCAGTGTGTCCTGGTGAAAGGCCAGCAAATCCCGTTGGTTTATTTGGTCTGTGTCAACGAGGGCTCTCAGAAACTGGGCATGCCTCTTTCTTACTTTGCCAGGAACATATTGCTGGCTAGCAAACACCACTGAAATTCCAGAGAGACAGGAATTCATGGGGAAAGTTATCTAATCCTTTTATGACATAAAGAGGAAAAACTAAACAACTGTTAGAAAGCCTAATTCAATTAGGATGGCTAATATAGAATATAATAAACATAATACAAATATTAAAATCGATATGTGAAAATATTGGTCCTGTGAAACAGGAATGGGCAGATATACAGAGGAAGCAAGTATACCTACAAATATACATGTATATTTATAAGGGGTTCATTAGGTAGAATTGACAGCAGAATGGATCGAGATGGAGAATAAATATGAAAATCAGATAAACAAGTTATTTAAGAAAACATCAAGGAGGGACATAAAGGTTGCTTTTTAAAGCTAAGATATAGAAGAAATATAAGAATAAATGGAAACATTGATAGAACAGGAAAGTAAATAATTAGATATATAAATATACATAACCCAAAATAGAGAGATAATATTATGGACTGAATGCACGTGTCCTTCCCCAGTTGGCATATTGAAGCTCTAAACCCGCTGCAGATGAGTTTGGAGGCGGAGTCTCTAGGAAAGTAAATAAGGTTTAATGAGATCATAAGGAAAAGATCCTGATTTGATAAGATGTGTGTCTTCATAAGAAGAGACAGGAGAAAGTTAACCTTCTCCTTCTCTATTTCCCTTCGTCCCTTTCTCTCCCTCCTACCCTCCCTCCATCCGTCTCTCTTTTTCCTCTTTCCTCCCTCTTGCCCTCTCTTTCTTCTCTCTCCCTCTCTGCCACGCGAGAACAAAGCAAGAAGGTGGCTGCCTCCAAGCCAGGAAAGAAGTCTCACTGGAAGTCACCCATACCACCTTCATACGTAACTTCTAGCCTCCAGAACAGTCAGGAAATACGTGTCTTCTGTTTAAGCCACCCAGTCTATATTACTTTGTATGGCAGCCTAAGCTGACTAATACAGAGAAATCTAAATATTTGAACTAATTTTAATTTTTAATTAAAACAAATTATGAAATACCTTAGTGTGAAGTACATCATAGAATGTCAAATATAATGATAGGAAGAAAAATATGCCCAGGCATATTAAGTGAAACTCAGGAAGGGTTCTAAATACAAAGAGAAAGTTCTAAAACTTACCAGGAAGAGAACAGAATAGCAATAAAGTTTTTGTAAGCAGATTTTTTATTTTTATTTTTTTTTTCAGTTGGAGTCTCACTCTGTCTTCCAAGCTGGAGTGCAGCGGCACTCTCACGGCTAGCGCAGCCTCGACCTGCTGGGCTCAGGCGTTCAAAGTAGCTGGAATTACCGGCATGCACCACCATGCCCAGCTAATTTTTGGATTTATTGTGGAGATGAGGTCACATCAAGTTGCCCAGCCTGGTCTCGAACCCCTGGGCTCATTTTGTAAGTAGATTTCATCAGACATCTCATCAGCAATATCGGGTATAGGAAAAAGATGTAATACTGTCTTCAGAGTTAATATAGCTTTGAACCTGCAATTGTCTATCCAGCTAGAAAATCATTTAAATGAGAAGACACCATAAATCAATCTTCTGGAATTCAGCACCTTCAATTTTTCCTAATATACTATGAAAATGCTTTGGAGACACTTTTCCAGTAAAATGAAAATAAAGTCAAAATGATATTGTAAGAAAGTTAAAAAAAGAAGAAATAAATTAGTAAAATTTACTATTTAGAAGAATCAGGCAAACATACGTTAATAACAAGACATCGGAAGCACAGCAGGCAGCGTGTGAGAGAAGGTAGAGGAGAAGAACCCGTCAACTCTATGGTGTGTTTAGGGTGGAAATATAAGCGTTGATAAACACAGCAAGTCATCAAAGAGAGAAAAAAAAAAGAGCAAACACTGGAAAATAAAGTAAAATACATAGCTTTCAAATAATCAGAATAGATTTTCTTTCTGTCTAATGAAAGACGAGAAGGAAAAGGAAAATTCCTGAAAATTCGAAACAATATACAACACACATAAAGGCAGGAATGAATTCTGATGTCAAGAGCAACTGCCATAAATATGAATTTAATTTTTTACTCAAAAGACAGTCACTATCATATGGTATAAGAAAAACAAAATCCAACATGCTGTGCAAAAAAGACACATTTTTAAAAAAGAATAGAGAAAATTTCAACAGAAGAGATAACTCAGCAAATATAAAGGAATTTGAATATTTTACAAAAGAGAATACAATGAAAACATTATTCCAAAGGGATTGATAAATATACATTATTAAAATAGCCCATATGTGCCTAAGAGCACACCTTCATAAAATGATAATTGACAGATTATTTTGGAAAATAAACTATTTGAATATAGAATATAAAAATAAAGATTTTAAGATAACCACCTCAAAAAAGAAAAGAGTAGATAATTATATGGAAAATTATATAGAATTATGTAGAAGTCTGAATAGCAAGTTGGAAGAGAGTAAACCGAAAACTATAATTAATATGCAATAAACATTGAATATAGATTTTTCTTGAGAGCGTGCTAAACATACTTTTTAAAAGGACTATATTCAAGGACAGAAAAAAGACTATATTCTAAGACAGTGTCAATAATTTGAGACTACGTTTTCTGACTGTAACGTAAAAGTATAAATTAGAAACAAGTGGATTGGTAAGTAATCCTCAAGCCTGAAAACTAAAATGTATACCAAAAGCAGGGCTCATATTAAAGGAAAAAATGCAATGAAACCTTTTTGTTATGCATATATTGAGCCACAGCTAACTCATATACAAGAGTATATTTTAATTATGAAATGATTCCATCAAAAAACAAGAAAGTCTGAAAATAAATGAGCTAAGTAATTTGGTGGAACCTGCTAGTTTTCCAACCAAATTTGTTCTGACCTCTTCCTGCAGCAACAGAGTGGTAGTCTGAGCATGCCTGCTCACCAGGACTATAGTTCCTGGTTCCTCTGGCAGAACTGAGCCACAAAATGTGAGTGATAAAGACATGAACCATCAAACTTTCTATTGTGATTCTTTGTTTTCATTTTACTCTTCATCACTATGTATTTTATGCCTTATTCCCATTTTCTGTTAAACTCACGCTAATTGTGTTTTTGAACCCATGACTCCACCCAAACTGCCTTTGTCGGGATCACCTTGATATGGATAAACCAATGTTCAGTTTTCGTCTACATTTTACTTGAGCAGCTAGGTTAATAACTTCCTTCTCTTGGATACTGATTCCTAATTTGCGTTCCATCTTTTGTCCCTAGTTACTGGCCAGCTTGGTGAGCTGTAGGTTTTTAAACTTGGGGACCTTCGAAAGTGTTTTATAAAGTGCATCCAAGAACTCTTCATCTGGCAGAAGTTGTGAAGGGTGGCCCCTTTGGGGTTCAGCACGTGTGAGTGCAGACAGATCTGACTTCCAAAACAATTTCAAGCTATGAGAATAGAGAAATCTCTAGGGGCATAAAGTGTGAAATATGTGGCGAAGCTGCACATGCTTAAAGATGGTTAAAATGTAATGCAGAACTGGGCACTGCAGTAGTGGCTGGAGTAACAGGGGAAACAAAGCAGATTGAAATGCAGACAAAAGAGGTCTAACAGACCTTACAAGCTGAACAAGACCAAGACACACTCTCAGCTTCCACAAGTCTATTTCACCACCGTCAGCCCTGTCTCATTAATGACAATCCAGTTCTTCCAGCTAATTAGGTGGCTGGTCTAGTCAATATCTTTGAGAACTGTTTTTCTGACGCTGCACATCCATCGGGAAGTCCCTTGGCTTTTCCTTCAGAGTCTGCCAGAGTTTTCCACGTGTAACTGCCCTTTGCAGGCTGAGACTTCCTCACCTCGCTCTGGAGAGCTCCCTGCTGCTGTACTGGCCTCATCGCTCCTTTCTTACCCTTTCAGTCCATTCATGGCATAATATCCAGAGTACGCTTTGCAAACATACGGCAGTCAGGCCAAGTCAGTCCTGCTAAGTCCCAGCAGTGACTTCTCTTCTCATTCGGTAAAAGTCAACATCATGGCAGGAAGACCTCAGGCAATTTCAAGTGTACCAAAGACAAACCTCCTGAAAAATCAGACATTGGTGCCCAAACAATGGAAGTCACCAATGACTGGTCCCAGAATTCAACAGAGATTAGGGAATGGATGGAAAGAGTGAATAAGACTCCAGAAATACAAGATGCAACACTGAAAAACTTGTAACAGAGATTTTGGCAATAAAAAATTTCATCCTGGAAACAAATAACGAGATGACAAGCATGGAAAGCAGAATTAATCTAGCTGATAAAGGATTTCAGAACTTGACCAAAACAAGGAATTAACTTAATCTGTAAAATACATAGAAAGAAAACTCAGAAAGAAAGAACAAAACCTGCAAGAGATATGTGATTATACCTATGCCTGATTGGTATCCCAGAAGAAAGGGAAATGGAGAATAACTTGGAGCAAGGATTTCAGAGATAATCTAAGAAAACGTTCCCCATCTCATCAGAGGTGTGACCAGCCAAGCACAAGAGATACAGAGAACCCCTACAAGACATCAAATGAGAAGACCAACTCCTAGATGCATAGTAATTCACCCACGCAAAGTAGGCACAAAATAAAAATCCTAAAGGCAGCAAGAGAGAAAGGTCAGACTACCTACCAGGGTAAAGTAATCAGCATAGCAGTAGACATATCAGCAGAAACACTATAAGCAAGAAGGGACTGGAGCCCTATATGCAAAGTCCTCAAGATAAACAATTTCAACCAAGAACTTCCTATCCAGTCACGCTCAGTTTCATCAGTGATGGAGAATTAAAATCCTTCCCAGACATCCAATCCCTAACAGATTATGCAGCTTCCAGACCAGCTCTGCAGGAGACACTTAAAAAGGTATTAAGCACAGAAGAAAGAAAAAAAAGAATGATCACACACTTTCTAAGAGAAGAGCAGAGCACAGAATCAACAGAGAATACAGCGCAACAAGAAACTTGAAAACATGCACAAACATTAACCCCAAAGTCAAAAGAAAACAAGCAGAGAAAAAACTGTATAAGAACTTCATGACAGTGATAAACATTCATATTTCAGATCAGCTTGAATGTGAATGGACTAAATGCACCACTGAAAGACACAGAAAGGCAAACTGGATAAGAAATCATGACCCAATTATTTGCTGCATCCAGGAGACTCATCTCACTACAAAGGATGCACACAAACTCAAAGTTAAAGGATGGAAAATGAATTTCCAGGCAAGTGGATCACAAAAGAAGGCAGGAGTCATGATGTTAATATCAGACAAAACAACCTTTAAGCTATCAAAAATTAAAAAAGATGCAAAATGGCACACATAATGATAAAACATTCAATCCGTCAACAAAAAATATCCATTCTAAACACAATGCACCCAGCACAGAAGCACCAGCATTTATAAAGCAACTGCTAAGTAAACTAAAAAAAAGATATTCACTCTAACACTATTATAGCCAGAGACTTGAATTCCCTACTAACAACCCTAGATAGATCATCAAGGCAAAAAATTAACAAGGAGATCCGGAACCTAAACTTGACATTTCACCAAATGGACTTAATAGATACATACAGATTATTCCACCCAACAACCACAGAATACGCATTCTGCTCATCACCACATGGAGTGCACACACAGATTAATTACATCCTTGGCCATAAATTAAGCATAAATAAATTTCATAAGGTTGAAATCTTGCCACGCACACTCTCAGACCACAGTGGTATAAAAATAAATATCAACACCAACAATACTTCCCCAAAGCCCACAAAGACATGGACACTAAACAGCAAGATGCTGAACAACTCCTGGGTCAACACTGAAATCAAAGCAAAAATTAAGAAATTCCTGGAAACAAAAGAAAATGAAGAAACATCTTACCAAAACCTCTGGGATTGCATGAAAATAGTACTAAGAGGGGAATTTATATCTCCATGAGCACATATCAAGAAAATGTAAAAATCACAAGTGGAGAGCCTAACAAATCACCTAAGGAGCTGGAAAGAGAAGACCACCAAAGCTCCAACTTTAGCAGAAGAATCCAAATCATCAAAATAAGAGCCCAAATACGGGACATAGAAGACAAAAATATCATAGAAAACATCAGCAAAACAAAACCTGGTTCTTTGAAAGAATTAACAAGATTGATGGACCCCTAGTCAGAATGACCAAGAAAAAGAGAAAAAAAAAACCAAATGAGCACAATCAGAAATACAAAAGATAAAATCACAACTGACCCCAAAGAAATACAAAAGATTATCAGAGATAACGTTGTACACCTACGTGGAAACAAACTTGATAACCTAAATGAAATAGAGGACTTTCTGACATCATGCAACTTCCCCAGGTAAAACAAGAAGGCATTGAGACATGAAATAGACCAATAATAACCCAGGAAATTGACTCTGTCATACGAAAACTACCTACAGAAAAAAAAAAACAAAAGCCCTGATTGGTTGCTTTCCAGCAGAATCTACAAAATGTACAAGGAGGAACTGATACCAGTCCTTTTGAAAGTATTCCAGACAATTGAGAAAAATGGAATTTTCCTCAAATCATTTTATGAAGCTAACATCACACTGATACCCACACCAGGTAAAGATCCAGCAACAAAAAAAGGGAACTTCAGGCCAATATCCCTTATGAACATAGATGCAAAAATCCCCAATAAAATTCTAGTAAATCGAATCCAAAAACGCACCTCAAAAATCATCCACCGTGACCAAGTAGGCTTCATTTCCAGGATGCAAGGTGGTTTAACATTTGCAAGACCATAAATGTAATTAAATACATCAACATATGTAAAAACAAAAACCACATGATTATATCTTTAAATGCTCAAAAGCCTTTTAATAAAATCCAGCATCCCTTCTTGATAAAAACTCTCAAACACCTAGGTATAGAAGGAACATTCCTCAAACTAGTAAGTGCCATCTATGATAAACCCACAGCCAGCATATTGTTAAATGGACAGAAACTGGAAATATTTCCCTAAAAACTGGAGCAAGACAAGGTTGCCCAGTCTCACCCCTCTTGTTCAACATTGTGTTGAAAGTCCTAGCTCAGGGAATTAGACAAGAGAAGGAACTCTGGGGTATCCAAATAGGAAAAGAGCAAGTCAAGTCATCCCTCTTTACTGATGATGTAATCCTATACCTTGAAAATTCAAGAGAATCTGTCAAAAACCTGCTTGCACTGATAAAGGAATTTGGCAAAGTCTCAGGGTACAAAATAAATGTGCAAAAGACAGCTGCATTTCTCTACACCAACAACAAGCAGGCAGAGGCCCAAATAAAAAGCACAATCCCATTCACAATAGCCACTAAAAAAAATGAAATACCTCAGCGTCTTCCTAACTAGAGAAGTGAAAGACCTTTGCAATGAGAACTACAAATCAGTACTCAGAGAAATCCAAGAAGACACAAAAAAGGAACAAAGATTCCATGCTCATGGATAGGAAAAATCAACATTGTTAAGATGTCCATCCTACCAAAGGCAATCTACAGATTCCACTCAATACCCATTGTTACCAACATCATTCTTCTCAGACCTAGAAATGACAATACAGAAATCATATGGAAACACAAATGACCACAAATAGCTAAAACAATCCTTAGCAAAAGAAACAAAGCAGGGGGTACCACACTTCCAGACTTCCAATTTTACTATAAGGCTACGGTTATCAAAACAGCCTGGTATTGGTACAAGAACAGGCACATAGACCAATGGACCAGGATAGAGATTCTGGAAGCAAAGCCTCAATTCCTTAACCAACTCATCTTTGACAAAGGCTCCAACAACAACCACTGGGGAGAGGAGAACCTAGTCAGTAAATGGTGCTGGGGAAACATGCAGAAGATTGAAACAGGACCCCTACCTATCACCATACACAAAATTAGCTCTAAATGGATCGAAGACCTGAATGTAAAACCTCAAACTGTAAGAATCTTAGAAAATGCAGAAGACACCCTTATGGAAATTGGAACTGGGAATCAATTTGTTTCTGTAACGCCATTCTTACTGGGGTTAGGTGGTATATCAATGTGGCTTTGATTTACATTTCTCTGATGATGAGTGAGAATGCCCATCATTAATAAAACAAACAACAGATGCTGGGAGGATGCAGAGAAAAAGGAACACCTCTGCACTGCTGGTGGGAATGCAAACTAGTACAACTTCTTTGGAAGACAGTGTGGCAATTTCTGAAAGAACTAGAAGTTGACCTTCCATGTGCCCCAGCAATTCCCCTATTGGGAATATTCCCAGAGGAACTCAAATCATTCTACAAAAGATACCTGCACACGTATGTTTGTTGCAGCTCTACTCACAATAGCAAAACATGGAACCAACTATGTTGCCCATCAAAGTGGGACTGGATAAAAAAAATGTGATACATATACACAATGGAATATTATGCAGCCATAAAAAAGGACAAACATATGGACTTCACAGCAACTTGGGTGGATTTGGAGTCGGTCATACTCAACGATCTATCACAGAAACAAAGAACAGGGTATCATATGTTCTCACCATAAGCGGACCTTGAACAATTATAATACTATAAGAAAGAAATTGTCAGTAAGGGGAAACTACTGAAAGAGGAGGGGGTGGGATTGGCAGTTGAGGGAAACTCCTGGGGGGGGAGGGGCATACCTTATCAGCAAGGGTACCTGCAAAATCAACATTTGTATACCTAACCCTGAATGGTACCCATCTTTACAATAAAAAATAATCATAATAAGTAAAAGAAAAGGTAGAAAAAATATACAAAACTAGAAGGTAATGTTAAAATGACTACTGATACAAGCAAATAAAAGTTTTCAAAAGACACTTATTATACAGAGTTATGTAAATTCATTTTAGAATCTTTATAAAAAGAACTACTGTATGAAAAATAGAAACCATTTACATTAAGTAAAGGTGAAAATTCCAGAAGCCATGGACCCATAAATACATTGGACAAAAATAAAATAATTAAACCGCAAGATGCCTTGATAATTTTTATAAGCTTTAGAAGAAGGTGATTATTTATTCAGTATTTAAAAGTTCCCAAACATACAGAAAAGTTATTTTCATATTATTTTTCTGAAGTTTATAAAACTTGGTATTACAACTTTACAAAGGTTTGGGAAAAACATCACACTAATTTATTTGCTAATATGCATCAATTCTAAATAAACTGTAAGAAAATAAAAATAAAACCCATTAATATATGCTGTATAATACTTTGTTTTTACCGTACCTTTCTTATGTTTGGATGCACATATACCATTGAATTACAGTTGCCTACAGCATTCAGTACAGTAATATGCTATACAGGTTTGTAGCCTAGAAGGAAGGGGTTATACCACATAGTCTAGGTGTGATGTTTGCACAACAACGTAATCACCTAATGACACAATTGTCAAAACAGATTCTCATCATTAAGTGCTACATGACTGTAATACTCTGACAAGGTAATATTTATTCTGGAACAAATAAATAGTTCACTACGATCACTTCTTTTAACAGTATTCATGGTTTCTTTAGGCCAAAAAAGGAAAGAGTAAGCATATGATTGTCTTAAGACACACTGATAAAAGTGTATTAATAGTCAATATCCAATGCTTTTTTAATAAGATTTTTCTAGCATTGAGGTATAATTGTTAAATAAAAATCATATACACACATACATGTATATGTGGTATAAAATGTGACATTTTGATGTGTTTATACATTGTAAAATAATAACCATAGTCAGGCTAAATAACATATCTCACATAATTTCTTGTTTTGGGTGAGAACACTTAAGATTTATTCTCTTAGTGAATTTCAAGCATAAAATAAAATATTAATTAGAGTTACCTTGTAGTACATTAGGTTTTCAGAACTTACTCATCTGCATAACTGAAACTTTGTACTCTCTGACCAGGATAACCTTATCTCCCTCACCCCTCAGTCTCTGTAATCCATCATTCCACTCACAGCATCTGAGTTTGACTTTTTTAGATTCCACAAACAACTGAGTTCATGAAGCATTTCTTTCTGTGTCTCGTTTATTTCATTTAGTATAATGTTCTCTAAGTTCCTCCATGTTGTCAAAAATAACCGATTTTTCCTCTGTTTCTGTGATGTGTGTATACCCTCCCTCTCTGCCCCTCGGCCGCGCACGCGCGCACAGACACACACACACACACACACACACACACACACACACACACACTGCATTCTTTCTTTTTAGCGATTGATTCATTGGCAGGCATTTAGATTATTTTCACATCTTAGATATCTTGAATAATGCTGGAAAAAAACATGGAGTTTGGATATTATTTTGAGACCCTAATTTACTTCCTTTGGATATATACCAAAATTGTTGCTGAATTGTATGGTACTTCTATTTTTAATATGTTGAGAAACCGCCATGCTGTTTTCCATAATGGTTGTATGAATTTGCATTCCCATCCGTAGTAACAAGTGTTCCCTTTTCTCTGCATTCTCGCCAACATTTGATATCTTTTGTCTTTTTAATAATAGCTATTCTAACAGTGTGAAGTGATATCCCATTGTGGTTTTGACTTGCATTGTTGACAATTTGAGTTGTTGGGCTCTTTTTTTATATACGTGTTGACCATTTATATATTTTATTTTAAACAATGTGTATTCAGGTCTTCTATAATTGGAATGTTTGTGTTTTCCCCAAATTCATAGGTTGAAATCCTAACCCAGAAGCCAGTGGTAAGAGGCAAGCCTATGGGGAAATCATTAGATTATGAGGACAGATTTCTGTAGCATGCGACTACTGCCCCACAGATCTGCCTTCCATGACAACTATGTAAGGATACAGCTAGAAGACACTCTCCGTTAAAAACAAAAAGAAACAGCTGACCCTCCCCAGATCAACAGATGCAGAATCTGCCAATTGCCTTAATCTTGAATTTGCCAGCCATCAAAACTACAAGAAATAGTTTTCTCTCTTTTAAAAACCACTCAGTGTGTATATTTTGTTGCAGCAGCACTACAGACAAAGACAAAATTCTTTGCCTATTTTTTGAAAAATTAGATTATTTGGTTTTTTTTTACTATTGAGTTACCTGAGTTTCTTATATATTTTGGAGATTAAACCTTTATCAGATGTATGATTCACATTTTTCCCCATTCTGCAGGTTGCTTTTTCATTCTGTTGGCTCTTTGCTGTATAGAATCTTTTTAGTTTGAAACAGTTTCATTTGTCTACTTTTATTTTTGCTGTCTTTGCTTAGAGGATCATATAAAACATTTCCCAAGCAAATGTCAATAAGCTGTTTCTCTATATTTTCTTCTAGTAGGTCTCTGGTCTTACATTTAAATATTTGATCCACTTTGAATTGATGTTTGTATATAGAGTGAGCTAAGGGTCTGATTTTATTCTTCTGCATGTGGATATTCAATTTTCCAGCACCATTTATTAAAAAACTGATATTCCCCTTTGTGTGTTCTTGGAAGCTCTGTCAAATATTAGTTGACTACTGTTAATTGTGCTTTATTTATGGGATCTCTATTCTGTTTCATTGGTCTACTTGTTAGTTGCTATGCCAGTTCTACTCTGATTGATTACTATATCTTTGCAGTATATTTTGAAATCAGACAGTGTGATGCTTCTAGCTTTGCTATTCTCGCTCAATTTTTTTAACTGTTCTAAGCATTTTGTGGTGCCATGGACATTTTAATTTTTTTTTTTTTTCTGTGAAAAATGCTATTGAAGCTTTGATGTGGATTGCATTGAATTGGGTAGTATGGACAATTTAACAATATTAGTTATTATAATCCATAAACACAAGATACCTTTCCATTTGTGTCTCCAATTTTTAATCAGTGTTTTATAGTTTTCAGTATATAGCTATATCTTTCATCTCCTTGGTTAAATATATTCCTAAGTATTTTATTTTGCTTGATGCTATTATAATATTATATTTTTATTAACTGCTTTTATAGATCATTTATTGTTAGCATATGGAAATACAATCTACTTAGAAGAGAGAAATGAAACTGAGAACTACTTTACAAAATAAACAAAAGTGGTATCTCTTTACCTAGACTAAGTAGAAAAGAGAAAAACTCAAGCAGAATTATTACTGAAAAAAGACATAACAACTGGTGCCACAGGAAAATTCAAGGAATCATAAACGACTACTATAAACAATTATATATCAGCAATTTAAAAAGTAGAAGAAATGAATATATTCTTAGGAATGTAGGTGCTATCAAGACTAAATAGTGAAGAAATAGAAAACTTGACAGACTAATAATAAGTAAGCGTATTGAATTAGTAATCAGAAACCTTCCAACAACAATAGTAAAATTCAGGACCAGATGTTTTCACATCTGGTGTATTGTCCCACACATTTGAAAACAAATTAATGTCAATTCTCCTATTCTTCCAAAAAACTGAAGAGGAGAAAACATTTCCAAACTCATTTTACAAGGCCAGCATTTCCCCAATTTCAAAGCCAGACATGGACACTATAAGAAGAAAATTGCAGGCCAATACTCTTATGAGCATAGATGCAAAAACCCTCAGCAAAATAACAGCAAACTCAATTCAACAGCACATTAAAAGGATAATACACCATGACAAAGTGGGATTTATCCCTGAGTTTTATGGATTGCTTAATGTATACAAATCAATAAAGGTAATGCACCACATTAACATAACAAATCATATGATCATCTCAAGAGAAGCAATACAAGCATTTGACAAAATACAAAATTCTTTTTGCTAAAACTTTCCAACAAATTAGATACAGAAGACATGTACCTCAACATAATAAAGGTCATATATTACTAACCCACAGCTAACATACTCAACAGTAAAAGTTGAGATTGGTTCCTCTAAGATTGTAAACAAGATGCCTACTTTTTTTTCTCTATTTAACATAGTAATGAAATTCCTAGCCAAAGCAATTAGGCAAGAAAAAGAAACAGAGGTCATTTGCGCTGAAAAGAAAGTAGCAAAATATTCTGTTCCTAAATGACATAATCTTATATAGTTGGGTCTCCATATTGGCAGGTCCCACATCCTAGATTCAACCAACTGTGGATTAAAAATATTTAGGAAAAAATAAAAATAAAAATAACAAGGCAACAATAAAACTAATACAAATAAAAACAATACAATATAACTATACATCACTTACATTGTATTAGGCATTAAAAGTAATCTAAAGATGACTTAAAGTATGTGAGAGGATATGTAAAGGTTATATGCAAGTATTACACCATTTTATATAAAGAACTTAAGCATTCATAGATTTTGGTATTCATGGGGTAGAACTTGAACTTAATTCTCTACAGATACCAGAGATGACTATAAATAGAAACCCTGAAACCTCTATCAAAAACTGTTAGCATAAACCATCTTAGTTAAGTTGCAGGATATAAAATCAATAAAGTGCCCTCTTGATAAACTAACAAAAAGCTTCATATGTGATTTTTTTAAATAGTCACTTTTAAAATAATAAGAATTATAACTAAAGATTAAAAAAATACAAAAGTGCTAACCAATCCACTTAAATAAGAAAAGATAAGCTAAAAATAATATAAGCAAATAAAATACAATATTATTTGAACAAAGAATACTGAAACATACAAAAATGCAAATGGATAACATAAAAAAGTACATTAGCAAGAAAGTCAGTTTAAAAGCAAAAGTACACAAATAATTCAATTTTCTTTATATCCTTTATAACTAGTAGACAAAAAATAACGCACCTTTTATCAACAGGGTGCCTGAATGAAACGTATTTGTATACCTAACCCTTAACTGTACCCCACAAAACCATAATAAAAAACACTGATTAAAAGAATAAATAAAAAAATAATGTTATAAATATATAATTTTCCATAACAACCAAATATAAAGTATTTGCTTTAAAAATTTTAAAAACATATAAGACTAACTGAGACTTCTTTTTATATGATTTTTTTCTCTGAAGGCAAGTCCTGGAACATTCCACTAAGTGTCCTTATCTGGCGCTGCTAGAGAAGCTATAAATGAAGCACTGGAATTCTGGAAGACAAGAATAACACTAAGGAAAACCATCTGAAATTTATATATAACTTGATCTCAAGTCCATATGTGATCCATGAACTGTGAGCATGCATGGGGAAGATAACAGTCAGCTAACTGAGAGACAGAAAGTAAAAACTCTCTGTGGGATACCAAGTCTACTATTTGGGTGATGGGTTCAATAGAAACCAAAATAATAACAAATATACACATGTACCCCCTGATTCTAAAAGAAAGTTTTGAAAAAGAAAGCAATTGCTGAAACAAACCAAAAAATACACACAGAAGGTTCACTTGTTATTGACCAATCGGAAACAAAATCTATAAATGTAATCTCACCAAGTTAGAGTAGAAATGTCCCAAAGATCCTTTTGCAATTCAAAAAGGCTGTACTTAATAAGTATAGAAAATGTTTCATACTTGAAAATTTTGCCCAAGACAAAGAGGAAAACTTAAATATATGTTTGCTAACAATATATGAAACCAAGAGTCCAAAGGTTCAAATTTTTCAGCCAGTAATTTTTCGTTCAATTTAAACAAAAGTCAATATGGTGTACAGAGCGCAATAGCAAAAAGCAGAGGCTTTATAATAAATAACTATAGTGTTCAGCATAAAATAAAAATTAATATACATGAGAAAACATGTAGAAATATAAACTATAGTTAAGAGACTTAAAAAAGTTAGTCAACAGAAATGGATTCACAGTTCACACAGATGTTGAAATTATCAGACATTCATTTTGAAAAACCTGTCATAAATATGCTGAATAACATTTAAAAACATGGCATAATGAATGCACAGATGGTAAATAGCAGCATGGTCATGCAAATTATAAAGCTCGATCAATTTTGAATTCTAAAATTAAAAAGTAAATATCTGAGATAAAGATTTAACAGCCCACGATAGCAGAATAAACATTCAAAGAACTTAAAAATGTGACAAATGATATTATGCAATTTGTATCACAGAAAGAAATAAGATGGAAAAAAATGAAGTAACACAACCACAGTTACCTGTACAACAATATGATGTAGTCTAGCATATCTGTAAACAAAGCTCCAAAATGAGCGGAGCGAGGTAGAGATTGGAACAGAAAATGTACTTGAAAAAAATAGCCAAAATTGTAAAATTTTGTGAGTTAAACAATATACACACAAAAGAATTCCAGCAACCCCTGAGAAAGATAAACCCAAAGAAGACTAATCTTAGATATATAAGAGCAAAATGCTGACAGAGACAAGATAATGTTTTCTAAAAAGCACATTATATATAAGCGAACAATTGAAAAATGTGTGACTGATTTCTTACCAGAAACAATGAAGGCCTGAAGATAATGGCAGAACATGTTTTGTTTTTCGATTATCATTATTATTATTATTATTCTTAGGAACAGGGTCTTGGTATGTTGCACAGGCTAGTCTCAAACTCTGGGGCTCAAGCCATCATCCTGCCTCGTCCCACCAAAGTGCTGGAAATACAGGTGTGAGCTACCACACCTGGCCAGAAGAGCGTTTTTAAAGTGCGTCGGGTGAGAAAGAATTCGCTGTTCAGTGAAAACATTCTTCAAAAATAAATGTCACTTTCAATCCTAAATAAAGACTTTTTCAGATAAACAAAAGCAAAAGTGTACCTTTAGCCTGAAGAAAAATGACACTAAATGGAAACCTGAATCAACCACTGTAGATTAAAAAAGAAAACATCAGAAATTTTTGGTTATGGCTAACCTAAACAAACACACACAAGAAAACAAAACTAGAGTTCTACAAGTTGCACTAGCAAATCATATCAATATTAAAATTCAGGACCTTTCAGAAAATTGAAGTAGAGAAAACACTCTCCAATTCGTTTTATGAGATCAACAAAATGTGATGTAAAAACTTGATCAAGATATTATGAAAAACAATTATAGACCAATATTCCTTGAAACAGACAACATTATTATCAATGATACAATAGTAAATTAAATAAGGCAATATATAAAAAAGATAACATATTATGGATAGTTGAAGTTTATACCAGGAATACAAGTTTGGGTTAACATTTGAAAATCAATTACATTATCCAACATAATAACTGCAAATAAAAAATTTTTTTGATAGATAAAGAAAATAAGTATTTAATAAAGTTAAACACCCATTTATGAAAAAATTGTCAGAAACTAGAATAAAAGAAATATCCAAATAAAAATATGTACTTATGCAAACCCATACTAACACCAGACTTAATGGAGAAATATTGAGTGATTTTTTGATTTAATCTCTTCACTTTCATTAAGTAATGTACCAAGATTCTTCCCAGTGAAATCAAGCAAGAAAAACAAAACAAAAAAAATGAATGAAAGTTATAAGTGAAAGTTAGATCTGTCCTTACTGGAAGATTAAATGATTATTTTTATAGAAAATCTGTACAATTCTACAAAATAGCTATTAGAAATATTAAGCAAATGTAGTCACAAGACACAAAGTCAATATAGAAGTAAAACTTATATTTATCTATACTAGAGAAAAAAATATATATATAAAGTATAAAAATATATTATTGGACAAGCTAAAATAATTTTTAAATTTTTGAAATGGCATTTAATGCCTATTCTCAGAAAAAATACAAATATTACTCAGATAAGTTGAAGAATGCAGTTTAGGTTAGTATTGTTAAATAAAACTTATGAAAGGCCATTTTGAACTGAGCTCCTGCATTAGGCTCCAACAGACTATATCAAAATGGAGTCACTTATGCTGAGTTCCATATAGTCAAACTGAAATTTTCTAAATTTCTAAATTCCTAACCAGACCACTTTCTTCCTAAAAATAGGACTAGTCAGAAGGGACCCATTTAATGTGAGCCGACATGTAAGAAAGTCCCCTCTACTTTTACCTTTACAAGGAAAGTAACCTGAAGAAAATTGATGCTAACCAATCCATTTTTTGTACTGTTCTGTTTCCTTGTTCCTTCTCCAGCTATTTTGTAAAAACTAACTGTCCTGCCATGCACAATACTCCTTCTATTTTTTTAAAGATGAAATCATTCCACCTAACATTCATGAATCACTAATAAAATTCAATCAAATCTTTAAATTTGTTGGAATTTTAATATTTTTGACAGTTTATGGAATGGAATAGAATACTCAATATTTTTATGATGGTGATTTCCCCAAATTTATCTACAAATAAGCACAACTTGAAAATGTATTTTGGAAGTTTTTGAAAATAGAAAATAGAAAGAAAATTCTAAAATTCATGTGCAAATGGAAAAGACTAGAAGAGCCAGTCAATCGTAAGGAAAAATAAGGTTGGAGGACAAAAACTATCTGATTTCAAAACTTTCTCTAAAGCTACATTAATTAAGACAATGTTACACTGTTGTAAGGGTAGACAAAATGTTTGCTAAAACAATAAAGGTAGACCAGAAACGGATACATATGTATCCAGTCAATGACTTTTTTACAAAGATGACAAAGCAGTTCAATGTAGAAAGAAAAGTTTTTTTTAACAAGGTGTGCTATAACATCTATACTAATGCTTAGAACACAATGAACCTTAATGCTTTCTTGTTTACACACATAAACATTAATTCAAGATAGAGTACATATCTAATCCTGTAAGTATACAGTCTCTAGAAGAAAATATTGTTTTGAATGTAGGTAAAAAAAGCACTTACATAAAAATTGAAAATATATTTTCTCAAAAAACTCTGTTCATCAAAATGTATTATTTAGAAAATAATAAGACAAACCACAGAACAAGAAAAAAATGCTTTATACAGATAGATGATAGATAGTATTAAAAAATCACAAAGTAACAACAAATGACAAAATAAAAATCATTAAAATAAAAATTTGAATGGAAAAATAGCATGAAAAATAACTTTATATAAAAGATTTAGAAATGATGAATAAGCAAATAAAAAGGCACTAAAAATAATTACTCCTCAGAAAAGTTTAAATTGAAACCACACTGATAAGCATTTCACAGTCCTATGCAATCTTACCAATCTTATTAAGGAAATGGAGCACTGAATTCTTATACTTTAATAGTTTAATTATAAAATGATGCAACATCTTTGTAAAAGTTTTGACCGTTTACAACAAAGTTGGATACCTTATGACCTTAATTCAACTGCTAGGAATTTTTTTCAAAATAAATGAAAAGATGTGCATAAAAATATCCATTCAATAATATTTTTAGAATTTTATTTATAAAAGCCAGAAACTGAACATAATCTAAATGTTCATCATAGTAGAATAGACAAATTGTAGCATGTTAATACAATGAAATTCTACTAAACAACATAGGTAATGAAATACTGTTGGATGCAACAGCATAGATTAACATAAAAATTATGTTTGTGTTACTAAAACCATAAAAGAGTATGTATTGTATAATTCAATTTACATAAGAGTAATTGCATATACCTATATGCATATATTTACATATATGGCAGGCAAAAATAATCTCTGGTGGTAGATCAGTACCGTAGTTCCTACAGGGTAATAAGATTGCGGTGGTAATGGCTTTATTGAGATATAATTTCTCAATAAAGCCATTACCACCGCAATCTCATGTATATACATATATATGTGTATATATATATATACATATACATATATATCATGAAGTTCATTCTTTCAAAGTGTACAATTCAATATCCTTCTAAGTATGTTTACAATGCTGAACAACCATTATCACAATCTATCTTTGAACATTTTCATCACCCCAAATATCTAGCCGTCATCATTTCTAAGCTCGCCATTCTTCTGACACTAGTCAATCAATAACACTTTTTTCTCTGTAATTTTTTCCATATTTTACATGTAATTTAAATGGAATCATATCACATGTGGACTTTTGTAACTAATGCTTTTGCTTGTTTTCAGGTTTCATTCATGAGGTGGCATGCACTTTATTCCTTTTAATTACCAAGTTATATCCTCTTGTGTGTGTGCACATTTGATTTATCTAGTCATCATTTGATAGGCATTTGAATAATTTTCTACTTCTTGGCTATTATAAGTAATGCTGCTATAAAACACATTTTTGTTAGAGTATATTTTTTCTGTTTCTTTTGGCACTATACATCAGAATGAAGTTTCTGGGTCACATGACACCTCTATGAGGAACTTTTGCTATTGAGAACTACCGGACTATTTTCCAAGCATATGCATCATTTTCCAGTCCCAAGCAAGATATGAGGGTTCTACTTTTTCCACATTTGTCAGCACTTGCTGTTGTCTGTCTTTTGCATTATAGCTAACACTTTGCTATCATCTTTTTAAATTTTAGTTAACCTAGTGAACATAAAGTAGTATCTTATTTTGGTTTTGATTTGCATTTCCCTCATGACTAATTATATCACATATATTTTTGTGTGTTTAATGACCTTTGTGTGCTTTCATTGAATAAATATATATTCAGACAGTGCCAATTTTTAAATTGATCTACATTTTTTTATGACTGAGTTATAGAAGTTATTAATGTATTCTGTATGGGATACAATACTATATAAGAGGTAAAATTTTACAATATTTTCTCCAATTCAGAAGGTACTCTTTTCACTTCTTGGTGGTATTTTATAAAGCACAAAAACTTTTTGATTTTGATGAAGTTCAATTTATATTTTCCTTTTTCCTTAAGTTGTCATGTACTTTTTATTTCATATTTAAGAAACCATTGCAGATTCACAAGTAATAAAAATGTATCCCCATAATTTTTAATAGTTTTATAATTTAACCTCTTACACTTAGGGGTCTGCTTCATCCAATTTTGGATTCATGTAATAAATTATTTGAGGTAGAGGTCCCACAAAGTTATTTGTTTTGCTTTATTTTATAGACAAGAGTTTTACTCTGCCATCAAAGCTGGAATTCAGTGGCCTGATCATAGCTCACGGCAGGCTTGCACTGCTGGTGTCAAGCAATCCTCCCATCTCAGCTTCCTAAGTAGTGGAGATTATAGGCACACGCCACCATGCCAAGAAGGCACAACATACTTTTGCATGTGGATATCCAGTTGTGCCAGAACCATATACTGACAAGACTGCTTTTTCACTATTGAACAGTTTTGATACTTTTGCTGAAAGTCAATTAATTATAAATGTGAAGAATATTTTTTATTTCTAAATTTGATTTCATTGATCTATATATCTATTCTTATGCCAGTAACATGTTGTGCTGGTTGTTGTAGCTTTGTAGTGTGTTTCGAAATTGGGATGTATGAATTTAGAAATTTTTTTTAAAAAATTCAAGATTACTTTGGCTATTCTACTAGTATGTTGAATAGCATTAATTGATTTTCATATATGAATAGCCTTGCATTTCTGGAGTAAAATCCATTTGGTTGCAGTTTATAATTTTTTTTACATGTTGCTAGATTTGTATTTCTAGTATTTTGTTGAGGGATTGTCTACAAGATATATTGATATATGTTTTTCTCTTCTTATAATGTCTAATTTTGATATCAAGGTAATAATGATCTTACAACACTAGTTAAGAAATATTATCTTCTACTATATTTTTTGCAAAAACTTGTAAAACATTAATATTTATTCTTCATTGAATGTTTGGTAGAATTCACTGGGCAAACTATCAGGAACTGGGCATTTTTGATTGACATTTAACTGCTATTTCACTTTGTTTTAATTTTTAATTGGTCTATTTACATTTTATATATCTCCTGTCTTAATAACAAGCTTTTCATCACAATTGGTGTTCAACTATTTGTGGTATTCCCTGAAACTCATTTTAAAAAATGTAATTGATAGTAATTTCTCCTTTCACTATTGATTTTTGTAATTTGAGTCTTATATTTTCATTTTTTAGTAAATATAGCTAAAATTTTTATCCATTTTGATGATCTTCTTAAATAACCAATGTTTGATATTAGCTTTTTTCTTCTCTAGTATCATTAATTCCTAGTCTGACATTTACTATTGCCTATCTCCTGCAAGCTTTAGGTTTAGTGTTCTATTCTTTTTGCAATGATTTAAAGTGGGCAGTTAGGTTACTGATTTGATATTCTTAAAATATACATGAACAAATACACATTTAAATACACAAATTTGTGAATTCAGCTATATAATTGCCTCTAAGTACAGCTTTAGTTGCATCTCAAAATATTTAATGTGCTGGATCTTGATTTTCTTTCATTTCACATCATTTTCAAATTTTTCTGTATTGTCATCTTTTATTTATTGGTTTCATTTCCACATGTTAAGTTCCCTAAAACCATTTTGTTATTGCTTTCTAATTTAACTCCACTGTTATGAGGAACACATTTCACATGATTTAATCATTTTAACTATATTGAGGTTTGCTTTATGCACTAGTGTAGTTTATCCTTGAGGATATTTTATATTCCCTTAAAAATAATTACATTCTGTTATTAAATGAAGTGTTCCACTAATGTATCTGAAGTCCAGTTGGTTTATAAACTTGTTTATATCTTTTGCTCTCTTTTTGGTCTTCTAACTAGTTGAACTATTCGTTATTAAAAGCAGAGTATTGAAGTCTTCAACTATTAGTTCTGAATTGCCTATTTCTTCAGACTGAATAATCTGTCAAATATTTGATTCATGCATTTTGAGGCTGGGTTTGTAGGTATATGTACATGGATAACTGCTGTAGAGGTATTTATGTCCCTTTGTGTATATGTCCAGGAGTGGAATACTTGGGTTGAATTGTAGCTCTATTTTTAGTTCTTCGAGAAAACCCCCAAACTGCTTTCCACAGAGATTTAACTAGCTTGCATTACCACCAACAGTGTAGGAGTATTCCCTTTTCTCCACAGTCTAACCAACACCTGCTGTTTTTAAAATTTTTAATAATAGCCATCCCGCCCAGTGTGAAATGGTATCTCATTGTATTTCTGTGATGATTGGTGATGCTGAGCATTTTTTCATGTTTGTTGGTTGCTTATATGTCTTCCTTTGAAAAGTGTCTGTTCATGTCCTTTTTCCATTTTTTAATGGGGTTATTTTTTTCCTGTGAATTTGATTGATCTCCTTCTAGATTCCGGATGTTAGGTATTTGTTGAATGCACAGCTTGCAGATATATTTTTTTCCCGTTCTGCGTGTCATTTCTTTACTCTTTTGATGGTTGGTTTTGCTCTACAGAAACGTTTTAGCTTGAGAAGGTCCCACCTAATTTTAGCTTTCTTGCTTTTGAGGATTTGGCCATAAATTCATTGCCTAAGCAGATGTCCAGGAGGGTGCTCCCTAGGTTGCCTTCTAGGATTGTTACACTTTGAGGTTTCACATTTAAGTCCTTAATTCATTTTGAGATAATTTTCATACATGATGATAGGTAGGGGTCCAGTTTCATTCTTCTGCATGTAGTTAGTCAGTTTTCCCAGCACTATTTGCTAAATATGTTTTCATTTCCTCAATGTTTGTTCTTGTCAGTTTTGTCAAGCATGAATTGGTTGAAGGTGTGTGGCTTTATTTCTTGGTTCTCTATCCTATTCTATGTGTCTATTTTTGTACCAGTACTATGCTGTTTTGGTTACTTATAGTAAAGTTTGATGTCTAGGGGTATGATGTCACCAGTTTGTTCTTGCTTTAGCTATTGGGCCTCTCTGCTCCTTCCATTTTAATTTAAATATTGTCTTTTAGGTCTGTGAAAAATGTTGCTGGTAGCTTGATAGAGATTGCATTGAATCTATAGATTGTGTAGTAGAACGGACATCTTGATGTTTACTCTTCCAATCCACGAGCATGGAATCTTATTTCATTTATTTGTATCAACTTTGATTTCTTTGCACTATGTTTTGTAGTTCTCACTGTAAAGATCTTTCACCTTTTTGGTTAGATGAATACTGAGGTATTTTATTGTGTTGTGTGGCTATTATGAATGGGATTTTTTTTTTTTAATTTGATTCTCAGCTTGCTTGTTTGATTTACAGAAATGCAACTGCTTTTTGCACACTGATTTTGTATCCCATGATTTTTACTAATGTTTATCAGTGCAAAGAGGTTTTTGGCAAACACTCTAGGGTTTTCTAGGTATGAAATCATATCACCTTTGAAAAGTAATTTAAATTATTTTTCTATTTGGGTACCTTTAATTTCTCCTGCCTGATTGCTCTGGCTACATTAAATAGGAGTAGTGAGAATAGACGTTCTTGTCTCATTATAGTTCTTAGGTAAAATACTCCCAGTTTCTTCCTGTTAAGTATAATGTTGACTGTAGGTTTGTCATAAATAACACTTATTATTTTGAGACTGTTCCTTCAATGCCTAGGTGTTTTGGCATTTTTATTACTAAGGGAGGTTGGATTTTATCAAATGCTTTTTCTGCAGCTAGTGAGATAATCAGTGGTTCTTGGTTTTATATCTGTGTGTGTGGTGGATTTTTTATTTGAATAAAGTCCATCTGGTCATGATGAACTATCCTTGTAATGTATCTTTTTGAGAATTTTTGCATCTATATTCATCAGGGAAATCGGCATGAAGTTTTCTCTCCTTGTTGAGTCTCCGTCATTTCGGGATGTCAGGATGATATTGACTTCACAGAATGAGCCAGGAAAAATTTCTTCCTTCTCAGTAGCTTGGGATAATTTCAGTAGATTGGTATCAGCTCTTCCTTTTGTGTCAGTTAGATTTCAGCTGAGGAACCATCTGGCCCTGGACTTTTTTTGGTGAGGAGATTTCTTATTACTAAATCAATTTCTTGGATTTGCATTGGTCGTTTTAGAGTTTCAACTTCTCTCTTTTTCAATCTTGGGAGTTGTGGGTTGGGTTATTTCCTCTAGATTTTTTTACCTTACATACAGATTTTTGTAGCAATCTCTGGTAATCTTTTGCGCTTCTTCAGGGTTGGTTGTAGCACCACTTTTATCATTTCTTTTTTTTTTGAGTTGGAGTCTCACTCGGTCGCCCAAACTGGAGTGCAGTGGCCGCTTCCGGCCACCGTGCCTCGACCTGCTGGGCTCCAGCGATCCTTCCGCCTCAGCCTTCCAAGTAGCCAGAATTACAGGCATGCGCTACCACGCCCGGCTGATTTTTTGATCTATTGTAGAGATGAGGTCTCGCTGCCCAGGCGGGTCTCGAACCCGCGGGCTCAGGGAATCCACTCACCTCAGCCTCCCAAAGGCGCGGGATTACAGGCTGAGCCACCGAGCCCGGCTACTTTTATCATTTCTAATTGTTTTTGTTCTAATTTTTTTTTCTCTCTCTCTTCCTCTCTCTCTCTTTTTGGTAACCTAGCTAGGCATCTATCAATGCCATAATACTTTTAAAGAACCAGCTTTTCAACTCATTGATCCTTTGTATGATTTTTTTTGTCTTTGTTTTGTCTAGCTAGAGGTTTAATTTGATAATTTCCATTCTGAGTTATTGCTTGGCGGTTGCTTTGGGGCTTACCACATAAATATTGTAACAATCTAACTTACTTTTATAATAAATTAATTCAAATGAGGTATTACCCTTATATAGCTCTATTCCTTACTCTCTTTTTCTTTGTACTAAACAGTAAGTCCCCTACATACAAACCTTCAAGTTGTAAGTTTTCAAAGAATTCATGTGTCTGACATACATTGTTTCATGTGTCTGACATACATTGTTACATGTGTGCACCATCTATGAGAGGTTGTGTTTTTGTGTACTTTACTGTACAGTATATATTCAGTAAGGTAGTACAGTAGTGTATTGTAAATCTATTACAGTACTATATAACAGATTGTATTGGTTGCCTAGGCCAACTTTGTGAGACTTATGAGCAAACTGGACTTTACAAACACACTCTCAAAATAGAATTCATTCATATGTACAAAACTTACTGTAATTGTTATGCTTCTTACATCTATATATATGACAAGCTCAACAATAGATTATTTATTACTTTCTGTAATTTTCTGAAAGGAGAACAAGTGTGTATGTATTTGTTTCTCTTTCTCTCTTTTTCTGACCACACTGAACTGTTAAATTCTGCTAATTACCATCTAATTGCTCTATTATTTTCAACAAAACTCTGTGGCATAACTTGTTCTACAGTCTGTTTGGCAACTTTGCCTGGGTAGTTTCTGAGATCAGTTTTTATCCCCCTCATTCCACTTTTTTTTTTTTGACCCCAGGTTGACTATTCTTAGCTCTCCCTGGTTTTCTCTTGTAAACTAGATCACTTGCTTACTTCCAGGATTTCCGTTCTTTCTGATAGTGCCCTTAGAGCTGAAGTTATTCTTAATCTATTTTACATATGATAAGATTCTTAAGGAAGAACTTCTGAGCTCTCTGTTTCCATGGCTCGTATTTTTCCTCAGATAGAATATCTGGACCACAGCTCTGGACTTACACTGAGAACAATGGCCCGCTTCTTCCTGATTGACATCCTGCTTTAGGTACAGGTTGTGGACAAGGGTCCTTCTGGTCTTCTTGGTTTGCCTCTTCCTGCGTGAAAGATTCCCCAGTCCTGCTTTCAGGTAAGGGCAATTAGGACTCCAGAATTCTCACTCTGCCACCCTTGAGGTAGAAACTCTGCCCTACGAGTGGAGGCTGCATGGAAGAAGGGAGTTCTCGACCTCTCTGCCATCCTAGCCTTGGGTTTAACCTCTGAAACTCAGAGTCGGAAATGAAAGAAAATTTGGAATCCTGCCTCTCTGGGGAGGATTCCTTATCCACTGATGGGTAGAAGGAGTTTTGGTCATACCCACCTGAAGTGGAGTTTCTGTCGTGATAAGCTGGAAGGAGGGAAGGGGGGGAGGTCAGGTAATGGTCTTCACACCAGACTCTTGCTTTTTTACTGTATTTAATAGATTTTTCTTAAATAAATGTTTCTTCATTTTCTGCATACCCTAATAAAAATTTCAAAAAAATTAAGTATTGGCCTTAAAATACTTTTCAACAGTCGCGCTTTTTTTCTTTTCAGGAGAGTGTGTCTGCAGAGCTCCTCATATTGCTATTTTAGAACTAGAACTAAAACCTTCTGAAGTGAAGAAAATAGGACATATCTTTAATTGCGGAGTATGCATTTACCACATTAATAAATTGTAAGTTTTTACGCTTCTTTGAATATATATTTTACCTCAATTAAAAAATGTTCAAGCCAGGCTCGGTGGCTCAGTCTGTCATCCCGCGCCTTCGGGAGGCTGAGGTGAGTGGATGGTCTGAGCCTGCGGGTTCGAGACCCGCCTGGGCAGCGAGACCTCCTCTCTACCATAAATCAAAAAACAAAATCAGCCGGACGTGGTAGCGCATGCCTGTAATTCTGGCTACTTGGAAGGCTGAGGCGGAAGGATCGCCAGAGCCCAGCGGGTGGAGGCTGGGGTGGCCGGGAGCGGCTTCTGCACTCCAGTCTGGGTGACCGAGTGAGACTCCAACTAAAAAAAAAAAAAAGTTCAAGGTCTATGTGAAGACAAACAAAATTCTACTATGAAACAAATAAATATGTATTAAAAAAACAAAAATATACTACAATTTTATCAGTCAGGCTCCAAACAGAAAACAAACAATCACACTTAAACCCATAAAACAAAGTGAGCTATAACATTGGGAATTGGTTGTCTAAGTGACATAAAAGCCAAGAAGCCAAACAGGAAACTACAAAGCACACAAAAGCTTGAAACCCCTTTGTTCCCTCCACTGGAGAGAGACAACCTCAGGATGAAAACTCAGAAAAGAATGAGATTTTATGACTGGAATGAGAACCAGGGGAAGATACACTCTTTGCTACACACAGAATCTGAGGCAGAGAGACAAGAGTTACCTTTCTTCTCTTTTCCTCCTAATGCCCAGTTTTTCACCAGAGTCTCTGGTTGGTAGATCTCAGAAAGGGGCCAGTTAAAAGGAAAGCTCAGGGCACATAGTCTGCAAAGATTTTTTCTCCAGAAAAGAGCAGAATGTGTGGGTATCCAAAACATATTAAAAAAAACTTCTATAATTCAACAACAAAAAAATCACATAACCTAATTTTTTAAATGGGCAAAAAATGCGAATAGACATCGCTCCAAAGATGAATGTTCAATATGTAAACAAAAAGATGTTCAGCCTCATCAGTCAGAGATCAATTCGAGATGGGCAGATAAAAACCACAATGAATCTGAACCGACTGAACGCACACAGAGAGCAGCATGGTGGTTACCAGCGGCTGGGAGGAGGGGGGAATGGAAAGACGACATCAGAACGCAAAGTTTCGGTCAGACAGGATAATTAAGTGGTTTTTTTTTAATCAATTGCACATCATGATGAATATAACTAATAATTAAGTTCTGCACAATTTACTGTTGCTGAGAATAAATTTATTTTTTTATTTTTATTTTTATTTTTTTTTTGAGTTGGAGTCTCACTCTGTCGCCCAGACTGGAGTGCGGTGACCGCTCCCGGCCCCCGCAGCCTCGACCCGCTGGGCTCCGGCGATCCTTCCGCCTCGGCCTTCCGAGTAGGCGGAATTACAGTCACGCACTACCACGCCCGGCTCACTTTTTATTTATTGTAGAGATGAGGTCTCGCCTGCCCAGGCGGGTCTCGAACCTGCGGGCTCAGGCAATCCGCTCACCTCAGCCTCCCAAGGCGCGGGATGACGGGCTGAACCACCGAGCCCGGCTGAGAATAAATTTGTAATGTTTTCTTTGCAAAAATTAAATATCTGAGGTATATATGATCGTGCCACATCGTACTAAAAAAGTATAACTTCGCTTTTTTACCTTACAAATATATGCAACTATAATTTGTCAATATTAAAATGAGAAACATGCAACTTTATACCTACTAAATGGCTACTATCAAAACACAAAAATGAAATGAAAATAAAAACAAACCAACCAAACAGTTGAGGGAAACTGCTAAGTAAGGAATGGGCACACCTCACCCACAAGGGTATCTGTGTAATCCATGTTTGTGTTTCTAACTCTGAATTGTACCCCACATCCTTAAAATGAAAAAAAAATGTTAAAAAAATGGAAAATATTAAATATTTTAGAGGATAAAGAAAAATTAGAATTATTGGGCACTGTGGCTAAGATTGTAAAGTAATGGAACCATTACGGAAAACAATATAAAGGAGACCCAATTAAAAAAAAAATAGTACTACAATGTAATCTGATAATCTCGTTTCTGGGTATATATCTAAAATAATTGAAAGCAGTATCCCAAAGAGATATTTGCTCACCCATGTTCACAACAGCATTATTCACAACGGTCCAGAGGTAGCAGCATCCCAAATATCCACTGGTGAATGAATCCATGTAAATTCACAAACACACACACACACACACACACACACACACACACACACACACGGCGTTAAAATGGGATATTACTAGGCTTTAAATACTGTATGATTCCGCTTATACAAGGTATCTAAGGTAGGCAAATTAAAGATAAAAGAAAATAGAATGATGGTTGCCAGGGACTGAGAGAAAGAGAATAGAGAAACTGTTGTAATTTATAACCTCTATGACTCATTATCTATCTTCTGTAAAATGGGGGTTAATTATAGCAGCAGATTCAAAGAGCTGTTTGACAGATGACATGAGATAATGCTGGTCAATATTTAACAATTTATCTGACAAAGGGAAAGTAGAAAGTTTAGCTGCTACTGGCATTCTTATTGCTAATGGTTCCTTTTTCCTTTCATTATTTCATGAGCTATATTAAGTGATGGTCTGCCAGGCTTCATCTAAAAGCTGAGCTCTTTCTGCCTCTATGCATTCTCTGTAGGTAGGTCTTTTCTCCATCAATCCTTGGCAATTCATTGGTTTGAGAGGGTTAAAGATATACAATATAAAGCGTGCTAAAATTTTGAACAAAATAAACTAAGAATTGAAATACTTAGCCGGGCTCGGTGGCTCAGCCTGTCATCCCGCGCCTCTGGGAGGCTGAGGTGAGTGGATTGCCTGAGCCCGCGGGTTCGAGACCCGCCTGGGCAGCGAGACCTCATCTCTACAATAAATCAAAAAATCAGCCGGGCGTGGTAGCGCGCGCCTGTAGTTCCGGCTACTCGGAAGGCTGAGACGGGAGGATCGCTGGAGCCCTGCAGGTCGAGGCTGTGGTGGCCGGGAGCGGCCACTGCACTCCAGTCTGGGTGACAGAGTGAGACTCCGACTCAAAAAAAAAAAAAAGAATTGAAATACTTTTCTATAAATCCCAACCCCAAAACACTAGCAAACCGAGCTCTGAAAATGTGGTCTCATATAAACAGTGTTTGCTTTTTGAGAATGAGAGCCACAGCAATGATCAAACTAACATATAGTATGATAACATAATATTGCATACTGGAATATTGCCAAATTTGCTTCTAATATAATAAGGAAGGTAGTTTATGGTGAAACTAATCTATGAAGAAAAACGTCAGTTGATAATATTTTTCAGAGGTGGAGAAGCATGGGATATGTATATGTTTTTCATTTTTGTAATCAAAACGTGATTTATTTTAAGTGGTATTTCAAGGAGAAACTGTCATAATCTGAAAGTCAATATGGAAAACACTTTGTCCCTCCATAATGCAAAACAAAACACTGTTTTACCGCATGGAGACGTTTTTGAAAACAGAGGTAAATGACTAGAGCATTTAGAAAAGCATCTGTCTTACTAAAACAGCAAATGTGTCTGCTTTGAACTCTCTGATAAGAACTTTTGGCAACATTGTCACTCACTTATGGGTTTTGCTTTTTCAGAATCTACAAGGTAATGAAACCAACTAAATGATTCCAAGACAAATTCTTGACCAGCTCCCTCCTGCCATTTGTCCCCTGTTGAAAGAAAGTGTATTTTCATTTTGCCTGGATGTTCATGATTTGCATTTGCGATGACTGCTTACTTAACTTTGTATTCCCTAACCTTCTTATCTTTGAGTTTTTCCTTCCTCCTCTTCCTGCTTCTCCTCCTTTTCTCCCGTATCCTCTTCCTTCTCTTTTTCTTCTTTTTTTAATACTGTCTCTGCATCTGCTTATTAGTGTCCTATCCATGTTGCACATTCTTCACCTGGCAAGCTAATTTAGCTATCTCTAGTTAAAATCTGCTCTCCAGAGCTTCTATTTGGGGTGTTTCCACCCCACATCAATTGATCAGCTTCTCTAGTTTTACTTCACCTTTTACTCACCTGTCCTTTGGACCTATTCCACCTGAAATCCACCAGTCATTCAGAATGCATATTTTGACACTGTTCAATGTATCTCTCATCTATTATTCATGAACTTTCATTTAATTTGCATTTGTTTATTATGTATATGGTGTGCTGACACTGCTTTGTAGAATTATGTTTGATCTCCCTCAGTACTTGTCCATCAGATGTACCGTCACCACCCATTTAGGCCATTGTGTTTATGCCAAACAACTTCCACTGAGAACATAAAAGTGAGCTGGGAGCATCTTCAAAAGGAATGTGTTTTAAGTTAAATAAGGCCACTTTTATTAATACTTAAGCAGACAATCGATCATCAAGTGGACATGTACAGGAATACTGCATTTTGTTGTACTTCACTTGACTGGGCTTCAAAGATATTGAGGGGTTTTTTTTCCTAACAAATTCAAGGTCTGTGGCAATCCTGTGTTGAGAAAGTCTGTTGGCTCCATTTTTTCACCAGCATGTGTTCACGTTGTGTCTCTGTGTTACATTTTGCTAATTCTCATAATATTTTAAACTTTAAAACACTATTGCGTCTGTTATGGTGGTTTGTGATCAGTGACCTTGATGTTACTATTGTCATTGTTTTGGGGAGCCCACAAGACATACTTATAAAATGGCGAACTTGATAAATGTCTCTGTTCCTACTGCTTCACAACCAAACATTCCTCACCCCTTTTTTTTCTCTCCTCAGTTCTCCTTGTTTGCTGAGACACGGCAATATTGAAATCAGGGTAATTAAAAGCCCTGCAAACATCTCTAAGTATTCACAAGAAAGAAAGATTTGCATACCTATCCATTTAAATCAAAAGCTCAGAATAATTAAGCATAGAGAGAAAATCCCTTCGAAAACCAAGGTAGGCTGAAAGCCAGGCCTCTTGTGCCTAAAAGTTAGCCAAGTTGTGAATGCAAAGAAAATATTCTTAAAGAAAATTAAAAGCACAAACAGCCTTAATGGTGATGTAAAGTTTGGTCTGGACAGCTCAAATTAGCCACATATTCTTAAGCCAATGCATGATCCAGAGCAAAGTCCTAACTCTCTTCAGTTTTTGAAAGTTGTGGAAAGATGAGGAAGCTGAAGAAAATATTTTGAAGGTAGCAGAGGTTGGTCCATGAGGCTTAAGGAAAAGCTCCATATTCATACATAAAAGTGCAAGGTGAAGCAGCAAATGCTGCTGCAGAATCTGTAGCATGTTATCCAGAAGATCTAGCTAAGATCAGTGTTGGAGGTGGCTACATGAAACAACAGAATTTGCATGTGGATAAAAGTGTTGCATTGGAAGAAGATGCCATCTAGGACTTTCACAGCTAGAGAGAAATGAATGCTTTGCTTAAAAACTTCAAAGAACAGACTGACTCTCTTGTTAAGTGATAATACCACTGATGACTTTAAGTTGAAGCCAATGCTCATTTCCCATTCTGAAAATACAAGGATCCTTAAGAAGAACACAAAATCCAGTCTGCCTCTGTTCTAGAGCTGGAACAAGAAAGTCTGGATGGTTGCACACCAGTTCATAGCATGATTTCCTGAATATTTTAAGCCCATTGTTGAGACCTACTGCTCAGAAAAAAAGATTTCTTTGCATATTGACAATGCACCTGGTCACCCAAAAGCTCTGAGAGAGGTGTATAAGGAGACTAATGTTTTTATGCCTGCTAACTCATCATCCACTCTGCAGCCCATCAACCATGAGTAATTTTTACTTTCAAGTCTTATTATTTATTTTTTTTAAATACATGCCTTGGAGTTTTGTATGTAGAAAAACAATCCTGTCACTGTGATTTACTGAAATTCAGCCCTTGATAAAAAGGTTTGAAAAACTATAATAAAAAAAAAACAAACTAAGACTAAAAAATCAATACTTCCTAAGGCTACACCTGTTATAGATAATAACTTTTCTAATGAATCCGGACATAGTAAATTGACAACTTGCCATAAAGGATTAAATATTCTAGATGTCATTAAGAACATTTGGGATATATGGGCGAAATCAACTCCAAGATTTCAGTGCAGAAAGTAAGTGCAGATGTGGAGGAGAGAGCAAGAGAACTAGAGTTAGTCGTGGAGCCAGAATATGTGACTGAATTGCTGCTATCTCATGGTAATACTTGAATGGATGAAGAGATGCTTCTTAGGGAGGAGCAAAGAAAGTGGTTTGTTGAGATAGAATCTGCCCCTGGTGAAGATGCTGCGAGCATTGCTGAAATAACAACAAAGAATTTAGAATATTACATACACCTAGTGGCAGCTAAACAGCAGGTTTTGAGAGGCTTGAGTCCAATGTTGAAAGAAGTTCTACTGTGGGTAAAATGCTATCAAACAGTGATACCCGCTGCGAAGAAATACTTCATGAAGAGAAGAGTCAATCAGCGTAAAATATTTCTTTGGTGTCTTATTTTAGAAAATTGCTACAGCTGCCTCGGTCTCCTGCAAACTCTCTCCTGATAAGTCAGAAGCCATTGACATGGAGGCAAGACCCCCACCGACAAAAAGATTATGACTTGCTGAAGGCTCAGAGTGTTGTCAGCCTTTTATAACAATAAAGTATTTTTAATTAAGGTATGTACATTTATTTTATTTATTTATTTATTTTTATTTTTATTTTTTGAGTTGGAGTCTCACTGTTGCCCAGACTGGAGTGCAGTGGCCGCTCCCGGCCCCCGCAGCCTCGACCTGCTGGGCTCCTGCGATCCTTCCGCCTCAGCCTTCCGAGCAGCCGGAATGACAGGCCTGCGCTACCACGCCCGGCTGATTTTTTGATTGATTGTAGAGATGAGGTCTCGCCAAGTTGCCCAGGCGGGTCTCGTACCCGCGGGCTCAGGCAATCCACTCACCTCAGCCTCCCAAAGGCGCGGGATGACAGGCTGAGCCACCGAGCCCGGCGGTATGTACATTTTTAAACATACTGATTTTGCACATCTAATAGACTACAGCATAATGTGAACACAACATTTTTATGCACCGGAAAGCCAAAGCTACGACTGGCTGTATTTTGACATTTGCTTTATTGCGGTATCTGGATTTCTAGAACCGAACCCACAATATTTCTGAGGTATGCCTGTATATGAAGTCTTCAAGTTATTAAAAGAGGAGTTCTTCATCAGTCTAAACTACAGTATATGTTATATTCATCCAGCTCTTGCTGTTTTCCAAAGTCATATTCATATGTTCAGTGTGTGAAAATTACATGCCATTAAAATCAAATATAAATACGTAGTTAAAAACTTGCTTTAGTAGAAACTGTGTTGCATAGGCGTATAAGAAACCTGGGATTTGGGGCTGCAGAGTGAGCAACGTTTCAGAGAAGCAGCACTCTCGCTCTGCTCTTGTCACTTTTATTTGGGATTACTTTCATGAGTGGAAGAAGAGGAGACACACCAGGCCTTGAATGAGCTGCTCCTGAACCTCCTGAATGGGATTTTGATGTGTCCACTGATCTAAGGGGTCTTAGTGGAGAAATAGGAAAAATAATAACAATAATAATTAAGAATAATAACGAGAGACCACGGTTGGCTGTTTACTGCTCAGTAAGGCTCCCAATCACTGAATGAATATTTTACATTTTATAATGCTCCTTGAACTGTGTCTCTGACTATTAAATAGCAAATGCACACATTCGTGGGCTGCTTTTTGTGTCACTTTACCATGTATCTAAAAGGCTTAGCATCTCAGATGATCATTTTGGCAATTTATTTCAGGTAAAAAATATATTCCTAAGGAAGCACTTATGGGCTGAAATTTCAGTTTAGAACTTTGAACTTTGCTAATCCAATTTTTCAACCCCCCTAATCCTGAATTCTGTTACCAAAGTTTCATTTCCCATTTATCATTCCTTAGTGCTCTATAGCCTGAAAAACTTTTTCACAGGTCTACCATCTGCTTTTCAGAATAGCCTAGTGAGTTAAGCAAGGCCTCACTTCACTCTGTTTTCCAACTAAAGAAGCAGGCATCCTGAGACCAGATGGCATGACCGTGAGGCATGGTTGGTGACGAAACTATGGCAAAAGCCCAAGACCCAAATGTGCAGTGCAGATCTAGCCACAATTTCCTCTCACACTTCGCTAGCCTCTACCCAATGTGGTATCCATGCCCTATTCTTCCGTGAAGGCGGCCACATTTGCTCTGCTGTTCTATTTATTCTGTGCACACAAATCATGTCAGTTCAACTAGATTCTAATCAAAGAGTTCTTTCTTTTTTGCTTGGCATAGACCATATAACAACATAGGTAGATTTATAGGTAGAATTTCTGAACTCTCTGAGAGAAATTAAATCTAACACCTGCAGGCCTTCTGTGAGGTGGTTTCATTTTCCCATCTCTGCTGCCTCCATTTGCTCTATTTCCCCTTTTTCTGCCCAATAACTTAGAAGAATTAGAGTCCAAAATGAAGAAAGAAAATTCACCAAAATGTAAAAAGCAATTTTCAGTGAAATCTCAGAAATTGAATCAAACTTTAGAGTTGCACCTTGGATCCTTAAAGATTCTTAATAGCATGACCAGTTGAACCAGGTTAGATGAAATTGTACTAGTGGAAACACAATATGTGCCAATTTCTCATCATGGTTTGTGATACAAGGCATGACTACAGTTAGCCCAATGGCAGGCAGATTGTGTAATTCATCTTCTCATAACCCGTGTCCCCTTCTGAGGGCTGACACTTCCATGTTCAGGCTGCTGGCATACCCCCTGACTCATAGGTGCATGATTCTAGTGGCAGGGTCCTGCCTTGGGGACAGGGGACAGCCCATAGCCAGAAGCTGACTGACACAGAAATGCAAGGGCGTAGACCACGACCTGATTGGGAATACCTCTGCAAGTCTGTCCCAGCTCCAGAGCTCCCTGTAGGATTCAGAGTTCTCAGTTGCAGCCTCACTGCGGTTCAGCTAATTCCTGCTTTCTCCTTTTCCTTGCAGGCACAATCCTCCAAGAGTTTTCTCCAATAAACCCTCTGCAGGCAATGCCTGGGTCTTGGAGTATGTTTCCAAGGAAACCAATCTAACACACTATAAAACGGTGTCAAGGTAATAAAAACAGCATGACTACACGGATTTGAATAATAATAAAAAGATTTTTTTTAACCTCTTAAAGCCGTTATAGTGTTATTCATTGCCGATTCTTATGAACGTGTGTGCATATGGAGAGAGGGATGTACTTGCACTTATATTCACAGTCGCTTTCTGGTCCAATTTAGTAATGATGAGTTTGGTCCCAAGAGCAAATCTTACTATGTTTTTTCACTCTGTTTCCACTTAACATGTCGATAAGACTCAAGTACATGCAATAATTTAGGTGAGCTAATGGCACTCGTAAGCTCTGAGAGTCATGTCTTCTCGAATGAGACTGCCTGCTTGACTACCCTGAGGGGTCCTTTTGGGATTATCAGCAGTGGGATCACTGAGCTGACTTTGCCACTGCCTTCCATGATGTTCAAACTTGGATTTCAGAGGCGAAAATGATTCTGATTTATAACAGAATGAGTAGACTATAGTTAGCTATTTGCCTTACTCTACTTATTTCATTACAGAATATTTTTATTTTTCTTCAAAACGTGCATATTTTTTCTTTCAACTTTGCTGTAATGAGAGGCCACCTTGCTTCAAAAAGACAAATAGAAAACACTGAGAAAAGAACCAATGTTTATTAAGCGTGCATGCATCATGCAAAGGAGGGGAAGCAGGGTCTAGAGAAGTTAGACAATCATCCCCAAAATACAGGGTGGCGAAGAATAGCAACCGAATTGAGAGCTGTGCTCTTCTGTGCATGGGGTATCTCCCACTGATATCAGCCAGATACCTGTCCACCGCCCTATATGCCCATGATACTTACCCTCTAGCCCTCACTGTAGCAAAGCTTGCTACTCATATCATGCTGAGCTCTGCTTTTAGACTTTGGTTCCTGCTGTTTTGGACTTCTAGAAAACTCATTCTCCTATTTCTTTCAGCATAATCCTTCTCTTTATTAAAGTGTGAAATAGAAGTTAATTTTGCAAATATTATTTAATTTGTCATGTAAATAGTATAATGACTCTCGCAAAAGAACTTATTTCCCTCGGTATGACTGTGACAGCTGTCAAATTAAAAAATAAAATTAACATAAAGGACACTTTCAAGTTTATATAAAGAGGGAAGAGAAAGAACATCTCATCATCCCTACCATCTGACCCTCTGTTGGTAGCCATTATTGACAATTAGTTACATATCCATTTGCCTGGTTACTTTCAAAACAGAGCAAGTGGGTGTGTCACCTTACCAGGAAGTTTTTCCACAGTCTGAATTTCACGTACCTCTGGGGTTCTGTTCTGAGCTGTGCATACCTCTGTATTGTTCTGTGTCATAATACATTGAGAATGTCAGGTTCCAGAATTCTGACATTGAAAAAGGAAGGCTGGGACCATGCACTGTCCATTTAAATGTCACATGAATTGAGCAAAGCTACAGACTACAGTAGACGCTTAATACCCATTAACTGAGTTCATGTGGGAAGCCTTATAACATTTATCCTGTGCAATCTGAGTGGGGGAAAACAGGTTAAAACCTCCTGGTACATGTGACCGAAGTCTCTGTGAATTCATTTGGCTCATAAGCCACTCAGGGTCCTGCCCAGTCCTATGGTCACTTACTGTCATCGAAGAAAAGGTGCAACAGAAAGAGGCATGAGAACGCAGGGCAACGATTCAGGCCAATCCAGGGATTGAGAGAACAAATAAGAGGGAAGATGAAAAATGCAGAAGGACACTGGATCCTTGGGGCGGAATCAATTATATTTTCAACTCTCCTGCTTTCAGTAGCGAGAGTCAAATTCAAACAGCCTCTGCAGGTCCCTCTGAACCTCTGTGACAAATTACCGTTACTCTACTGTCTATTCCAAACTTTCACCTCTTTCCCCAACCTACTTATTACTCCTCATCTGCATCCTCAGAGCTGCCATCACACACCTACTCCACTCATACTTGTGCTGTTGCTTGGAACGCGGTTTCCAAAGAACAAAATTCCTGCTTCAAGAACCAAACGCAATTCTACTTCATTTGGTAAAGTGAATGCTCTGTCTTAGGTTTTTTCTGCCATTATAACAAAATTTCACCTATGGAATAATCCGTAAACAGCATGAATATATTGCTTATGGGTATGAAGAATAGGGGGTCCCAGATCAAGGCATTGACAGTCTAGTGTCTGGTAAGGGCCTGGCTTCTGCATCCAAGATGGTCCCTCGAATTTTGCATTCTGCGAAGAGGCAAACACTGTGTTTTCACAAGATGGGAAGGACAGACGAGCAAAAGAAACTAGGGCACTCCTTCCAATCTCTATTATAAGGACATTGATTTCATTCATGAAAACTTTGCTTTATGGTTTAGTCGCTTCCAAAACTTCCCATTTTAAAATACTATTACGTTTCATCATATTAATTTTGGAGCACACGTTCAATGTATACAGCACTGACAGATTACAAATTATGACATATATCACAACAATGTTGACTTTTTCCATTACTAAGGAGGTTTCTTTACGTTTTTCTATCTCTCTGCATCTCTCTGCCTTACTTTCGAATTTAGCTATAAAGTCCTTGAAGGCAAGAACAGTCTTGTAGTTTTGCGTTCCCCAGATCTTTCAGCCCAAGACCCTGCAATAATGTGTATTCAATACATATTCCTTGCTTGGTTGGCTGAGCTCCCTAGAGGACCCGTTTCAAATTAGTTCATTTTCAGATCGACCTCATTTTCTGAGCCTTTCTTTCCCTCTCAACCTTAATGTTCACATTCCCCAGGGCTCAGTCCATGCTTGGTTCTTTTCCTTTCTCTATTTACAGGAACTCTCTCTGTGGTCTCATTCCATATCATGTTTTACATGTCACGAAGATGCCAATTTCTCCCAAGTTATATTTCTATCTCAGACCTCTCTGCTGGCATCAGACGTGTATTTTTATTGCTTTCTTAACATTCCACACGGACATGTAATAGACATTCAACTTTGTGCATCCAAAACCAAATTATTGATACTCTTCTTTCATGGATAATTGACATATGATCTTCTCCTTTTCAGTAAATGATGAATCCTTCCTTCCAATGACTCAGGCCAGCATGTTTGAAGTCATCCTTGACTCTCCTCTCTTTTCTTCACCAAAAGCATTCTTTTGACTCTGTCTTCAAATATTTGAAATGTGAACACTTCCTCTATCTTTACTAATGACCACCTTTAACTGCTCTCACTTAGATTCGACTAAGTGTTATTCTAGTCATGTTTCCTTACAGTCTGGGCTCAGCACAACATTCTTTTATAGCATGTCACAGAAATTACGCTACTTTAAAACATTCTGCATTGGCTTCCTGTTTTCCTAACAAAGTCAAATTCTTACAATGGCCTGCATGGCCCTTATGGCCAGTCACCTCCTTGAGTTCCCCCACATACACACACACACTAGTACCTCTGCACCATCGATTCTCTCTTACCTTCATTCTGCTCCAACCTCTCTGGCCTGCTGGCTACCCATCGAAAGTGCATCAACATACCTTGCTCTATCAGCTGTTGCTTCTACTAGGAAAGATCTTCTCCCAGATTCATTAAGTTTTTGTTTGTTTGTTTTGAGAGGGTCTTGCTCTGTTGCTCAGGTTAGGGGCTGGGGTACTAGAAATCGTTATTTCTAACTCTGTCTTTAAAGTGTTTACTAAAATACCATCATCTCAATGAGGCATAGCTTGACCAGCTTGCTTAAAATATAGTCAACTTCCTATATAGCACTCCCAGCCTTTATGTCACTCTATTTTTTTCTTTTTCCTCCATAGCATGTATTACCCATTAACATACTAATTACCAATTTACCAGTCTTGTTATTTATTATCAGTTCTACCATTAGAGTGAAGGTTCCACAAGGGTATGCATCATTAATATTTTGTCCACTGATATACTCTAAGAACCTATAACTATGAATAGCACACAGTACATACATACAATATTTTTGCACTAGAGTAGCAAAATAAGTTGCATAAGTCTTGTGTCCATTGCCATCTCTGTTTAATGTTTCTGATAAGACAGAGACAGGAATTGGTTTAGTTCTCTTCAATGGAGTCAATATCTCTCTGTAGGCTCACTATATACAGATAAATGTGGTCCTGCTTTCAAGAAACTTTGTTTCTAGTGAGGAGAGAAATGTGCTAATAAAGAATTTATGGCAGAAGGAGGTGTGCAAACAAACAGGAGTAAGCAACGACGTAGAGAAAATGATGGTTAATTCAAGACATAATGACTGATGAGAGAGCATGCCAGAAAGATGTCAGCATGTAGGGTCAACCATGTTGGAAGTGGAAGAAATATTCAAGGAAGGGATGGCTGGCTGCAGCCCTCACATGAAGAGAACCTGATACTTGGTACAAGGTGGGGGGTTTTAGCAGGAGATGCGACTGAATATGTTCTCTATTTCATGTTAAAGCAATTGAGACTTATTTTGCAGACATCTAAAGAACACCAAATTCTTTCAGAAGTAGGAGGGAAAGCAGAATTTTTCCATTCAAGCCAATGTGAATTTGAGTCACTAAGCAGACGCCAGGAGTGAATGCCATACTCACGGCAGCTTCGCGCTCTGTTACCAAATTTACCCTGTTAGATTGAATTTACATGCCTTGACTTTATGTCCTTCATTTGAATCTGGGAATAGACCGTGATTACGTGGTCTTAATATAAACAGCAGTCTTAAGTTCGTTAATTAAAGACGTGAATTTGTTATGAGAAGACACGAAACCATTATCACACATAAACACTGTATCATATGGGTCAGAGGTATTGTAGATTTTTTTTTCTCACCTCACAGTTGCCCACTAATTACTTTTCATCTTGATTAGAAATGACTGTCCCTCAGGCCCCTGGAAATAATTCCAATTAAGCATCACGTAATACCAATTTTAAAACTTAGAAACGGGTCCAGATACCCTTTGACTCGGAGTGGATTTCCCTTATTTCTGCAAGGATACACAGAGCTTGGGAGGAAATGTTTTGCCCTGATGGTCTATCTCCTGAATACAAGTCCTTTGAAGAAGGGTCTTTAAGCAGGAAGAAGAGCATTTCTGAAAAGATGGTAGACTGTGTCAGCTGGCAGGGCCTTGTGGAAAAAAAGTTGTGCAAAAGAGTTGTCGCCTGTGCAAAGCTAAGTAGGCAGATTCAATTTAGTTTACACATATTTATTCCCATCAGAAACAATACACATCTCCTCCAGCAGTGTGGAATGCTGAGGGAATCTGTGTGCAGTACAGGCTTGGGGACTGTCATTCACTCCCTCCTTGGAGGTTGAGCTTGCAGGGTGACAGGAGACATCATCATGCACAAAAGAGCAGAGTTCAGTGTGTAATACGAATCCTGATGTCTTGTGTTTTGGGAATCATGTTTTATTCTGTTCTCTTCACAATTGCCATTGAAATCATCCTAAAGCAAGTCATTCACTGCCAAATCACTTTTCTCCCCTCAGGACAGATTTTAATTTTCAACTCTCATGAAGGGAAAAAAAGAACTTTATAATCACTAGATGAATAAACAAGATGAAATAAATCATGGCCTGAGACCCTTCTCATGTACATTGTAATCCTGTAAAAGCAAGAACTAAAGGCATCTTAAAAGAATAAAGAGAGACATGAAGGTGCAAATGAGCTGTGAGGCACGTTTGGAGTGAAAAGGCAGTCTCAGGGCAGCGACGAGCAAAAGTTGGGCTGCGGAGGCAGTTGGTGACTCGTAAACCTCTGAGTTGCAATGTCAATCTGATCGCCTTCCTGTGTGGGGAGCTTGTCTGCCTGATGAGTCACCGACATTTGTTGTTCCAAAAGTAGCGTCCAAGGAAGAAATGTGAAGGCCTTCCTCCCACCCTTCTCATTCCATACCCTTTCTTTGAGTGGTCTTATTTTCTCCTATTGTTTTGGTCATGATGTTTGTATCTCTCCAAAATCCTATGTTGAAATCTAATTGCCAAGTAATGGTATTAGCATTGTGGGTCTTTGGGAGGTGAGTAGGACATGAGGGTAACGTTCTCATAGATGAGACCAGTGACTTTGTAAAAGAGATCTTTAAAAATTGCCTTGTCCTTTTCATCATGTGAAAACACAAGATGCCATCTGTGAACCAGGAAGAGGGCTCTCACTGGACTAAATCTGACAGCTCTTTGATTTTAGACTTCCCAGCCTCTAGACCTGTGAGAAATACAGCTTTGTTTATTTATGAGTTACCCAATCTATGACTTTCTGTAATAGTAGCCTGAACAGATTAACACCCTGATCTAATCACATTTAATCATTAATGACAAAATCCATGGGTTAAATTCAATTGATTCAGGCTTCACCTGGATAAATGTCAAACCCAGTGGTTCTCACTGTCTTCCCAATCACCACCCATTTAGCTAACCATCAAAATCATCCCTAATAAATGTAGACATGTTCTTTCAGGAAGAAAAACATGGTCATGGCATCTTTGGGCTTAAAGTATATTCATGTTTTTAATTACCCGCAGCAATGTTACTTGCTAAAAATAAAGCCCCATGAATCTCACCCCAGGTCTACTGGGTTAGCCAACGTTTCTAGAGCCACACCCTAGCAGAGCGGTCTCACCCCAGATCAACTGAGTTTGCCAACATTTCTAGAACTATACCCTAACACAGCTTTATACATCTGTATAATCTGGTTCCAGAAAGACTCCCACCCGAGCTGTCATCTCTCCTTTACTTGCACCATGCTTCCAGCCATTAAAATTGTTTCAGTTCCCTGAATGCCCATTTGGGCATTGACCCCATCAGGGTCAAGGGCACATTTGTTCTCTATGTAAAAAATGCCCTTACACCTATCCTATCATTGCCCAGGTAAAGATGTTAACAGCATGCTGGGGTCTTGCCTCCTAAAGTTTCTTTATGAAAGGTTCTCTGGTGGTATGTGGCACGTAGACTAACTATGACCTGTTTACCATCCTGTCTTCTCCACTAAACTGATTTGTGTGAGGACAAGGCCTTACTGGACTTCTACCTGGGCATCCCAGCACCAATCAAAGAGATGTTCAGCAATGTTTTTTAAACACATGTCCCCGTCTTCTCCTTGCTGGTGAATACAAGCACAGGCAGATTTCACAAATGAACCCAAGTTTTCTTGGCCCTTTTTCTGTGATGTTCTTTAGCCCCATCTTCTCTCCTGGCCTTTGAAAAGCCAAATAGTCTGATGGCATCGAAATAAGCTAAATCAGTTAATAAAATCAATTTGCTAGCAAAATAATAATATTAACCAGCCACTCCATTTTGTTGAAAACTTTCATCTTCGTTACCTGCCTGACCTAAGAATCAATGCCTACGTGTCATGACAGTAATGTTCCCATGACCACAGACCCCTAGCTTTGTCTCCTTTGGGCAGGTTATGCTGACCGTTGCCTGCTGACCGTTACAGAACTCCTTCGCCATAGCTCCCATGTAACTCCATGCTTTGTTAACTGAGATCAAATGTTATGTTTTGACATTTTCATAGTTTGCTCTTAAATTCTGTTAGTGACCTAACAAAGGTAACTCCATTGTGTAATGATTCTTCTTCCTTGCCTCTATGTAACTACTTGAACTATATCTTAATGGCAGAACTCCAGGGACTTTCTGGGCACTGGCTAGACCTACCTGACTTGAAATTAATCAAAGCTCTCTAACAATCAAAGTTCCCATTTTGGTTGCCAAGTTGTTAGTTAATAGTTGCTATGGTCACTAAGTTGCTATGTAGCCAATGCTGCAAATTTTACCTATAAAACCTTGTCACAAACTGCACCAATTTGTCAAGAGGTTTTGTTCCTACTCTTCACCTGCGCATTAATAAATTCATAACGAATTAAACTCAACTTACCGGCGTAGCTTCTTCTCGCTTACTCTGTCATAACACCATCACGATGGCCTTTTCTGGCTTTCCTAAGCTCTGATGTCATCAGCGACTGTGGGGTCACAGAGGTAACATCGTATCTGATTACTACGACAAACTTGGGATTACAAACAAACATTTGATCCTGATCTATTATTTATTCCTTAATTTTCAATTTTAAACAGAAGAAGGTGTCATAAGCATAACCTTAAATAAAATATTCTTGTATAATTTATATAAATAAAAACTATCAGTCTGATGAATCATTTCTTATTGCAAAAGTAAAATTCCCTAACCATTTATAACTGCAGCAAAATCCATTAGATGTATCTACTAACATCATTTTAAGAAATTTGAAATAGTTAAACAAGTGGGAACAAAAGATTGACAGTTAAATCACCTATAAAGAGTGTATGCTAACTAGGTAAGTTTAAGAACATTTCCTTCTTCTGTAGCCAAAATTATATTTCTTTAAATAGTAAAAAACAGACTGAAATAATAAGGCATATTTCGTTTTATAATTTAATGCATGTAGAATTGAATGGTGAACTGGGGTTCATAATGTTAACCAAAGTAATTTTGAAGAAATACCTATATTTTTATGTATTTATTCATTTTGAGTTAGAGTCTCACTCTGTCCCCCTCACACTGGCTGGAGTGCAGCAGCACTCTCACGGTCACCACAGCATCCACACGCTGGACTCAGACAATTCTTCTACCTCAGTCTTCAAATAGCTGGTATAGGTGTATGACACCTCACCCAGCTATTTTTTGTTTACTTATTTATTCTTGAGACAAAGTTGTCCAGGTGAGTCTTGAACCTCTGGGCTCAGGCAATCCTCTTGCCTCCACATCTCAGAATGCTGGGATTACAGGCATAAGCCATCGTACCCAGCTAAGAAAGACTTTTAAAATTATGGTTTCTTAATTCTCTATAAACAAGAAAATAGACAATTTTTAAAAACTATTCGAGAAGTTTTATCATGAACAAAATATCAACTTTGTCACCTCAAAATTTCTCCATGTGTGGAAACTCTAAACTCATTTCTAGCGACACTTAGGGTGAATCATACTCATAGCTTTGAGCTCCAATATTTACATCAACTTTTGTAATAGATGAAATGATTATCAAAAAACTGTCAACCACTTTCAATAATTAAATAATTTTTAAAAGTTTTTCTCAAGGTATAAATCCAAGGTAAAACATTCTTTCTAGAAAGCATACTAGCCAAACAATGTCTGTATTTAATAATATTCTGTGCATGAAAAATAAGTGATTTATTGTGTGCTACTTCTATCTTGTCATATATTTGAGAGAGAAAAATGAACAATCTTTTTAAAAGAAAACTTTGTGGGTTATACTTTTGATCTACTTGCTTGGCAAAAGATTTCAGGATCTTAAGCACCTAGTACTACAGTGACTATTTGAAGAAATGTTTTTCAAATAGTCAGTTGGAGATGAACATTCTATGCAATGATTATTGACAGTGGAACAAGACTTTGAGTAATTTAGAAACTGCAAAGGTACAATATAGTCATCACATTTTTTATTATATGTCTAGTACAGCTAATGTAAAAGAAATACTGACCATAAACACTATATATACATATATACACATACATATATATGTATATATGTAGTCAAATTTATTATCATTCTTTGATCACAAACAAGCTACAAGATAATCAAAGGTTTTCAGTCATTCTTATCACATATAAAAATGTTTAACCAATATGGAATGGAAGCTATTACATTTTTGAAAGGCTGTTTAAACAGAAGAAAGCTTCAATATTGTACTGTGCAGGTAACAATAATTCAGGGCATGCAGGGAAAGAAGTTCATTTGTTAGAACTTGTTGAATAAATAATCAAATTGCTGTATTTCAAGAGTGTAAGTATTTCTTACAAGAATTCTGCTGTAAAGATATATGAATCATTTCACTCGAGGGAAAAGGCTGAAATTGGTGTCATGCAACAAAAGCTGAGATGCAGATAAAGACTCAGAGGCGGGATTCTGTGTGTCAATTACATTGTTCCATTCTCATTTTGGGGTACACGGATTAAAGACAACTTTGTTTCAAGTACTGTAGTTGTGAAGCGGCAATTGCATTCACATATATATATATTTTGAGTTGGAGTCTCACCCTGTCACCCAGACTGGAGTGCAGTGGCCACTCCCGGCCACCGCAGCCTCGACCTGCTGGGCTCCCGCGATCCTTCCGCCTCCGCCTTCCGAGTAGCTGGAACGACAGGCGCGTGCTACCACGCCCGGCTGATTTTTTGATTTATTGTAGAGATGAGGTCTCCCCTCCCAGACGGGTCTCGAACCCGCGGGCTCAGGCAATCCACTCACCTCACATATATTTTAAATAAAAATATGTGAGAGTAACATATAACATATAACTCTGCTTCAGAAAACGTCCAGATATTATTTTTTAAAGCAGTGAACAAAACTCTAATTCGTGGAATGGTTTCAATGAAACCACGTAACTACCACTGACTAAATCTTCACATCTAAGATGGAGGTAAATTTGTCTTTAACTTAGCCAGTCATAATTAGAGAGAGAAAAGTTTCATGACTTGGTTGGCAACATTGCCGTTTGCAGTATTCTATACTGGCATAGCCATGACACAATACTCAGATCCCTCACCGATTGTAGTGGAAATTTTGTTTAATTTTGTTACTATGCCATGTAGTAAATGCAGAAGCCATCTAACCTGATAATGCCGAGAAACAATGGAAAATTGTAATAACAAGTTTGAAACTTGTAATACTAAAGGTCTAATAATAATAACTATATAATATATAGAATTTGTTCTTGTGTTCCAGAAGTTTAACACATAATGGTGATGTCGTTTAAGTATGATGGGGATATGCAGCTTCAGCCTTGGTCTTGACTTTGGTCTTGAATTTGGCTGAATTTTTATCTTAACACTTCGAACATTAGTCATTTCATCAAAATATATGGTCTTTCTTTTTCTTCCTCTTTCTCAACAGTTGCCTGGTGTGTGTAGATGTAGAAGTAGGCCAGTAAAGATATGATAATTTCAGTTTAACTCAACAGCTCTGTGCCTGCAGTTTCCAGACAATACTAGATTCTGTGATTCAAAACACGGAGGCCAGTTAGCCAAGGACCCCTGAGGCTATCTCAGACATTCTCGCTCTTTCCACTTCATGTGTACCTCTTTGCTTCTTCCTTTCCAAACTTACTCTCCAACATTCTTCATTTTTTCTTATTTTCAATTAAAAGTATATTACTTAATTTTTGAGCTATAAAATATTGCAAGCTGATTGAAAATAATTTGGAAAAGAAAAAATTATGATTAAACACACACACACACACACACACACAGAGAGAGAGAGAGAGAGAGAGAGAGATTTTGCACGCAGGGAAAGAAAGCCTTTTAGTACCTTGGAGGTTTTTGATATCATGTTACCAAATATACCACATATAGCCACAGACTTGTATTTTGAGTCTTTGTAGATCATGTTTATTTAAAATTTTCACTTAATATGAAATAACCAATATTATTATATGTTCTTAATATTTTCAAATAGTTTTTTAATGTCTGTAAATGATTCCAATATCCATGTATTTCATAATTTTGAAAACTATCACCTGCAGATATTTATTTTTTAATCACTTTTCTTAGTAAGATAATGCTGTCAAAAATACTTCTTCCAAGGAGAAACAATTAAATAAACTAGTAGAAATTTATGTTTGTATTTTCATGCTTTCTCTTAAATAGACTAAAAAAAAGTCAGTAGAATCAGAGAGTGAACTTTTAAAATTATACTTACTCCCATTTTATTTTACATTTAATAAACAAATAAAAATATACCATAGTGCTCAGCTCATCATACTTTGACATTTAAAAATCAAATTTTTCTATTACTATATTCTTGTGTTTTCTGCTGTTTCTACCTTACATTGAATAGAAATGAATTTAGACTCTCTCCTGCTTTTCAGGGCTAAGCAGGCACTGGGTCTTTCTTATAAGAAAATGTGTATCACATGTTGCATTAGTCAGAATTCTCCAGTGTGTAATCTCCAGTGAAACAAAACCAGCAGGAGATTACACACACACACACACACACACACACACACACACACACACACACACACGTATACATGCAGAGAAAGAGAGAGAGATAATTATTTCAAGGAATTAACTCATGCAATCGTGGAGGCTGGCAAACCCAAAATCTACAGGGCAGGTTGGCAGGCTGAAGACCTAGGGAAGAGTTGGTGTTGCAACTCGAATTGGAAGACAGTCTGGAGACAGAATTTCCTTTTCCTTGAGGGATCTTATTCTGCTTACTCTTAAGGCCTTCAGCTGATTGAATGAGGCTCATCCACATCATGGAGAATAATCTTCTTCACTCAAAATCTGTTGATTTAAATATTAATCTCATTTAAAAGAATAACTGCACAACCACATCCAGACTGGTGTTTGATCAAATATCTGAGTACCATGGCCTAACCATCACAACCATTTCAAGAGATCAAATGCCTAACTTAGCACTAATCCCAAACAAACAAACAAACAAGACAAACACAAAAAACAGGGTTATCAATTCAATTAAACTATGCCAAAAATATCTGCAGTAATATTTGAGAGAAGAATTTGCACGTTTGCCTGTTGAGACATGACAGATACCACCAGCCATCTAAGTGATGAAGGTGCCCTGTCTCAGATGTGTCCTTAGGGAAAAATGTATTCCATGGATAAGCTGAGGTCTTCACCTAAAGTTTGTCTTAAACCATAAGGCAGCCAAGCCATATCCCAGTGACACTACCATACAGTCCTCGCTAGGGCACTTAAGATGAGGGATGCAATTTCTCAGCTCCAATACCCTCATGATAATTGAGGATTCTCATAACAGCTCTCAGAGTTCTCATGAACATTATATTACGAAAACCAGGTAAAGTCTTGCCACAGTATCTACTACATAGAACACACTCGACTCACAACGTTTTCCTTCCCCTCAATGCCATGGTTCTAAAAACGTCTTGCACTTAAAATTGAGTTTGAAGAAAGTAGTAGGGTTACTCATTACAATTTGGCCTAGGTAGGTTTTCCTCTGCTCTCTCTTTGTTTTCCTATTCTCAAGTCAAATGATTAGAGGAATATATTTCCAAGAAATAGTAACTAGTCCAAAGGATGAGATTTCTTTATTCATTCCTTACAACAAAAATAGAACAGACAGAAGGCTAACTAGATACTTTAGACATTTTCTGATATAATAACTTATTGTTGTTTTTGTAATACAGCCAGTATTTGGTGACTTTTTAAGCTGACACCTATTTTTATATGTATATACTCTCTCTATGTACACACACACACACACACACATAAAAATATATGTACATATTTAAATACATATAATAAATGTGTTCATTATCCTGCAGCCAGGCTAAAATCACATGGTAATTGCTGAACAGTCAGTACAGTATGGGCAAGTGCATTGTCATAGTGGAAGAACTAATCACCTGCTTGTCGCAATTCAGGATGTTTCTTTAGCACACGATACAACCTTCCAAAAACTTTCAGATGAAAATTTTGCTTGACTGTTTGATCTGGAAGAGCAAATTCCAAGTGTACTATATGGCAGTGTTCCCAGCCTTTTTGACATTAGGGACCAGTTTTGTGGCAGACAATTTTTCTACAGACTGAGGGTTAAGGGGGATGGGGAGTCCAAGAGGGTGGTTTTGGGATGATTCAAGCACAAACATTTTTGTGTACTTCATTTCTACTATTATTACAATACCTATTTTAATATATAATGGAACAATTATACAGCTCACTAAAATGCAAAACCAGTGGAAGCCCTGAGTTTGTTTTCCTGCAACTGGACGGTTCCACCTGGGGGTGATGGGAGATAGTGCTGACACCATCGCCTTGGATCATCAGGCATTCGATTCTCATAAGGAATGCACAATCTAAACTCCTCGCATGCACAGTTCACAAGGAGGTTCACGCTCCTATGAGAGTCTAATGCCACCACTGATCTGATAGAAGGCGGAGCTCAGGCCGTAATGTGAGTGATGGCGAGTGACTGTAAATACAGGTGATGGGGGGCGGTTGTAAAAACAGATGAAGCTTCGCTCGGCCACTTGTCGCTCACCTCCTGCTGTGTGTCCTGGTTCCTAATAGACTACTGACCTCTGGTCCATGGCCTTAGAGTTGGGTACCCCTACAATAAGGGGCTACCCTCCAAAAGATGATTCTGGCTTGGGGAAGCCCTTCCTGGTATGTCAGAAATTTGTTGCTGGGGGTTCCAGAAGCTCCAAGGACAAGAGAACGTAGCAAGCAGAATATATCAGCACCAGGACCTCCACCAAGTTAGGAACACAGGTGAGAACCCACAAATCAAAGCTGGTGATCTGAGTCAGGAATCACGCAACAAGGAAGCAAAGAAGCAGATGGTGCTCACGGCTAGAGAGAAAGTTGAGTGTGAAGTGATATAAAGATCAAGACATCTGTGTGAATTACAAGAGAGCACGTATTCTGCATTTCAGGTCTCGTGCCAGCACACAGTAGTTTTGCAACGAATTTACATTGACGGCAGCTCGAGTGACTCCCCTGTGCTCCCAATGCTTGGCCATTTACCTGCTCAGTCACTGCTGTGGTGGATAACCCTGTGGTCTATAATTTTCCACTTTCAAAAAATGGAGACCGCTGTAATCCTGGCTTCTCTCATCACCTCTTTACACCAAAACGCACAACGCGAAGATAAACACGTGGGTTCCCAGTCACTTCCGGAGAGATTTTGTGGTAGTCAACCAGAAAATGTGTGCGGGTTTGTGTGTGGATAAGGAACCCTGTAGTCAGGAGACAGGAAGAAGTCCACAGATAAACTGTCCCTCCAGGGTTCCCACCGAATGTGTCTAAAGCTTGGTTTTCTGTACGCCTATTAAAAGACATGCTAAGTCTCAGTGACACAGTGGCTAGCTTCATAACACCACCCAGGATTTGTTTCTTGCCTTTTCCTATCTCACTTCTCTTTCCCTCCTTCCTGGGATCAGGGCTTTCCGGGAGTATGTTAATACATACATTTTGTCTTGAGCTACATTTTCTAGACAACTTGGACTAACACAACAGTTCTAGAGGTAGCGAACAGTAGCACCAAAGTTACTAAAGCTTCCATCTGCGGTTAATTGGGATGAGATGCAAAAAAAGAACAGATCATTACCAGAGCAAGTAGTTGAGGTGTTTAATAGGTATGAGAAAAATATATTTGTTGACCTTCTTTTGCAGAAAGAAGTTGGCAGGATTAGGGGAAACACTTGCGTACTGAAGGTACATGTGAAAAGTCAGAGACCCATGATGGAAGCCTTACAAGAGGACCTATCTCCTACACCTTCAGGAAAAACTAAAGCTAAAAGTCAAGTCCAGTCTCTTTTTCTAGGACAACAAAAATGTAAAGGAGGCAAAATAATATAAGACAAGATAACAAGGAGTTCATAAAAAATTTAACTAGAACTTGGGATGTTTTCACAAGGACCTCTAATATCCTGCCGGGGTAGCTTCTTGAAGTCATCACTTCAATTGGGAGCCATAGTATTTGAAGGAAAGCTGTCAGGACCACATAGGAACAATACTAAAGTAAGAGTTGAAATCTCAGGAAAGGAGTAATGACAGAATACATTTCTTTCACTGCATCCAATAACTTGCCATTGGACTATATTTTCTGGGAAGACCAAGGTTAATTCCTTCACGGAGGTGCTCATGAATGGGTAGTGAGGGACGCCTACATCTTCCATACCCCAACAAAGGCTCCTTCCACGGGCCGACATTGGTCATGGAAGATGCTTTTCATGTTTCCTCATATAAGTGATAGTGATAGAATCATAGAAAACCATAGGACAGGCCACAGAATTAAGCAGTCGGAGGCAAAGTGAACGCGGCAATCGGAGACAGCAAAGATAAAGGGCAATGACATCTCTAGGAGAGAGAAAGATGGGCAGGCAGAAACAGTGCTACTGCTTTGAATATGCAGGAAAAGTTGAGATTTGACAAGCAACAGTGTAAGGAACCGTAGAAAATCACAGCCCCCAAATATTATCGAATTTGTCCATTCACAAAGTGACTTATTGATATTCTTAAGAAAGACTACACACCATCACAAATATACACCATAAATATGGTTTCTACACGATCTTCTCAGTGTGGCCTAAGAAGTATTATTAAGGAGAGAAAACACATGGCATTTTAGGAGGTCTCTGTGCAATGTCTGGTCCAACGGCACTTTTGACTACAATTGTCTTGTCAACTCTTGAGTCTTCTCGGACAACACCCTTTTCTCCCATTCTGCAGTTCCTTCCACCCGAAAATCTGTGCCCTATGGTGCCTTTGCCTCTACCTATTTCAAGGAAACAAAAATAAGAAGGGACACACGGTTAAATTTAATTTGTAACTTCCATTTAGCCTCTCCTCTACAGTGCCTTCTCTGGAACATACTTCCTTTCTCAAGGACACTTTGCTGCTTCTGATTATCACTTCCTTCTTGTCTCAGTGACTAATTCTTTCCCTTCTTTAACTTAACTCCACTTCAGCTCCTTATTGTCTTGTATTCTAATGTTATGCTTTACTCTCTGTATCCCTCACTGGACCTTGGTACCATGATAGCATAACCAAAGCTTCACACTATTCACGTCTCTGATCACAACACAAAAACCCTCAAAACAAGGCACAGATGGTGGGGCATGATCTCAAGTGGCTGATTAAGCCAAAGTGGTGACAGAGCAACATGAGACTTAAGCAGATGCTGGAATAAATGTTGGTCACTATCAAGTAGATATTTGAGAGATGTCTAATCCCCAGAAACCCTCAGGTCACAGCATCTGTTTATATAATATAATCCCATGCGTGGGGCTGGTATGTATCTTATTGCAACAGAGAGCAAAAACTATAATGCTTGATAAGGAGATATCTAATAATAAGTAAGTATTCACCTGTTTACTCATTCAAGTATCTCTTCAGGAACACGTGTTTACTACCTAAGTGGTGTGAGCCATTTTGCTGAGCACTAGGGTCACAGAAAATCTCCAGGGTAGGATGCCTGTTCTGAGGGTCCACGTGCACCAATGAGAGAGACAGTCTGCCGTGTGATGACGTCAAACATAGTTTTCAGACTCCGTCATAGGCGCTTAGCAGCATTATTGAGGTGCAAAGTTCATTTAAACCACTAGGGATTTTATTTTTTCTCACATCTTGAAGGGGGCTGCCCAGATGTGCTGTCCCCACTTCTCCTCTTCCGCTCACTGCTCAAAAATATTTTTATTATGGAAAATGTTTAACAAACGAAACTAGAGAATTTTGTGATGAATCCCATGCTAGTTTCATTTAACTCACACGTAAGCACACGCTTCCCCTCTGGAGTCGATTAAAGCAAATTTCAAATCGGAGGCCATTTTCACTATTGGAACTTCAATGGACAGTGCTAACTCAGGAGGACTTTTAAAAACGATTATATTTGATTTTATCATATAGATGTGGGGTACATCAGGATGAGCTAAACAAGTAGGCAGCATGCAGGTAAAGGGTATTTGGTCCTAAAATAGGGGAAGTGGGGACCAGTCGGAGGCCCAAACTTCACCAGATACTTTAAAGTGCACATTTTTATAAGTTTTAGTATACGCATAAGCCTGTGAAACCATCACCACAGCCAAGAAGATAAACAGATATGTCACCTCCAGATTCTTCCTCCTTTTGCAATCATGCCTTCCTGCCTCTCCTCCAGAAAATCACTGACCTGCTGTCACTATTGGTGAGATTGCTTTTCTCTACACTTTTATAAAAATGGAATAACATAGGAACTCATTTTACATGCTTTATGCACGCGGTACGACTAGGCTGAGATTCATCCGTAATGTGTTGTGTGCCAATAATCCATTTTTGTTTATCACTAAGTCCTCTGTTATATGGCTATACCACATTTGTTTGTTCATTCACCTCTTGGTGAATACTTGAGCTGCTTCCAATTAGGGTTATTGTAAATAAAGGGTTATAAATGCTTGCTTACAAGTCATTATGTGAGCTTATGATTCCATTTTTCTTGAATAAATGTGAAGGGATATAAAGAGTAAGTCTTATAGTAAGTTCCATGTTTAACCTTTTAAGAAACTGTCAAGTTTCTGTCAAAAGTAGATGACAAATCACATCTTCTCACAGCAGTGTATGAGAGTTCTGGATGGTCTACATGCTTGCCAACACTTGTTATATTCAATTTTACATTGTCGATATTCTAATAGGTGTGGAGTGCGCCTCATTTTAATAATTTGCATTTTAAATAGCAATAATACTGAACATTTTCTTTTAAAATAACAGTATTGCTGAACATTTTTAAAATGTGTTTCTTTTTTTGACAGAAGTATGTCTTCTTTGGAGAAAATATATTCAAAGCTTTCATTCATTTTTTTAATTGAGTTGTTTTCTTATTACTAAGTTTTGAGAGTTTTTTTTATATATTGTGGGTAAAGTTCTATATTGAATATGTGATTTGTAAACATCTCCACCCAATCTGTTCTTTCTGTGTACAGGATATTTTGAAAAGCAAAATATCTGTTTTAATACAGATAAATTTATTTTTTTCTTTTACACAAAGTGCTTTTGATGTGGCAAGAAATCTTTGGTCAAGAAAAAACACAAAGATTTATTCCTATATTTTCTTCTAGAAGCACACTGCTTTTAGGTTTGCATTTATGACTACAGTCTATTTTGAATTACTTTGAGTGTCTAGCCAAAAATAGGTATATATTTTTCTCCTCACGGGATGGTCAATTGTGAAAAGATTGCCCATTAGCAAATGAAATGTCTTTTAAAAATGTATCAACAATTAATTGATATTATGGATCTATTTCTGCAATCTTTATTTTGTTCCAGTGTTTTATTTGTCTAACATAATGTTAATACCATACCGTCTTGATTATTATTATAGCTTTACAAGTGTTGAAGTCAGAGTAATGCCTCCAATTTTGTTTGTCTTTCTCAAAATACTTTGGTCATGTTAGTTCCTTCACATTGCTGTAAGAATTTTATTTGTTTTTTTTTTTTGAGTTGGAGTCTCACTCGGTTGCCCAGACTGGAGTGCAGTGGCCGCTTCCGGCCACTGCAGCCTCACCTGCTGGGCTCCGGCGATCCTTCCGCCTCAGCCTTCCAAGTAGCCGGAATTACAGGCATGCGCTACCATGCCCGGCTGATTTTTTTGGTTTATTGTAGAGATGAGGTCTCGCTGCCCAGGCGGGTCTCGAACCCGCGGGCTCAGGCCATCCACTCACCTCAGCCTCCCAAAGGCGGGGGATGACAGGCTGAGCCACCGAGCCCAGCTTGCTGTAAGAATTTTAAAGTCAGCTTCTTAATTTCTGAAACAAAATCCCTGGGATTATGATTGATATTGTATTTATAGAGACATTTGGGGAGTTTCAATGTCTTAAAAATATTGTCTTTCAATCCATAAAAACAGCATACCTCCCCATTTGTATCTTTTCAAATCTCTCTCAGGAATGTGTTTTAGTTTTCAGTGTATAGGTCTTACACATATTTTATCAGAGTCACACGTAATTTTTCCATAGTTTTTATGCTATTGCGAATGGTATGATTTTTACTTTAATTCAGTTTCTTATGGTTTGTTGTATTATATAAAAATACAGTTGTTTTTATTTAATAATCTGGTATGCTATGAACATGCTAAACTCAGACATAAATTATAGTAGCAGCCAGGCTCGGTGGCTCAGCCTGTAATCCAGCACTTTGGAAGACTGAGGCTAGTGGATTGCCTGAGCCTGTGGGTTCGAGACCCACCTGGGCAACTTGGCGAGACCTCCTCTCTACAATAAATCAAAAATTAGCTGGGTGTAGTGGCGCGTGCCTGTAGTTCCAGCTACTTGGAAGGCTGAGGCAGAAGGATCGCTGGAACCAGCAGGTCAAGGAGTGTGCCACTGCACACTCCAGTCTGGGCGAAAGAGTGAGACTTCAACTCAAAACAACAAACCAACAAAAAATTATAGTAGCTTTTAAAAAATTGATTCCATCGAAATTTTTATGTGAATCTTCATTCTGTTTTGTGAGCAAGAGCAGTTTTGCATCTTCCTTTCTGACTTGGATGTTGTTTATTTATTTTTCTTGCCTTACTGCCATGGCTAGAGGTTATTTTAAGTAGTGAGTAGATATTTTTGACCTTTTTTTCTAGCACTAGGAAGCAGCATTCACTCTTTCGTGACTAGGTATAATATTAGACTGTAGGATTTTCATAGAATCCCTTTATCAGGTTGAGAACATTTTCTTCTATTTATTGCTTGCTGAAATATCTTATCAGAAGTGGAGGTTGAGCTTTATCTAATGGTTTTCCTAGGTCTATTGAGATCAGATTTATGAATTAGAATGATAGTTTTTGAACGTTACATCAATCTTGCAACTCCCAGATAAAATTCAGTTGATGATAGCATATAATCTTTGTACATATGCTTGTATTATGTTTAAAGAATTTTAAGAATTTTTGAATGTGGTCCATTTTCTTGTATACTCGTCTTTATTTTTATTCATGTACCTTAAAAATTATTGTATACATTTTTAAGGTGTGTGTCATGATGTTTTTGTTTGCTTGTTTATTTATTCATTTTTTAGTCAGAGTCTCACTCTGTTGCACAGCCTGGAATGTAGTGACACTCACAGACACCGCAACCTCGACCTGCTAGGCTCAGCCTTCCACATAGCTAGAACCACAGTGCACACCACCACACTTGGCTAACTTTTAAAATTTTTTTTAGAGATGAGGTCTCCCAAGTTGTCCAGGCTGGTCTCGAATACCTGGGCTCAGGCAATCCTCTCACCTCTGCTTCCCAAAGTGCTGGGATTACAGGTGTGACTCACTGTGCCCAGCCTGTCATGATGATTTGATGTACATTTGCATAGCAAAATAATTAGTGCAATCAAGCAAATAAACATAAAACCACTTTATTTAGTTACCTTTTTGTGTGTGTGTGGTAAGAGAATTTATAATATGAGAAAGGACCCAAAAAATAATCCAGAATTATCTCTTGGAAAGGATGTTCCTCTGATCAAATGACCAACCACAAGTTTTCATCTGGAAATTTTGAGAAGGTTGCCTCACTATTTGCAGAAGAAATGTCCCAAGTTGTAGCAAACAGATGACCAGTTCTTCCACCATGACAGCACACGCGTCTACTCATGCTTAGTGTTCAGCAGTTTCTGACCCAAAACGGCTTGACCTACTCTCCCTATTCACCCAATCTCACCCAGCATGACCTTTTTGTTTCCCGGATGATAAAAAATCCTCAAAGGGACACATTCCACCGATGTGGAAGAGGTGAAACAAAAAAATGGCAGAAGCACGAAAAGGCGTCAAATGGACGAGTTCAACAGCTGTTCTGAGCAGTGGGGAAAAGCATCTTGACAGGCTTATTGTGTCAAAGAGTACTTTAAACATGTAAGAATGGCACACAAGTTTTTAGTAAATAAATTCCGAGTTTTTGGGGGGTCCCCTCTCGTAAACTCCCTCAGCAAATTTTTATTATACCATGCAATATTATTAACCGTGGTCCTCATTCTATGGGTTAGATCTCGAGACTTACCCTACATACCTGCAAGATTGCACTCTGACTTGCATCTTCCCATTCCCCTATCCTTGCGCCTGGTAACCGCCGTTCTACTTCCTGTTTCTGTGCCTTCGATTATTTTAGATTCCACACAGAAGTGAGATCATGCAGTATTTGTCTTTTTTTTTTAAAGCAAGATTTATTGAGAGGACAGAAAAGTTCCCACAGTGGGAGGCGACCCCAGGGGCTTGCCCTCGTCTTTCTGTGACTGGTTCATTTCGCTCAGCATCATGTCCTTCAAGTTCATCAAGTTGCTGCAAATCTCAGGATTTCCTTCTTTTTAAAGGTTCAGTAATATTGCTTTGTGCATCTATAACACTTTTTTATCATTTATTTTTTGATGGACACTGAGCTCAGTTTCACATCTCATATCTTGGCTGCTGTGAAGAGTGCTGAAGTAAACACGGGAGTGTAGATATCTCTTTGACATACTGATTGCACTTTCTTTGGATATGTAGTTAGTAGTGGGGCTGCTGGATCAAAAGGTAATTCTTTTTAAAAAACTTTAAAGGAACTTATGTAGAGTTTCCCTTAATGGTTTCACTCATTTACATTCCTACCAATAGTGCACAAGGGTTCTCTTCTCTCCACACTCTCACCAGTACATTATCTTTTATCAGTTTCCTAATAGTGCTCCTAGCAGGTATGAGTGATACCCCATTGTGGTTTTGATTCCCACTTCCCTGATGATTAGTGATGCAGAGCATTTTCCATTTTTATGTCTTCTTTGCAAAAATGTCTATTTGGTTCCTTTGCCCTTTTAAGAAATCAGGTTATTTATTTTGCTACTGAGTTGTGTGAGTTCATTACATATTTTGGATAGTGACTCCTTTTTAAATATATGGTTTGCAATTGTTTTCTTCCAAGTTATAGGCTACTTTTTCATTTCGTTGATTTTTTTTTTTTTTTTTTGCTGTGCAGACTTTTTAAATATAACATAATCCCACTTGTCTGTTTTCACTTTTGCTGCCTGAGCTTTTGGTGTAATATCCAAAGAATCATTGGCAAGGTCAATATTAAGGAGCTTATCTTGAATGTTTTCTTCTAGGAGTTTTATGATTTCAGGTTTTACTGTTTAAATCTGTGAGTTATTTTGAGTTAACTTTTATGTTTGGTGTAAATCAAAGATCTAATTTTATTCTTTTACATTTGGATATCCAGTTTTTCCAATACTTTTTATTTAGAAAGATTATCCTTTCCCCATTGTGTGTTCTTAGCACCCTTGTCAAAGATTAGTTGACTATATATGTGAGGATTTGTTTCTGGGCTCTTTCTGAAGTTCCGTTGGTCTATTTGTTTTTATGATAGTACCATACTATTTTACTGTACCTTTGTAGTATGTTTTAAAATCAGAAAATGTGATGCCTTCAGCTTTGTTTCTTTCGCTCAAGATTTCTTTGGCTATTCACAGTATTTTGTAGTTCCAAATGAATTTTAGATTTTTTTCTATTATTGCAAAGAAATATCATTTATATTCTGATAGAGATTATGCTAAATCTGTATATTACTTTGAGTAATATGAATTTGTGTGCTTGAGTGACATTGATCTATAGTTGTATTTTTTTTCTTGTCATGTTTTATCTTGTTTATCAGAATTATGTTAACTTCACGGAAATAATTGAGACGTACTCCCTTTCTTCCTTTTTTGGAAGACTTTTTATGAAGTTCACTTTGTTAGGAAGTTCTACCTTCAAACCCAATTTCACTAATAGATATGGGCCCTTTAATCATCTTCATAATGTGAAATATGATATATAATGTATGAAATGATATGGCAGATTATATCTAACCACTAGTACATTCTTGTGTGTGTGAGCTTGGAAAGAATGAGTACTCTGATTTTAGGAGTGAAGTGTTCTGTAAAATCAATTTGGTCAAGTTGTTTGACCCTATTTTTCAAATTTTCTGAAACCGAACTAATTTATTTAGCCAATTATTGAGATACAATCATGTAATTGTGGATTTGCCCATTTCTCCTGAGAGTTCCATCAGTTTTTGCTTCACATATTCTGAAGTTGCATAACCATTTAGCACTGTATACATTTTTTTTAAATGAAAACTTTCATCATTATAAAATTATTCTGCCTTCCTCCTAATATACTCTTCTCTGATGGTCATACAGTCATAGTCACATTTTTCCTTAAATAAACATTGGCATGACATATCTTTTTTCCATTTGTTCTTATTTATTTTATTTGTGTTTTCATATTTAAAGTGGATCCATGTAGACAGTATATTGCTATTTTATCTAACTTGTGTTTTCATGATTATCAGTATGGTTGGATTTATGTCTCCCATATTGCTATTTTTTGTTTGTCCTGTTTGTTTTTTGTTCAGTGTGTTTTCTTTTCTGCCCTAATTAATGTAAGGTTTTTAAAAAATGAATTGTACTTCTTCTTGCTTATTACCTATAACTATGTCCTTTATTAAACTAGTGCCTGCTTGTAGTTTATAGTATTCATGTTTAATTTCTCATGTTCTTCATTAAGTTATAATATCCTATTTCCTTTATGAGTTTTTTCACCTCTCAGATTCTTAAGATGATATCATTTGTTAGTCATTTTAAAAATCTCTATCTTAAAGTAACTTGATATTTTATTCTTCGTGTTTCTTGTGCTTGAAGTTTAGCTCATTGAACTTCTTACAACTGCGAATGTAGAGTTTTTATAACTTTAAATATATGTTTCACCCAGTTTTTAGAAATACTTTGCTTTTTGCACTACCTGTCATCCTTCGTGCACTCCAATTTTAGGGATATTAGACAAATTGCAATTGATATACAGATCACCATTGCTGTATTTTTTAAATGTCTTCCCTTTTAGTTGATATAATTTATTTTATTTCTTTGACTAATTATTTCTTCTGCATATCTAATCTGCCATTGATCTCATTCACTGGTATTTCTTCTTTCAAAACATTGTAGGTAGGTGAAATGGCTCTATTTATTTATAATGGCTCTATTCATTTATAATATGGCTCTATTAACTTGTTCAATATTTCTTCTAGCTTTTTGTATATCAAAATATAATTTTAATAATGGTTTTATATCTTATTATCTTTACTCATAATTTCTAGGTCAATTTCCATTGATTAATTTTCTTTTTACGAATCATGTTTTTTTGTTAGCATGTTCAATAATTTTTTTGTTTGCTAGACATTTTGAATTTTAAATTGTTAGTTTCTGCATATATTTGTCTTATTGCAGATATTCTTGGATTTTGTTCTGGGAAATAGTTAAGTTACATAAAAATAGTTTCTGTTGTTGTTATTGTTGCTTTGTTTTTTCAGGTCCTGTGTTTAAGCTTTTCTAGGCAGAATCAGAGCTGCATTTTGCCTGGGGATAATTTTGTACCCACTATTTGGAGAATATTATTCTGCATAACTTACTCAATGCCTCATTACTTATGAGATTGCTCATGTGGTTGGTGGGAACATGTGCTAGTCCCAGTCAAGCAAGGATTTAAGTAGAAAGATATAAACAAAAACTGAGATAAAAATCCAGAAGATAAACGCTAATTGCTGTGGATTCAAATATTGGAATTAGCAGACAGAATTTCAAACAATACCTTCAGTATGTTCTCTCTCTCTCTCTCTCTCTCTCTCTCTCTCTCTGTGTGTGTGTGTGTGTGTGTGTGTGTGTGTATTCATTCATATCAGGTACAGAAATGAATACAATTTGAAAAGTTTCAATAGAAAATTTCAATGAATATGAATGGATTAAATGTACCTTCTAAAAATTAGGAATATACCTTAAATTAAGAACAGAAAGATGGGCTTAATAGCATATTGAGCAAAGCAGAACACTAGCTTAGTAAATTGGATACAAGATCACTAATGAAATGAATCACATGTGTAACCTACTAAGAACAGAAAATAATAAAATAGCATGGGAGACACATAGGAAATCATAAAAAGCTTAAGACAAATGGAGTCTCTGAAGACAACTGAGAACCAATGCGGAAAAGCAAAATTCAAAATGGTAATGACTGATTATTTGAAAAAACTGATTATGTTGACTTACAGAATTAAAAATTCCTACAAATCTCAAGTGGGACATATCAAATAAATCCACCTCAATACATACTATCATCAAATTTCTGATCTTTCCCATAAAAAAGGAATATAGCATACAGTTTAGTTAGAAAATAAGTGGTAAAAACTTAATTATAAACCCAAATAAATCAGTAAATGCATTAAATGTATTTTGACTAAATGCTTTAAATAAAAAATTAAAATCTTTAGACAGAATGAAGAGTGAAGAATGTAAATAAAATTCTTCTGTATACTACTTATAAAAATATATTGTTTAAAGGCTACAAAATATAGAAATAAAAGACACAAATTTTGTGACAGTCAATCTTTAACTGTATGATCATTAACCAAAAATGGAAATGCATAGCTATGCTAATATCAAATAAGTTAGATAGTAACTCAAGAAAAGCTGCATTTATGATAAAGCATTTGGTTTCCAATAGATTAGTTAGAAGAGAAAAAAATATTTAAAATCACAATGAATAATCCTAGTTTTATTTTCCAAAAGCTAGAAATATAGTTGCAAATTAAACCTCATGAAAACAGAAAGAAATTGTCAATATAGAAGCTGAAATCATTGAAATAGAAAACTTCAAATATATAAAATTATATCTTTTAAAATGTGATTATTTTGACATTTAATAAAAGTGAACACCTCCTAGCAAAACTGAGTAATAAAAGGTGAAATACTATATGACAATATCAATAATAAAAAGTATACACCACTACAAATAACATGGGAAGCATTTTATGAATACATTCAGCAAATTAAATAGACACATTTCTTGATAAACTAAATTTACCCAACATTGCCAGAAGACCAAGATAAGACTATTCCAATGCAAATTTAAGAAATAAAAACTATTATTAAATATATTCGTGCAAGAAAACTACAGATCCAGAATTGAGAATTTTTCTAAACATAAGAAAAACATATTTACGTATAAACAAACGTATAGTAAAAAGTGATACAGCTTGGAAACCAAAAGAGGAGATTAAATGAGTTACTTAACAAAATAGATTATTTGAAATAAAGGTAAGAAATAAGCATCAGAGGAGAAATAGAAGGGACAAATGAAAAAGATAAATGTGTAGCCTCCAACCCAAACATATAAATGTTTGTACTGAATGTAAATAGATTCATCATTCCAATTAAAAAGTAGAGGTTGTCACATTGAAAATGAAGGACCTAACTATTACATATTTATTTAAAATGCACTTTAAAATTAAAGACAAAAATAGGTGAGAGTAAACCACGATAGGGTTTGTGCCATTACAACAAACTACATGAGACTAGGTGATTTGTTAAAAATATAAATTTATTTCTCACAGTCCTGTATGCTGGGAAATCTAAGATCAAGGCACAGGCTATTTCAGCATCTGGTGAGAGCTGCTCACTGCTTCAAGATGGTGGATTTGCATACTACGTCTTCACATGGGGAAAAAGACAGAGCGGGCAAGAAAGGGCCCACTCCAGTTCTTTTACATGGTTGCTAATTTCATATATCATGTCATAAAGACTTTTTTTCTTTTCCAGAATAGCAGCTTTCTTCTGCTTTGGGATTTTTTTTTTTCATTTTTATTTTAGAAATAGGAGGTCCAAATATATGTTTTTTACATGGACATATTGTGTGGTGGTGGGGATTGGGTTGCAGTTGGGCCATTCCCCAGATTATGAATTTTGTCCCCAATCGGTAATTTCTGAACCTCAAATATTCTCCCCATCTCCTCCTTATTAGTGTCCCCAGTGCCTATTATTTCCATCTTTGTGGTCATTCATCTCCTGCCTATAAGTGAGAACATGCAGTGTTTGATTTTCAGTTTCTGACTTCGTACACTTAGGATGGTGTACTCCAGGTCCATCCATGTTGCCGCAACTGACATGAGTTCATTCTTTTATATGGTTGTGTAGTATTCCACATGGTATATATACCACGTTTTGTTTTTCAAGTCAACCATTGGTGGGCATGTCAGCTCCATGATTTTCCTATTGTAAATAGTGCTGCAATGAACATACCCATACAGGTATCTCTCTTGCATAATGAATTATTTTCCTCTTGTATAATGAATTATTATTTTGGTATCTCTCTTGTGTAATGAATTTCCACTAGCAATGGGATTACTGCTTCAAATGGTATTCCAATTTTTAGATTTTTAAAGATTTTTTCTACCTACTGTTTTCCATAGAGGTCGAATGAGTTTAAATCTCATCAGTATCGAATGAGCATCTCCTTTTCCCCACAACTGCACCAACATTTGTTATTCTCTGACTTTTTAATGGTAGCCATTCTGACTGGTGTGACGTGATATATCACTGCAACTTTAATTAGTATTTCTCTGAAGATAAGTGATGTTGAGAATTTTTTCATATGCGTGATGACCACTATATGCCTTTTTGGAGAAGCACCTATTCATGTCCTTTTCCCACTTTTTTGATGAGGTTGTGTGTGTGTGTGTGTGTGTGTGTGTGTGTGTGTGTGTGTGTGTGTGTCTGTGTGTGTGTGTGTGTGTGTGCGCGCGCGTGTGTGCGTGCAAGAGTGCTGAGTTGTTTGAGTTTCTTCTAGATTCTGCTAGATAGTACCCCTTTGCCTGGCATAATTTGCAAATAATTTTTACCCATTTTGAGGTTTTCTGTTAACCTTGCTAATTATTTCTTTCGCTGAGAAAAGCTTTTTAGCTTTATTAGGTCCCATTTGTTTATTTTTGTCCTGATCTCAATTGTTTTAAGGGTCATCGTCATAAATTATTTGCCTAGGCTGATGTCCAGAAGAGCATTTCTTAGGTTTTCTTCTACGATTTTTATAGTATCAGGTCTTACATTTAATCTTTGATCCATTTTGTGTTAATTTTTATATATGGTGAGATCAGGGCTCCAGTTTTATTCTTATGCTTACGGCTAGTCAGTTTTCCCAACAACATTTATGAAATAGGATATCTTTGTCCAATTGTTTGTTTTTGCTAGCTTTGTTGAAGATCAGTTGGCTGTAGGTATGTGGATTCATTTCTGGGTTCTCTATTCTGTTCCATTGATCTGTCTATTTTGTACTAGTACCATAGTAGCATGCTGTTTTAGTTACTATAGCCTTGGAATATAATTTGAAGTCAGACAGTGTGGTACTTCTGCATTTGCTATTTTTTTTTTGGAGTTGGAGTCTCACTCTGTTGCCCAGACTGGAGTGCAGTGGCCGCTCCCGGCCACCGCAGCCTCGACCTGCTGGGCTCCGGCGATCCTTCCGCCTCAGCCTTCCATGTAGCTGGAACTACTGGCGCGTGCTACCACACCCGGCTGATTTTTTGATTTATTGTAGAGATGAAGTCTCGCCTGCCCAGGCGGGTCTCGAACCCGTGGGCTCAGGCAATCCACTCACTTCAGCCTCCCAAAGGCACAGGATTACAGGCTGAGCCACCGAGCCTGGCTTTGCATTTGCTATTTTTACTTATGATTGCTTTGACTATTTGGGCTCTGTTTTTGATTCCACATAAAATTTAAGATGGAATTTTTCTAGCTCTGTGAAAAATGTTGGCATTTTTGTAGGGATTACACTGAATCTGTTGATTGCTTTGGACGGTATGGGTATTTTAACAATATTTATTCTTTCTTTTCATGAACAATGGATGTCCTTCCATTTGTTTGTGTCGTCTATGATTTCTTTTATCAGTATTTTATAATTCTCCCTGCACAGATCTTTTACCTCCTTGGTTAGGTGTATTCTCAGGTATCTTATTTTTTGTGTGTGGTTATTGTAAATGGAATAGAGCTCTTGATTTGGTTCTCAGTTTGAGCATTATTGGTATTTGAAATGCTACTAGTTTTTAAAGTTGGTTTTGCATCTCAAGACTTTACTCACTGAAACTGTTTATCAGGTACAGACGTCTCTTGTAGGGGTTTTTAGGGTTTTTCATACAATCATGTCATCAGTGAACAGGGATAGTTTGGCTTCCCCCTTGTTGATTTGAATGCCTTTTATTTCTTTCTTTTGCTGAATGCTTTTGTGAAGATTTCCAGTACAACAATGTTGAATAAGAGTAGTGAGAGTAGACAACCCTGTCTTGTTCCTGTTCTGAGGGAGAATTATTTCATCATTTCCTTTTTAAGTATGACGCTGACTATGCATTTGTTATATATGGTTCCTATTATTATGAGATATGAGATATGTTCCTTTAATGATAAGTTGGAATTTTCAAAATCATGATTTTGGATTTTGTTGGATTTTGTCAAATATTTTTTCTGCACCTATTGAGGCGATCATATGATTTTTGCTTTTACTTCTATTTATGTGGTGAATCATGTATATTGACATGTAGATATTGAACCATCCTTGCATTCCTGGAATGAAACTCATTTGTTCATAATAGATTATTTTTAAAATATGTTATTGAACTAAGTTTGCTAACAGTTTGTTAAGGAATTTCATATCTATATTCATCAGAGACATTGGGACATAGTTTTCTTTTTGTTGTTGTTGTGTCCTTGAGTAATTTTGCCATCAATGTGATACTGGTTTCATAGAATGAGTTGAAAAGGAGTCCTTCCATCTTGATTTTCTTGAAATAGTTTCAGTAAGATTAGTACCAGATCTTTTCTATAAATCTGATAAAATTTAACTGTGAATATGTCTGGCTTTTGAATTTTTTATTATCGGAAGATTGCTTTCATTACTAATTCAGTATCATTGCTCATTATTGGTCTACCTGTGTTATACGTTTCTTACTGGTTCTGTCAAGGAAGATTGCATGCTCCCGGGAATTTATCCATTTTCTCCAGATTCTTCAGTTTGTTGTTGAAGAGTTGTTTATAGCAGTCTCTGATGAGCTTCTGTATTTGTGGATATTTGTTGTTATGCTACCTCTGTAATTTCTGATTGAATTTATGTGAATATTCTTTCTTTTTAGTCTTTGTGAGTCTGTTTAGAAGTCTGTTGATTTTTTTTAATTCTTAAAAAAAACCCCAAACTTTTTGATTAATTGAATCTTTTTTTTTTGTCTCAGTGTCACTTAGTTCTGTTCTGAATTTTGTTATTTCTTTTCTTCTGCTAGCTTTTGGTTTAGATTGTTCTTGCTTTTCTGGTTCTGTGTGGTGCCAGGTTAAATTGTTTATTTCAGGTTATTCTATCTTTCTGATGCAAACTTCCTCTCAGCACTATTTTTGCTGTATCCTAGAAGTTTTGATATGTTGTGTCTTTATTCTCTATTTTCATTTGTTTCAAACATTTTTTAAAATTCTGCCTCAATTTCATTGTTTACCTAGGGATCCTTCAAGAACAAGTTATTCAATTTTCATGTAGTAGTGTAGATTGGAGAGTTCTTCTGAATATTGACTTCTAATTTTATTTCACCGTTATCTGAAAAGATGTTTGGTATAATTTTGATATTTTTAAATTCATTGAGACTTGGATATTGAGACTTGGATTCAATAGCCTAGGATATTGTCTTTTTTGGAGAATGTTCTATGCAGAGATGAGAAGACTGTATGCTGTTGTGTGGAAAGTTCTAAAGATGTGTGTTAGGTTTATTTAGTCTGCTGTTCAGTTTAATATTTACTTGCTGATTTTCTGCTTTGATAATCTGTCTTGTGATGTAGTAGGATGTTGAAATCTCCCATTTTCATTGTATTGTCAGTGTGTTTTCTAAGGTCAAGTAGTGTTTGCTTCATAAATTTGGTTGCTCCAGTGTTTGGTAATATGTTTAAGGTAGTTAAATCTTCCTGTTCAATTTCACCCTTTATCATTACATAATGCCTTTCTTTCTTTTCTTTTCTTTTCTTTTTCTTTTTTTTTTTTTTTTTTTTTTTTTTTTTTTTTGACCCACTATTGATTTAAAGTCTGTGTTGGCTGAAATAAGGATAGCTACTCCAGCTCATGTTTGCTTTTCATTTACATGATATATCTTTTCCCTCCATTTGCTTTGAATTTTGGTAGCCTTTGGCCAGTGGGTGAGTATTTGGCAGGCAGCAGATGGCTAGTTCTTTTTTTTTTTTAATCCAGTTTGACACTCTATAGTTTTAAAGTGGAGCATTTAGGACATTTATGTTCAGAGTTGATACTGATATGTAAAGTTTTGTTTCTGCCATAGTGTTGTAAGCTAGTTGCCCTGGGATTTCAGATGTGTAGATACTTTATAATATCTATGAGATTTGTGCTTGTGGTCTTTTATGATAATGGGTGCAGTCATTTCATTAAATGTTTAGATCTCCTTTGTGCATATCTTGTAGAGTCAGTTTAGTGGTGATGAATTATTTTAGTGTTTGTCAAGGAAAGACATCAAAAATATTATCATAGTTAATGTGGATTATTTTACAATAATGTATTCAGAAATTTATGAGGATAACACAAACATTTTAAACATGTATGCCTCTAAAGAGCTTCAAAATAAATTAAATGTAAACTTACAGAACTAAAGGCAGACATAGTCAAATATGAAAATCTCAGACTTAGGTTTTAATAACCATATATCAGTGACATCAAAAGGAGGCAAAATCAGTGAATGAGTTCTGAAAACTGCCGTTAGTCAGCATGACAAAATTGACATAATTGAGCCCCATTCCCACAACTGTAAAACACCCATTATTTCCAAGTGCACATGGAATAGACTACCAATAAGCATTAAATACAACTTAACAAATTTCAAAAGGTTGTAAAGATACAGTTTTTGCTAACTATTGCTACATTAAATTAGAAATCAATTGCTATAAGGTATCCAGACAATTGCCAAGTATTTAGAAATTATGTAATAAACTTCTCAATACCTCATGGGTCAATGAAAAATCACAAGAAAAAAATTCAAACAGTAAGATTAGTATGAGATAGTTAAAGCACTGTTTTGAGACACATTTATGGTTTTAAGTGCCTATATAAAAAAAGAAAAAAGTGTTTAAGATTAATTATCTAAGTTTTTACCTACAAAATCAAAGTAAATTAAACTCTGAGTAAGCAGAAGGCAAGGAATAGTAATTATGAAATCAAAGAAATAGAACACCAACACTGGAGTCTTTTTAAAACCTAAATATTGATAATCTTCTATCAATACTGCTCACAAAAAAGGAGAAAAATACAAATTACAAATATCAGAAATGATTTTATTATAGATGCCTCAGTATTAATAAATGATAGTAAAGAAACATTATGAGAAATGGTATTCTAGAAATTTGGAAACTTGGATAACAGACATATTCCTTAAAAAACACAACTTACCAAACACATTCAAAAAGGAATAAAATATTGAATACTCTATTTCTGGTAAAGTTATTGAATTTTTAATTAAAAATAAAAACCTACACACACAGAACTTCAGGCCCAGTGGTTTCCTTTTAAAATTTTGGTAAATATTTTAAAAAGAAAAGATATTAGTCTTACAGAAATAAAAATCCTGCCTTTTGCTAAGGTTTGAGAGAACTGACTGTCTAGAATTGGGGAAAGGATACAGGTTCTACTTGTTTTTTCAGATTTCAGCTTTTCCTGTTTTCAACACCTGTGGTTACCCTTGCTTTTGTCATCGTTAGTAGCCAAGGTTCTGGCCTTTTCTGAGGGCTGATGTTTTGTCACTCCTTCCCGCTATAGGCTTTAAGTACATGTATTATAGTCTCTATTAGTAATATGGCAATATAGTTAAGCATGCAAGTCTTATGTAAGTCAATAATGTTTTACTCTTAAAATATTATCCATATTACTTTCCCTCTGTTCTAATGTCAGTTATCATATCTTCAGCTCTTTCTTATAATTTACATTTTTTCTTTACTGTATGAAATGTGACATGTATTTTCTTCACTGGGTTTATGTCTACAACCATGTTTATTTTTAGGTTTCCGTTAATGCTATTTCAGGCTATTACTTTTTCTAAATTCTTGGTTTTCTTTAATGTTTTTATCTTAAATATTATTTTTATTGTACATTTACAAATTACTCAATTAATATAACAGGATCTTGGAATGACCAATCTCCTATGTTGGAAGAACTGCTGATATACGTACATTTGTGTAAGATTGTTTATTGGTATGCTTTGTAACTATTATTTTCTCTGAGTTTCTCTTTACTGGAGCATTTTCTGTGAGATTCCTGTATTGCATGTATTATAGATGTGTCTCTAGAAAAAAGTTTCACTTTCAGTCATTGCACATTTATCATAGATGCAGTGCTTGTTTGTAACATTAATAACTTGGCAGTAGTGTTTTTCAGCCCTTTATGTAGTGAATATTGTAAGTTAAGAAACTATCCGTCTTGTATTTCTCTAGTTTGTCAAAATTATATACAATTAAATGTTTATCAGTTTATTCTTTGTAAAAAAATGTATAATATTACTACTATTATTGACATTAATAATTCTTTATTCGGATACTAGGACGCTTTCATTACTCTGATAAGTAGTAGACTCAAAGACATGGCCTCTAGTATACTTAACTATATTCACATTACACACCATGAATAGGGGCCATAATTTACGGTTTCTCAAGAAATTCTTTGAAATGGAGAATGTACCTGGATTACCAAATCATGTCTAAAATTTGTTTAGTTGGTGATGATTTTCCTTTTAAAACTTAGCCTTAAAGACTAGATCAAATGCCCCATGCCCTGCTGAAACTAGATACTACAAATACCATTTAGACTTTGAAATGAAAAGGTATTCTCCCCACCATCACATTTTCTGGTTTTCAGTTACTTTCTGAAGAATGTCAGATTTATGTCTATGCTACCCCTGGGGCCCCTGCTATTTGCTTTATGCATTTTTTACATGTTAACATGGAGATAGAATTAAACAATGTCATCATCTGGCACACATACAAACAGAAAATGAATTTATTCTCAAAACAACTTTTGCTTACTTTTATAAATAACAATGAAGGAGTTTAAACACAGTGAAATACTTCATTCACATGTAATGGCATTGGAAAAGATCCTAATTTTCAGATTTTTCCAGGATAAAACATATGCAGATTAATCTTTGTTTCCTTACAATCTAACTTTTTAATTCCCTAATAGTGTTCAATTCTTCCATTTTTCCCAGGACACCACCTGAGTTCTCTAATGCAGATTTAAATCAATGATTGGATGCTTCCTCAGTTCTAGCACAAGCTGATACAGGAGCCAAGGGTCTTGCTTTGGACCCTTCTTCTGATGACTTCTTAATCCCCTTCATTGCAGAATGAGGACATATAAGGCCAGGTGCACACATATAGAATTATACACAGTTTTACTGAATTAAAAACATTTTATTAGCTCAGGAAATTGTTAGGTGGGAGTGGAGAAAGACTTGAATTGAAGAAATAATTAAGACTGACCATGAATTAGGAGTACCGAGTAATAAGACAGGAGGGGAGAATATGAAAAAAAAAGTGATTTGGTGGTAAAATGATGATGAAACTTGAGAAATCTGCATCTCATTGTTGGAAGAAAATAAAATGAAGCTGACTCTTCAAGCAGTCAAGATTCCTAATGGGAACAGCTTACTTGAAGCTTTACAAAATTGGTAACCATAAAATTAGTCCTGTCCATCAAAATTAATCAGTTTTTTGGCAAAATGTAGTAATGATTCTGTGTTTCTACTCACTGGAGGAGAGACTGGCAAGAATCTAAAATAACATTCTAAATAGTTCTCCAACTGCTGAATTATTTTTCTAATAAGATCAGTAATTTTGCACATATTTCATACTTTTACCTTAACTTAAATCAGTTCTGCTCCAAGTATGACATGGGAGAAGATATTGCAGATCATTAGTCATTAATGTGCTATGATTTACGGCAAATTGTGTTTAATATCCCCATAATTACTGATAACATTCTTTTATTTCATTTTTATATTCTTATGGATGAGAGTTAGAAAATCCTAATGGAATTGATTGTCAGAGTTATTTCCAAATTCAAAAATATATTTTCTCTAATGTTAACTCTCGGTTCTCTATATTTTCCATCTTCAGTGTAAAAAAGAGAAATGAAAGAAAATATTATTTCTTATAAAACTGCCTTCAATTTAATATTTTATGAAAAAACTCTGTTATATTAACACCATATTCCCACTGACAAGCATTGTGCGTCTATATATTAATTTCCTTATTGGTAAAATAGTTCTAGAATATAACCATATTTACGATTAAATAAGGGTTTCTGGACTATACAAGGTTATAAAAAATGCCAACTCCTTGAGAAAGCTGGATTTAATACAGCTTTCTGCCTTCACATCAACCAATTCACTACCATATGTAATACTGACTTAAATTATGAGCGATGCAAAATTCGATGGGCAGATCCCAGTTTATAAACCCTTCAAAAAGTAACTTTCTTGGTCTAAACTTTCATTTGTATTTTAACCACCTCCACCCAACTGTTCCCCATCTAACTTGACGGCAGACTCTTACTCACAGTCAGTTAAAGACGGTTTGTGTTCTCAGATCCCAAAAGCTCTTAGTAGAAGGGTGAAGCTTTGTCACTGAGGGAGGAGCCTGATTTGCAGTTCACTCACCATAATGACTCTTGAGAGTATCAGTCTTCTCTTCAGTCTTTGTCAGTTCACTGAGTCCACCCCTGAGCCTTTCCTCATTCTCCATGTCAAGATTTCTTCAGGTCTGGAATTCTAGCAACAGCTTCTCATTCCCTCCTTGGCCACACATTATCCAGGTCTCCCTTGTATCTGCATATTTGTCCCAAGAGGGACAGTTATTAACAGAAGGACACCCTAATTTCCATGCGAAAAGATAAACAAGTAATAAAATTTTCATTAACGCCATTAAGAGATGTTAAAATGCACAACCCGGTTTAAGATAACAGCGTGCAGAGTGGCATACTCCCCTGAGGGTACATACCGGCCGAAGACAGCATCCAGCGGAAATAAAGAGGCCACTGAGTGAGGATTGCGCCGTCTGCTTCCTTACACCGTATCTTCCCCAGTTCTTTTGATTCCGGCTTTCTTTTCAGGTATGAAAATAATCATCGTTTGCTTATGAGAGTGCCAGATGGGATGGACAAGCACATTTCTCAGATATAGCAGGGCTAGTCCTCAGGTCTGCTGGAGACATGTTTCTCCAATACCCCTACCAATGGCTCACTCTTCTTAATGACTACCCACAGAAAGAAGTCATTTAATCTCTGGACCATTCTGCTCATATCTACTCTGAATATTGATTGTCGTCAGCTGAAACCTATCTGCCTCTAACTTGACTGCATAAAGCCCTAACAAAGAGGCTACTGAGCATCTACACGTTGACAGCCCTCCACTGATGATTCAAATAAGTACACAGGCTTCAGAACCATTGATTTAGAAAAGTGGATCTTAACCTTGGCTGAACATTGGAATGCTTAGGTAGTTAAATGTGTGTGTGTGTGTGTGTGTGTGTGTGTGTGTGTGTGTGTGTGTGTGTATACACGATTTCTGGCCCCATGCTGATTTAATTGACTTGTGGTAAGATCAGGACATCTGGATTTTGAAAACCTCCCCAGGCAATTCCAATAGTCAGTCAATGTGGCAAAACATTCTTCTAGAAGACTAGATGGGCAATTTGTCATTCAGTCTATTGCCAAAATGTTCTTTAATATTTTTCCGAAATTGAGGTTATATTCGCTCTTTTCCTAACATCGCATTGGATCAAATACCAGCGGAAGTGTGCTGGATTCAAGATAGGGAATGGATACTAATCGAGGATAATATTAAAATTATAATAATTATCTATCCTAATGAACAATGCTGAAATGAAGGCATGATCCCTTCTTTTGGTATAAAAAGATACTACAACTTAGAGGTATAATAATTTCCTTAATCATGAGGTGGAGATCCAATTAATGCCAACACAACTATCTCCAAAGCCTGTGCTCCTTAGAATATACTGGTTAGTCATTGAAGGAAGAGAGATGGAAGATACAGTGGGAAGTGAGTTAGGACTTTGGTTTGGGGCATACATATTACCCAAGGCTTCAGGTCTCATATTTTAATTTTTATTTTTCAAGGCTTGTAGTAGGATCGTTTTCTTCCAGTCCCTCAGAACTAACCATGGCCATGTTGTTTGCTATATTCAATGAAATGAGACTTTAAATGGCATAAATCTCCTCTGGCCAGTGTCCAACTTTCCATATCTATTTTTGACCAAAGGTTTTAGAGTTCTTTTAGATTGTCAATAATATTTCAGCCTAAATCCATGACTGAAGATGTTGTGAATCAGAACCCCCCAAAATCTACAAAACACTTGGCATGAAAAATAAATTAAACTTTGTTGTTACTGTACTATAGCTTAAAGTAGTCTCACAAATTTACAGATAGAACTATCTTTAGAATAGAAGAATATGATTTCATTGCTTAGCATCTTTGTGTATAACCATCGCAACAGCAATTTATCCACCAAACTGATTTTGCATTCAACTTTACTTATCTATCTTCTTTACAAAGACATCATCCTAGAGCTTATCAGATGCTTTTCTGAAGTCCAGATTTGCTATTTCCACAGCTATACCTTGTTCAAGTAATTCACGGATGCTTTCAAGAAATAAATAAATTTAAGTTGTTTATATAAACTTGTATCAGGTCACACTGTTGAGTGACTGTTCTTCTACATCAGTGGCCTCTAAATGCCAGGTCTTTAAAAAGTCCCAGATGACAGTTTTATAGTCACCTGAGGAATTTAGTAAACTGTAGATTTTAATCTTTTCCTAGTGAATTTGTTCAAATAAATTAAGGGTGTCCTTGGGGCTCTTTGTGTTTCAGAAACTCTAGAGAATGTTTTATGTGAACCAGATTTGGACTATTGACTTCGGTCAATGATTCTTGATTATGCTGGCATAACACAGTGACTTATTTACCTTTTCAAGAAACAAAGGGCTGTCATATCAGTGAAAGCTCTTATAGACCCTGTGGTATAACAGAATATTGAGATGAAGTTTGGAAAAGGGATAAAGAACAGCCATTTGGAAAAATTCTTCAGTTACCTCTGAAATGACCTCTTGCTCATTAAAGGCAAATGTTGCAAGTGCTCACAAACTGTCAGTTTGATAGGGCAATTATATTGAAACACATTCTTAGCTACAAACAAGATAATCTATGCTTGCTTGTTTATATGGAATTTACTTATTTTCAAGTATTTTATGGCATATCAAATTTCAAGAGGATCGTGGAAACAAGTATGAATACTGGCTAGTCAAGAACAATACAGTTAGCAGAAATGCTTAATCACACTGTAAAACTATGCTATTATAAACATCTCCTATCACTGCCTCTGGTTAAATACGATACCAGGGGACCATGGCGAGAAATTCAAACACAGCTAAGCCAGAAAGTGAAGGGACTCAGACCCAGATCTCATCTTCTTGTGGCTGACACCAAACAAGGCTGCCCAATTCTACCTGCTATTTCTCTACATGTACATAATAGAATCGAGAATTTAGATGTAACAAACTCTTAGATATGTAGCTTTTACTCTGTGGTTTCTATAGCAGAGAAATAAAAGCTGGGATATGGTTGCAAAAGACTTGAGCCATTTTTCAGTATCACCTCCATCAACCTAAGTCATGAAATCATGTACTAGATTAAAATAAAATAGATCTTAAAGTGTGTCTACTTTATAGGGTTTTGTCAATTGCCTTCATCCTGCTATTTGGTTTGGTGTCTCAGTAAGAAGCCTTACTATCTCAGTTTTCTAACTTGTGAAGTCTCACATTCTTTGAATTACTCAATAATATCCATAATTAAATAGTTTCATATTCATGTTGCATAATAAACAAAATTACAGTTTGGGGTTTTTGTATGCTAGGGACATGGGCACATACTTTGTTTTGCTTTGTATTCTACTTTGTTTAAAGAATTTATTTTTAGATTAGTTTTAGGTTTAAAGCAAAATTAAGAGAAAATTACTTTGATATCCCATATACCCTCTGCCCCACACAAGCATAGTCTCCCTCACTGTCAATGTACCTACCAGAGTAGGTCATTTGTTACAATTGGTGAACCTACACTGACATCATAATCACCGTATACTCATAGTTTACCTTAGGGTTCAATCTTGATGTTGTACATTCTTCAGGTTTGGGAAAATGAAAATAAAAAGTATTCATCAATATAGCATACAAAATATTTTCACTGACCTAAAAATTCTCTGTGCTCTGGGTATTCATCCTTCCCTTTTCCAAACCCTCAGCAACAACTGACATTTTTCTATCTCTGTGCCTTTCTGCTTGTGCTTTAAAAAAAATGTACATTTACTTATATATGTCAAATTCCAAACTCCACATGCTTTAGAATAACTACCAGAGTCTAGAGGCTTTTCAGACTTGCAGTTTTTGTTACCTCTGAAACTTTATTTTTATCTGAATTACCTGATAGACTTCTTATAATAGAAGAAAGGGTTTTTTTGCTTAATAGATTCAGTAAATTAATAGACTTGCATTTTTTAAGAGTGAAAAAAATCAAGTTACATCTGAATGAGTCAACACTTTGGTGATCTTAAAGACCAATTTCAATAAACCCTTGATAAGAGCAGAAATGGTCTTTCTATATAGAATTAAAATATATATTAGCTACATGAATGTAAGTAGAGCCACTGCCCTTTGGTTCTGGCCTACTGAACATGGTGACAGGATGGTACAGATGGTATGAGGGGGTTTCATCACAATGCACTTCCCCTTAAACTATGAAGACCACTGTTGGTTCAGGAAGTTCCTTTGATCAATTTGTAATATCTGACAGCAGCGTCATATTTCTGCAACGAATAACCGCCTCACAGCATATTTATCAAGGTGACTCACTTGGTTCTTATGATGAAGCTGAGTCTTCTGGAAGGTGTCTCTTGTTTACATTCATTCTGCTGTCATTTTAAAATTATTTTGCTCATTTTAGTGACTAATTTCTTATGTAGAAATTCCAACAATTGTCACTTAGAGGAATATGTTAATATGTCCTTGGTAGCCACTTCCTATGCTCAGCAATCACTTAGTATAAGAATTTACCAATACAGAAAGAGAAGTAGAAAGAATAAGTTAAGGCGATTTCCTTGACGGGAGATGCACGGTGGGAAGTTGCTGTGAAATCACCCTCTTTTGATTAAAACCTAAGTATTTGGGAAAGCAAGATCGAAGAGCTCAAATGTAGAGGTCTAAATTTAGGAACCTTTATTGAGAGGGCTGCTTTGTCCTCCTAGAGCCTTTTTTTTGTGGTGGGGGGGGAGATTCAAATAAATCTAAGAAATTTAACATTCTCAGAGGGAGAGAGAATTACAGGGCATTAAACCTGCCTTCCTTTTCAGGAACATCATGTTATTCCTACTTGAATGGCACACTAAGTTGGTTTGCAATTAGAGAAAGCCTCCACCAGCTAAGCTCTTTTGGAATGCCTGTGCTGTGTGTCCTTCCCTCATTTTTCCTTCTGGAATCCTCTGGCTAAAATTTGACATTTAAACCATCAGCAGGATGACAAGCATGAAAGCACTCCTGCAACCTGACCTCTTAAGTGACAGAGAATTACAAACGACAGTACTTATTTAAGGTAATTTGTGACACTGAAAAGGGCTTGACGTAATCACAGAGAATCAAGAGGAGAGAGAGGCAGGGGCAGGAAGAGATGGACCGTGAGACAGACAAACATTCGATGCGACATCTTGTGAAGAGACAGAGGTGGGTATGAAGCAGTAGGGGCAATGTCTACGAACGGAGGTCAGGAGAAAGCATGGCCTGATGCCACTTGGGTGCATCATTTCTAAATACTCTCCTGAAATTATTGATAATGCACAATGTCTTCGATACTTAATGAGCTGTTCTTTTGCTTACTTCATGTGCATTTCACTGCCAGTGTTTAATAACATATAGACTTGACATGCTGCAGAAGATGAGGTGACCTTATAAATGACTTCACTGGCAAAATGAAACACAAAGGGTGAAAGTGGAATTTTAAAAGCCAGGCTTTTGTGGCCACTGCACTCCAGTCTGGGTGACAGAGTGAGACTCCAACTCAAAAAAAAGAAGTCAGGCTTTTATTTCTTCCTAATTCAACTTTTAATTGGAAGCACTTAGCTTTATTTATCTAAAAGGTAATGATTTTTGCCAGACAAAAAATGTATCTCTTTGATGTCAAGGATGATTCTCTTCCTGTAAAAAAGAAAACACGAAATATTGGCTCTTGGAGGATTCATTTATTTATGAGATTCATTTTGCTCTATTATTTAAAGTGGGCTTATGTATCCACTCTACTCCTGAACATTCAAATAAAATTCAAACTTTCATGCTGATTTAATTTACTAAATATTCCTTAGGGAGAAAGTCTGAGAATATTTTTCAAGGTTTTGAATTCCAGACTAAATATGTCCAATGTTTTTAAAATTGAGGTATTCCTTTGTTTAATCCTGTGAACTAAAAGTGAAGGAAACCTCGCCCTGGAACCATATCCTTACTCTGTCATATAAATCATTGCTATAAAGCAGGTTCAAATTTGCATCACAAATAGTATGTCATCATGTGTTGTTCTCCACGGTAGGAGGGCATCTGAGTTAAGATGCTCAATCCAAGATTTCAAGATATTAGAAGTCTTGTTCATGGACAGACAGTTAGAATCCAATCCGGGATTTTTTGACACAGTGAGTCTCCACCACTGCTCCAGGTCAGAACCCAACAAACCAAAAGCGACTTCACCTCAGAACATCATTGCTGGTGGGTGGACCCTGAGCCTCTTTATTTGGATTCTGGACATTGTGCCTGTGCCTGCCCTGAGTACCTGGCCACCCTTGACCCGACGGGCACATACCTTACGATGCTGACTTTCCCTCTATCATTAAGAAAACAAAATACATGATGTTGGGATTGGAAAGGTCTTTGGAAGTCAAAATCACCCCGGTTTTCCAGATGAGGGAACTGAGGTCCACAAAGGAAAAGGAAAGTAATTCATCAGGCCACATGGACACCCAAAGGCGTGGACACAGTGCTTCTGCTGTGGCCCTTTCCTTGAAGAAATGGTTCCTTCTCAACCCATAGGCTACTTAGCATCTGCTTGCATTTCATGTGCTATGGCTTGACTATCTGTCCCATCCAAAACTCATGTTGAAACTTAATCTCCACTGTGTCATCATTGCAAAGTAGGGCCTTTAAGAAGTGATTGGGTCATGAAGGTTCTGCCCTAAGGAAAGGATGAACTGATTTCTGGATTAATGAATGAGCAATTTAATAGATTAACGGGTTCTCAAGGGAATGGGAGTGATAAGTTTCTAAGCGGAAGAGACCGGAACTAGCCCACTCAGACCCCATGTGATACCTCGTGCCATCTCAGGACTCTGCAGAGAATCCTCACCAGCAAGACGGTCCTCACCACATGTGACCACTCAGCCTTGGACATCTCAGCTTCTATAACTGTTAAGAAATAAATTTTAAAGATAAATTACCTAGTTTTGGTATTCTGCTATGGCAATAAAAAACAGACTAGGACAGAAAGTAGGTACCAGTGAAGTGGGGCATCACTGATAATAAATACTTGAAAAAGGTGGAAATGCCCTTGGAGCTCAGCAATTGACAGAGAGGCTGAAAGAGTGTGGAGGAATAGTCTAGAAAAAGCATAGGTTCTAATGAGGGCTTAGGAAACAAAACTAGGGAAAGTCCGTCATTCCTTGGAGATTGGTTAAGTGATCGTGACCAGAGTGCTGACAGAAATGTGGACGATACAAGACATTGTGAAGAAGTTTCAGAGGGAATTGAAGAAGGAGGTATTGGAACCTGGAGTAGAGGCCATCCTTGCTATAAATTGGCAAAAAACTTGGCTGAACTGTGTCCATGCCTGAGGGCTTTGTGGAAGGCAAGCTTGAGAGAGATGAGCTAGGCTATATTTTGGAATAAATATTGAAGTAGCAAAGCATTCAGGCTGCTGCATGGTGACTTTTAACTGCATGTATTAAGCTTTGAGAGAGGGAAAAAATGACTTAAGGACAGAATTTGTAATCAAAAGGAAAGGAAAGTGCTAAGATTTGGAAAAATCTCAGCCTGGCTATGTAAAGAGCGGAAAAAAAATGTGTTCGGGGGAGGAAAGCAAGCCTGTGGCCCAGCAACTTTCTGTTAAGTAGATTAGTCCAGAGAGGATCCTCAAGGGAATAGAAGGATGACTCCCCCCACTAAATATTTCAGACATTGTTGAGGCTTCCCCTCCTATCAAAGGTCCAGAGCTCTGGGAAGGCAGAATCGTTGCAGGGGACAGACCCAGGACACCCTCCTCAGGCTTGCAGCCCAGAACCCCTCGGGTCTCGGTTCCCTGTCTTTCAGCACATCCCTGGCTTCCCTCGTTGTGGTTTAAGTGGCCTGAGGTGATGCTCGACCCTGCTGCTCCAAAAGGCTAAGCTGTAAATCTCGGAAGCATCCACGTGGGGCGATTCTGCCAGCCCACCAAATGCAGGAGCTGTGAAGGCCTGGTGGCCTCCAGCCTGATGTCAAGGGATGTCTCTGAAAGCCTGAGGGCCCAGGAAGAGACCTGTTGCACCGAAAAGAGCCCTCACTAAGGCATTGCCTAATGGAAATGTGGCGTGGGGTGCCACAGAGAGCCCCACTAGGCAATGCCTAGCAAGCCACGAGGGCAGGACCACCACTGGGAACCCGGAGTGGTGGAATCATCAGCTTCAGGCAATGTTCATGTGGGAAACCTTTAGGTACCCGACACCAATCAACAGAAGCCACTTGGGCTTTATTCAGCCTAGGGCAGGGCTGCCTGATGTCTTGGGATACAACCCTTTATCCCAGTGTGCTCAGAAGAGGAAACATGGCGTCAGAAAATATTATTTGTTCACCTTGAAGGTAGATAACTTGTTTTGGCTTTACAGGCTCATAGACGAGACTCTGAGCTTTGAACTTTGGAGTTGGTACTGGCCCATGTTAAAACTTTGGCGCTATGGGGATACAATGTGTGCATTTTTATGTGAAAAGAACATGAGTTTTGGGGAGCCAAGGGTAGGAGGGCACAGTTTGAATATTCGTTTCTTTCAAAAGGAAAGTTGAAATTTAATCTTCCATGTGACAGTTTTGGGAGATGGGATTTTTAAGAGGTAATTGGACAGAGCCATCATGAAGGGATTAGTCCGTTCATGCATTAATAGGTTAATGGATTAATGGGCTATCACATATCACCTGGCCTGGTGGCTTTATAAGAAAGACAGAGACCTGAGGTAGCACAATCAGTTTTCTCACCATGTGATACCCTGAGCTACCTCAAAACCCCATAGAGAGTCCCCAAAAGCAAGAAGCCTCTCACCTAACCTTGGACTTTTAAACCTCTGTAGCTGTAAAAATACACTTCATTATAGATTATTCCGTTTCGAGTACTCTGTTATAAGCAACAGAAACTGGACTAAGACAACATGGAAGTGGATAGTTTCTGGAAATGTGAGTTTTGTTGGAAAAAAATTGATTTTAAAAAACTTATAACCATTCTATTTAGCATATTTTGTATGCATGGGTATTATCATAAGTGAAGCAAACAAGTATGTGTGCAGAGGGAGAAATCTGAGGACAGTTTATTGTGAAAAAACATAAGCTGCTGTTTTAAATTATCCACGTGTATGCTCCTTTAAGTTCAAATGGAGATATTATCTGCAGAACTTAAAAAATATATTTTTGAACATATTCTTTATTTTATTTAATTTTAAAGTTGTGGGGTGCAATTCAGGACTAGGTATGCAAGAGGCTATAATGCAGATAAAGTCTGGGCCTCCCTTGGGTCTCCACTTGGCCTATTTTGAGATCAGCTACCCTTATTGATGATGTGACCCACCCCTCATCCCCTGGCAGTTTCCCACTACTGCCAATTCCTTTCCTATAGTATTATGATAAATTTTTAGGGTCCGCTATGAGTGAGTTCTTTGTTTCTGTGATACATCACTAAGTACTGAAGACTCTAAGTCCATCCAAGTTGCTGTGAAGCCCATAATTTTGTCCTTCTTTATGACTGTGTAACATTCCATTGTGCATATGTACCACATTTTAAAAATCTAGTCCACTTTTGGTGGGAAGCACGATTGGCTACATGTTTTTGATACTGTGAATAATGCTACAATAAACATATGTGGGCACATATCTTTTTTGAATAATGATTTGAGTTCCTCTGGGTATATTCCCAGAAGGAGGATTTCTGGGTCATATGGAAGGCTGATTTTAGATCTTTTAGGAATTGCCACACTGTTTTCCACAGAGGCTGTACTAGTCTACACTCCCACCAACAGTGCAGAAGTGTTACCTTTTCTCTGCATCCTCTCTAGCATCTGTTGTTTTTTGAGTTAATGATAATGACTTCTGCGGAAGGCCACCTCTGGCAGGTCAGGGTTTCCTGAAGGAAGGAGCAGAGTCGGCAAAAGAGAGAAAAACTTGGACACTGACTCTGCTGCAAGCAGGACAAATGCCGTTTATTGTTAGTTAACATCCAGATTATATACTTTTTTACAAAGAAGTAGTCTTTGAAAATTCTTGGCATCAGGCACAAATAGTAACCTTGCTTAAGACAAAGAACAGAGCAAGTAACTCATATGTGGTGTTTTTCATAAAGCCACTCTGATGTGAATTCCCTCATGTACAGATACTTTTTAAAGATATCACTGTCTTGTGGTCTACAAAGCATTCCGTTCTGCCCTTAAGCATAACCCCTACTTTGTTCCCTTAATTTTTAGCTGTTATCTATTTTTTTGACCACTTTGTATATTCCAACTTCTTAAATTCTTAAAAGACCCATTTTTTAAGGCTATTCTACAATGGTTATTTATTCTTAACAAAGAACATGTGTCTTAAGCCTTGTCTATAATTATTTTATTTCTTTTTTTTTTTTGAGTTGGAGTCTCACTGTGTCTCCCAGACTGGAGTGCAGTGGCTGCTCCCGACCACTGCAGCCTCAACCTGCTGGGCTCCGGCGATCCTTCTGCCTCGGCCTTCCGAGTAGCTGGAACTACAGGCATGCGCTACCATGCCCGGCTGATTTTTTGATTTATTGTAGAGATGAGGTCTCACTGCCCAGGCGGGTCTCGAACCTGCGGGTTCAGTCAATCCACTCACCTCAGCCTCCCAAAGGCGTGGGATTACAGGCTGAGCCACCGAGCCCGGCTTATAATTATTTTCTATCCTTAAAGCCTATTAGCTCATTGCTAATGATTAACATAACACACCCATATCATGAAGCATGCTTTGTATTTTCTTATGCTTAAAATTCTATAATCTTAACTTTATGCCCATAGCTCTATGTTAAAAACTTAGCCTGAACAACATGAATTCCTCTAATATTTATGTGATTGTTAACTTCTTAAGCATAATATACCACCTGTAGAAATTAAGAAATTAAGTAAATGTAAGTTTTGCATTGGCACGCTTCCTAAAAATACAAACTGTAGCTTCTCAAATTTCTCCAATTAGTCGCCAGTCAGAAGAGATAAAATCTTACAAGTAATTATCTACTCACACATGATATTTAAAATCTCTATTGATAATTTCCTGGCAAGGCCAGTGAGTTCCCTGACAAACATTAAATCGAGCACCTTCTAATTTTTTACAATTTTCCCAACTACCATGTTTAATCAAGTGATGGTGTGGTCTAACACCAGGAGTCTGGGGACGTAGAAATCCAGGGAGGAGTTCAAAGGAAGGGAAGGGAATTTTCTCATGAATTCCCCTCTTGTCTTTTTGCAAGGGGTAGTGGAGGCGTGAGTGGAATTTTGCTTTCCATCTTCAGACTGTACAGAACTTTTCGGCTGCATCAATAACAAAAGTAGAAGAAGCAAGGTTTTCAGCTGCCCAGGTTCGCTTTGCAACCCAGGGTCTTCAGCCCCCTGGACTTTGCCAAAAGGCAGGCCTCCATGGCTGGCTCCCAACAGACCTCCTGACTGGAATTAGGTGGTATTTCAGTGTAGTTTTAGTTTGCATTTCTCTGATGATTAGTGAGGCTGGGCATTTTTTTCATGTATCTGTTGGCTGCTCATATGTCATCTTTTGAGAAGAGTCTATTCGTATCTTTTGCCCACTCTGTTTTTTAAATCAGAATCTCACTCTGTCACCTAGGCTAGAGTGCAGTGGCACACTCACAGCCACCGCAGCCTCAATCTGCTGAGCTCAGGTGATCTTTCTGCCCCAGCCTTCCAGGTAGCTGGAACTATAGGCATGTACCATCACACCTGGCTAATTTTTGTTGATTTATGGTAGAGATGAGAGCTCGCCAAGTTGCCCAGGCGGGTCTTGAACTCATGGGCACATCCTCTCATCTCGGCCTCCCAAAGGGCTGGGATTATAGGCATGAGCCACCACACCCAGCCTTTTGCCCAATTTTTGATAGGGCTGCTTTTTTTTTTTTTTTTTTTTTTTCAGCACTTTTGAGTTTCCTGTAGATCCTGGACGTTAGGTCTTGTCAGATTTATAGTTGGCAGATATGTTTTCCCATTTTGTGGGCTGTTTCCCTGCTCTCTTGATGGTTTCTTTGGTGTTGCAGAAACTTTTCCATGTGATGAGATCCCACTTGTTTACTTTATCTCTGATGGCATGGGCTTTGGGATTTTGATCAGGAATTGGTTGCCTACTCCAATTTCCATAAGAGCGTCTTCTGCGTTTTCTAAGGTTCTTTTAGTTTGAGGTTGTACGTTTAGGTCTTTGATCCATTTAGAGTTTGTTTCTGTGTATGGTGACAGGTAGGGGTCCTGTTTCAATCTTCTGCATGTGGCCAGCCAGTTTTCCCAGCACCATTTACTGACTAGGTTCTCCTCTCCCAGTGGTTGTTAGTGGAGGCTTTGTTGAAGATAAGTTGGTTCAGAGATTGAGGTTTTGTTTCCAGAATCTCTATCCTGTTCCATTGGTCTATATGCCTGTTCTTGTACCAGTATCAGGCTGTTGTGATTATTGTAGCCTTATAATAAAGTTTAAAGTCTGGAAGTGTGATACCTCCTGCTTTGCTTCTTTTGCTGAGGATTGCTTTGGCGATTCATGGTTGTTTTGGTTTCCATTCACCTGAATGTTTGTTTTCCATCTCCTATCTTCCCTCTCCACTTTAAGAGTACCCTGGTGTCTGTTGTTCCAATCCTTGTGCCTGTGTATAAACAGTGTTTAGCTTCCACTTATTAGAGAGAACATATGGTATTCAATCTTCTGCTTCTGTGAAGATTCTCTCAGGATGATGGTCACTAGCTGCATCCATGTTGCTTCAAAAAACATGGTCTGTTCTTATTCTTTTTTTTAGGGCTGTGTATTATTCCATGGTATATATGTACTACATTTTTCTTACCCAGCCCACCATTCATGGGCACCTAGGTTTTTGTTTTTGTTTTTGTTTTGCTATTGTGGATAGTGTTGCAATAAATGTGTATGCAAGTATCTTTTTGGTAGAATAGTTTGCTCTTCTTTGGGTATATTCCCAATCGTGAGATTGCTAGATTAAGCAGTAAGTTTATTTTTAGCTTTCTGAGAAATCTCAAACTGCCTTCCCAAACAAGCCCCTTTCAGTCATACCTGATTTCACACCAATGAGGTGGCAATTAGTGGGCCCTTAGATAGCTTCCATAGACATTTTGGTTGCTAGAGGAGCCAACCACATGACTAGAGGACTAGAAATATTAAATCCACTTCTGACTTCTAGGGAGGGGAGGAGAGGGTAAAGATTAAGTTCAATCAACAAGGGCCAATGAATTAATCAATCATACCTATGTAATGAGGCCTCCACAAAACCCCTGAAAAGGAGACTAGGAGAGCTTTGAAATTGAAGAATACAGCAAGGGACCATAATAAGATTCTGGCACATGTTGACATGGAGGTTGCATGTACCTGCACTGTCCTGCCCCGCCATAACTTGCTCTATGCATCACTACCATTGGCTGTTCCTGAGTTATATTTTTTTACTAATAAACTGGTAAGTGTAAGTAAATTATTTCCATGAGTTTGGTGAGCTGCTCTAGCAAATTATTATTAAAACAGACAAGAGGGATGTCAGAACCCCTGGCTTCAAAGCCAGTTGGTCAGAAATATGAGTGACCTAGATTGGAGTCTAGAGCAGGACCAGTTTTATGATACTGAGTCCTTAATCCTGTAGGGTCTGCACTAACGCTGGATGGTGTGCTAGAATTGAATTGAATTGTATGAGATTTGCCTGGTGTGATAAATTGGATCTAAAGAATTGGGAAGTGTGAGGAAAACCCCACACATTTGCTGCCAATAACCTTGACAGTTAAAAACAATGCAAACCCACAGTATAAGCAAAAAGCTTCTCAGAAAAAAAGATTTTTAAATACATTTTAAAAACTCTTATTTTTACAATTTTATATGAAGACAAAAACTGTAGGGTTGTTGTGGAATTTAAATTAAGTAACTCTATAAAGGCATATTTCCTAAAATTATATAAGGAAACGCAATTAATTTTTTCTATGAAAATTCCTGGGTATATTTATTTCATTTTTTAATGACCCAGTCTCTTTTTATCTCCCTGTCTCTATTTCTGTCCCTGTCCCTGTTTCTGTTTATCTCATTATGTATCTCTTCCTCTCTCTTTTTATGTTTCCAACATTCAGTGAGGAATTACTGTGCGTTAGTCACCCTTCCAGAAAGAGTTTGGTAATAAGCCCAAATCTCTTTAAAAGTTTATAGTTAGAAAGATTGATATAAAAATAAAGTATCTATAATAAAATACAATTAACACAGAAAAAATATGTATTGTTTCTACTCCTCTAAGGGATGATATGTCTTGTCTGTTTTAGAAACAGGTAGCATTTAAGATGCACCTTGAAAAATGAGTGACATTTTAACAGTGTTGACATTTTAATATAAACCAATGGTAGAGATTAGACAGTTCTTAAGGAAATGGTGAGTCATTTGGGAATCTTTGGATTTGAATCCATGGGGAAACATTTATTTTGGTAGCATAGGAATATGTAAGCAGAGGCTAAGACAGTTCAAAACCATGTTGTGAAAACTTTGACTAGAGTGGCAAAACCTGGCACAAAGTTTTCTAAGTAATGGCAACTTAGAGTATACAATTTAGAAAACGAGATTAATCTGGCTTAGGTGTAAGAAATCATTCTTTCAGTGATGGAACAGATGTTGAAGGAGCAAGATTTTGGGAACAGGAAAAGAAATGGAGACTTTTAATCCACACAATTGATGAAGGGGACCCAGAGCAAAGGTGTCACAGTAGAGCATGCAGGAGGATGACATGAATAATGGCTTAGAAAAGTAATTCATCATTCATTTATTTCCTGGATAACATTTGTGCTAACTATGGAATAAAAGGCAAAGAATGACCTATTGCAAAATAAGCTGAAAACGTGCAGACCAAAAGGCATGGAAGTGCATCAGGCGTTTCTGTATTGCAAGTTACTTACTGTAGCGAGAGCTGATAGTAGGAAGCAGTATTAGCAATCACCCAATGCTTGGTTTGAGGAATGCAGTAGGTCATGTTGAATACTTTAAATTTATTCTGAAGTTTATGGAAAATAAAAGGATTCTAAGCATGAGATGACTAAATCGCATTTGTATTTTAGTGTGTTTTCTCTGATACTAGCTTAGAAGTTAAATTTGCGGAGGTGAAAATAAAATAATATTAAGTGTATCATGTTACCTTGGAGGATGAAGAGAGACTATGTCAGCCTATATAGAGTAATTTGTAAAAATACATTGTAATAATGGTAGTATATATTTTTTAAAGGGGTAGACTTTGTCTTTCTGAATATTTATGCTTAAATATTGAATCCATTTTGGTAAAAATGTCATTATGCTGAACTTGTTCACTAAAACTTCAGCATTGAAAAATATTTTCAAAAACATTGCAAGATATCATTCTCCTAAGCAAGTTGAAGAAATTATACTAGTACTGTTCAGGTTTCCCACTTACGGTGGGTAAAATGATGAAAACCCACTTATGGTGAAACTACCTGGAAGAAGAGCTGACCAATAAGCAGGACTTCCCTGATGGGTTCTGCTTTGATTATTACATTCAGCAGCTTTTGCATTTTAAAATGTGTTCATCATTTAATAGGACAGAGCCATGAAGGTTATTTGTCAGAGGGAATATCATCATTTATTACTCTGTTCTAATTAACTAAAATAATTCAAGGATGCCTTTTGGAAAGGGCAAACTTGAACACGGGACAATCTAGTTAGAAATCTGTGCTAAAAATTTCGTTCACTTCTGCTGCACGTGTGAACCTTGGGCAGATGGATGCTTAAGGGGCAAACGAAGGAAAGTGTGGAATGAGGGAAGGGGTGATATTTGAATAGACTGACTTGTGTAAGTCTGTTGTGATGTTGCCACAAGATGGAGTAGCTTCTACCTGAAGGTCTCTTTTGTCTCAGGAGTGGATGTCTAGAGTCATCTGTCCAGAAAGGAGAGACTGAAGATGTTGAGAAAATGGTGAAAGGTTAAAATCATTATTATCAGAAAAATGAGAACACTCTACCTGATCTGAAGAATTTCAGACAACTCAGGATGTAGAGATCTTGATTCATATGCTTTTACCATGTTTGTAGCCATGTGCAAAAGTTTAGGTTTAAAAATAGTTGATTATATACAACAATGAGATCGAATGAAGGATGGATTTTAAACAATAGATGCAATAAAAGGGGAATGAAGTTGAAAGCATCCACAGAACGCCGTGGAAACTTTGTGGTGCAGTATTGAATATATGCAGTGAGAGCATTTAAATATACAGATCACAAAGTAGCAAACAACAGAACTATAAAAAAAGAGAGAGAAATGTGTTTCTGAGGCAGAGAAATCAAAGATGTCTCTAACATTTCTCCACAGTTTATTGAAATGTTATTTACTAAATCAATCAAGATGGGGGGCATGAGAGGAAAAACAGGTCGATATGGATAAGATTTTTAGATTTTGAGATGTCAATAAATCCATGAAAAAGATAAGTAAGCAGGAAAATGAGGCATGGAAAAAATATACATTTGGAAATTTTAAGTATATAGGGTATTCATGAAGTGATAAGAACAATAAGAAAAAATCAGCCAAGAAAATATGGAGTAAAAGAAAAAAAATTAAGGCAAGTTTTATGGGAAAATATTAAATTAAGACAAGCAAAGCAGGAAGTCACCAGGAAGACTGAATGAAAGAAGCTGAAGAAATAGAAGAATAGTGAAGATAAAAACAGTCATAAAATAACATATGTCAAAACTGAACATGATAGCATAGATACTTTGGAGAGCTCAAATGAGATGACAAACAATAACAGATACAATACTTATTTTCTTAGCAATACTAATGGAACCAAATGAAAAAATAAAAACACAAGACTTTTTAAAAAAAATTACTTGAATTCTGCATTTGAAAACAGCCCCTATACACAAAAAGAAAGAAACATACACAAATACACACAGTTGTTAAACCATTCTGTGTGTAAATATCCACATTATATTTTATCAACAATGATTTTAATTACATGAGTTAATAGTAATCAAGAACTGAGTTTGAGTTACTCATACATACACAGAAGTTGTGTGGCTTTGGATAAATTGCATTATCTCACTGATTGGCATTTCCACCAGTAGAATATAAAATAATAGAGTCGTTGATTCTTAATTTGACTCAGTAAATTGTCAAAAGTTGAAGACTTTATGTCAAGCATTTGATTCAGGAGTATTATAGAATAAGTAAATGTGTTTTATTTATTTTATCATATTTTAATAAATCCTATTAATTTTTTGACATTAGAAAACAAAAGCAAAAGTATTTTCAAGTTCACTAGTAATTTCAAAATGCCATTAAAAAAATATAAAGACCTGGGCAAACCCTTTCCAGGTCCCCTCTTGCAGCCTGGGGCTTTCCTATTTTCTAATAAAATCTGATTAAAAAAAAATAAAAATAAAAAAATATATATATATATATATAAATATAAAGACCTGAAAAATAAAAATAAAGGAATAAATAGAATGTTTATTTTAACCCATTTCATTGGTTTCTCTTAGATGCAAGACTCTGTTCTCATACTAATTTGTATGACAGAATCTGCAATTTTTACATGGAACTTGATCGGTCAGTCACACAGTCAAAACCCAAAATACGACACTATTATATCTGCGATCTATTACTTTTCCAAAAATAGCATCCCAAATAAAATACTGATTCTACTCCATAAGAAATAAGAAGTTTATCGTTGTGTGAAAATAAATTGGAGAGCCAAGCCACATCAGTGTAGGCAACTGGTCATCTCTGGGGTGCTTATCCCCTCCAGTGTAGCACCTCTAGTGCTGATTGTGTTTATTATCAACACAGTCACACTTCAAAGATAAGGGCCATTATTTTTAAATGAGTCCTTTATTTTCCTACAAAATGCAGACATCACATTTATAATTAAATAATTTGATTAAAGGTTGAGTTTTGTAAAATAAACAACAGCCCTTGCTTACCTTTGTCTACGAATCCAGTTGCCAAGGAAATCAGGAAGTTTCAAACATAAGTTAGGCCATGCAAATAAAACTGCCTTGGCTAATGGGTTATAAAGGAAGCAAATGAAGGGACTCATCTACCACTTAGCTGTGTCAATTACCTAGATGAAGAGCTAACAGGCTGCTTTTCAAAACACTGCCAATGGTATGAGTGAGCTAAGTAAAGGAAACTGGACTCCAAACGCTGCATGAAGCAATGTCGTTGCCAAGATTGTGATCAGAAGCAGACACTTGATTTTTACCAACAGTGATGACTTTTGTTTGTATTAATTATGCATGGACTAAATATTTCAGCTCTGATAATAGACACACTTGTTGGATATTTTCAAAGACAACAAAACATACAAGCCAAAAATTTTGCATTAGCTCTTCCAGAAGTTAGATATTTAATTTTAGACAATCTGTTTAATTTTTTTTCCCCAAAATATTCTCATGTGTGTAATGGAAATTTGTAAGATATGTTTGAGAAATCACCCTAGAGATAAATATCTCTCCTAATTGAGGTGAATTTGTTTATCTAGTAAAGATTTTATTTGAGTTTTATAACAAAAAGTTATCAAGCGATCACTGATATGATGTTAGCAACCAAGAGTTTCAATTAATCATGCTAAGGAGTTGTGTGACTTTTTGGAAAAAACTACTAATTCTACTGATGTACTCGGAATATTTATAATTTTCTATAATTTTCAATCTATAAACACTGAAAGTAACTCCCCTCCACCATACATACTTCAACACATAAAAAGATCTACTTAGAAGAGAAAACTATTCTTCCCAAAAAGAACATTCAGTATAAAACTTATAATTTTTATTCCTCTGTATCAAACTACCACTAGAGATTTCAAAGGCAAAATTCATTGTGGTTGTAAAAGTTCCCTGGTAGCATAATCATAGTTTCCCACAAAACACTATTGTACAGAAAAATCACCTTTTTCCAAGAGTTGTTGGCCCTCTAAGTTTCTAAATGTTTCAAGAAGGTACATTCTGTTTTCATAGGTATCCTCAGATAACATGATGACTTACTACTCGCTTATTCATGAGGAAAATTCTCTGTAACATGGTGAGGGAAATAAGACATAAGCATCAAAAAGTGCTCCTAGCTGACCAGGTACAGTGGCTCAGCCTGTAATCCCAGCATTTTGGGAAGCTGAAGAGAGAGGATTGCCTAAGCCCAGGGGTTTGAGACCAGCCTGGGCAACTTGGTGAGACCTTGTCTCTACAATAAATCCCCCCACCCTCGAAAAAAAATTAACCGGGCATGGTGGCATGCATCTGTAGTCCCAGCTACTTGGAAGGCTGAGGCGGAAGGATTGCCTGAGCCCAGCAGGTCAAGGCTGCAGCGGCCATGAGTGTGCCACTGCACTCCGGCCTGGGTGACGGAGTGAGACTCCAACTCAAAAAAAAAAAAAGTGCTACTATCTTTTGTGGCTGAAGTTTACTGTTCTCTCCTCAAACTTCAACTCCCTGGTAAGACACCTGCCAGCAACCACTGCTCTTGATCACCAAGAGATATTTCATGGAACCCTCCAGAAATTGTGCACTTTTGATTCCCAGCTGGAAACACACTAATGAACCATCATCTCTTATGCTGCCAAGCAAGGCATGTCCATGAGTCTTGTCTAGTCAAAAGAAAGCAAAAAGAGAGAGGGAAAAAAAGTCTTCTTTATTTTTTAATATCGGTACAAATAGTGACCATTTATCTCTTTAATGTCATCTCTAACCTCTGTTCTGCAGATGTTAGGAAAGAATTGGGGACATTCTCTCCACACTGGAGAAGTCACATTGTGCTCAATAGCATTCTGAAGTCAAGCTGAGGCAGTGTTCTAATAAACACCAGTTGTGAGATGTGGACCATGAGTAGAATTAAATATTGTACATGGAAAGCAATACTAAATTTATTAAAATGTGAAAAATTATGTTTAAGCAGTTACAGGCATTACCTTACTTTTAGCTATTGATTTTAAAGTAACTCAAACCTGGGTTAGAACTGTAAGGAAGTTTAAATCTGAGGTTCTTATCCTTGAGAAGAATCATGACCTTTGGCTTTCCAAATCAGAACACTTGCAGAGTGATTGTTTAAACCGTTTTCACGTTAGTATCACTTCAAGGAAGGGTTATATCTTATTTTATGGGTTATTATGTCCCCCCCAATGAGCAGAGAGCGAGGATAAACACAACTAGTGCTGTTTTCAGACTGTGGCTCATCCATTGGTGAGTTCTAAAATCCTTCTGTAGGGTTCTGACTAGTGGGGGGAGAAGGGGTGATAGATGGCAGGAAAGACAGACAGGCAGGCAGGCAGAGGATTGATGGATAGACGATGGATAGATGAAGGTAGTATGTCAGCGTGTCGGGAGCAAATGATCCCAAGTAGCCAGTACGTTACCATTCTGCTCTTTCTTCCTCTTTGAAGGAAGAACTGGCCATTGAGTGATTCTCCCAGGCATTCCTCTGTTCCATGTAGTAGCCACAAGAGTCACTCAGTAACATTCCGTGGACGGACACATCTGGAGGAGTTAAGATGCCTGCACCAGGGCATCTGCACCGTGGCGAGGATGGCTAGAAGAGGCTCAGCTGGTACGATTGACCAGGCATATGGACTTTCCAGTGAAATATTTAGCCTTAAAATCCGCCTTAAAAGACAGCTTAAAACTAGCCAAGAGTGCTCCAAAATATAAAAAGTGAAAGATCCCAGATCCTGAGATATGGGTCTAAAAATGGTTGAATTACTTCTACCACTTTCTTTCCGCTTGTTGAGGTAGTCAAAGTACCCACATTCTAAGGAATGTACATAAAAGACACAAAATACATTTCTGTGCAAAGAGTGCCAGAGAGTTTTGTTTTCTTTAATCAAACAGAGTTTCTACTCCTTCTCTGCTTTGCTCCTTTATATTTCCTGCTCTCTTTACTCTTTTAAATTATAGTCTGTCTAGTTGCATTGTTTTATTTAACAGAAGAAAGCTCAAGCTCAGTCAGAAATTCTCATCGTCCCGAGGTCATATAACTAATGTTAATGCCCAGTGTATTTTTTTTTTTTGATACAAAGAAAGAAAAAGAAACAAAAGCAAAATTTCATACTCTTCAAATAACACCTAAATTGTTCATTAACTTGTTTCTTACTTCCGGGTAGTTCAGGGATTACTTGAGTGCTATTACAAACTGTGTCTGGCACACTAGTGAACACCTAGCATGTTGGTTGGCACTGAATAGCAAGCAAAAAATGAAATAAGTAAGTAATTGAGGACAATAAATAAGATTATGACAGAGTTCAAGATATGGTGAACAGAATAAACTCAAGCAAGTCATAGAAAAAAGTGAAAAAAAGGATGATTTGTGAGACAAAAGCACTAGACAAGTTGGTTGATTTGACAAGACTGATGATCCAGAGGTAACGTCACTTAAAGGCTGGAAATATTGGATCAGTAAATAAAAATATGTGAGACCAACCAGGGGAGTGAGGAAAAGGGAGAAGTGGATTCTGAGGAAGATATTGCGTAAGTAATCCAAGACTTCCGTAATCCAAGACTTCCGCTAGCAGCCAAGATAGAGTAACAAGAGTCGGATTTACTCTGCTTTGTAAAACAGCTAAAAAGCCAGAAGCCATTGATGAATAAGTGGTGTTGAAGACATTTGTTATTAGGCAACAAGGGACCATCAATTCTGAAAGACAGGAAATTAAAACAAATGGGGTAAGGCATACAATTGTCTCCGTTTACTGTTTGGAGATAGTTTTGAGGCTGCAGCGCAGGGAAAAGAAATCCAAGGAGAACCCAGTGGAACTTTTATGTTAAGGAGATAGAGTTAAGATTTCAGGGAGGTCAAGATGGCTAAGTTGGCAAGGCAGGGTACCAGACAGAGAAGAGCTGCACAGAAAGATCATTGAAATATCTTCAAAGAAGAAAAGCCGTCCTCTTCAGCTGAGCACAAATCAGTTCTTGCGTGCAAGTAAACAGCCTGAGGCTACAGAAAGTCTCACTAGAACAAGAATAATCTCAGACTCTCCCATGAAAATGAGAATAGTTTCTGCTTCCACCAATGAGAATGGAAAATGTAATTCATAAGTACTTCAAGTAAAGTATTCAGAGAGATTCTACCTCAGCATCCAGCCAAAATGACCTCTCCTAGTCACTTCTAACAATGATTAAATGACCAATTAATCATTAATCCCAATTATAGGCTATTTTAATCCTTTTAAAAGCAGGTACCTAAGGGGATCAGACTCTTTTTAAACATTTTTTTCTATATTAGTAGAAAAAAAGATTAAAACACAATGTCTGACATCCGGAATATATATTAAGAATCTGGAAGATAATTTGTTCAACAAAGATATAAAACATATAGAAAGACCCAAATCAAAATTCTAGAAACCAATACAATGTATTGTATAAAATGTTTGCTGGACAGGATAAATGACAGATTATATACTGCAGAAAAGATTAGTAAACTTGACAATATAACAATAAAAATGATGCCAAATGAAACAGGAAACAAACAAACAACACCAAAAGCTTTGAGCAGAGCATCAGTGAGCTATGGAAAAATTCGAAGCAGCCCAATAAATCTATGACTGGAGATCTGAAGGAGAGTAGAGAAAAGGAATAGGTCATATATTTGTAAATGTCTCAAACTGTTCAATCTGAAATAAATTTTTTTAATTTTAACTTTTTTTATTTTAAAGATGCAGAGTACAGTTCAGGATTAGGAATACAAATGTTCATTTTATGGGTAACTTTGTTGATGAGGTGTGCCCCCCAAATAAAATTATTAATCTAGAAATCCAAGAAGCTAAAACAAATGGACTACCAAGCAAAACCTCAAGCACAAAATGCATAAAGAAAACTAAACCAAGACATATCACAGTTAATGATTTTGTAAAAATCTTAAAAGCAAATAGAGGAAATTAAAAAAAAGAAATGACATGAAAGAAACAAAGGAAAGATAACATGTTCCTGATCAGAAATACAGTAAATGAAAAAATAGTAAATTAACATTTTAAAAATAAAAAGACACTGTAAACATGGAATTGTATATCTAATGATAATAACCTTCAAAATTTAGTTTGGAGGTGAATAAAGATTCAAGAATGGTGGCATAAATATATTGGTGAATGGTCTCCCCTGTGAAAAATAAATTTGACTATAAAATTGTTAAAAAAAATTATTTATGTCATGTTTTTGTACTTAAGATTTAAAAATACAAATATAGTGACAGTAAAAGGAAAAAAATACAGCAGGTAAATAGCAAAATAAATTTAGAAAAAACAAAATATACTCTAGTATTTTATTCTAATAAAATACTCATAACAGAGGAAATTCATAAAAATAATTGAACAATTATAAACAGATGTATGTCTAACAATAGAGCTCCAAAATACATGAAGCAAAATCTAGTAGAATTGGAAGAAACTGAAAAACCAATAAAGTTTTAGATTTCAATATCTAAATACCATTAATAGAAGGTATCAAGCCAAAAATTGGCAAAAATTTATTAGAGTTAAAGAACCCTATGAAATAACTATACCTTATGAAATCACAAAGTACATTAGTAATTACTTTAGATGAAAGAAAATAAACAACATATTAAAACTTAAGTAATGCAGCTCAATCTGGGTTTAGATGGAAATCTATAGATGTTAATGATTGTATATCTCAAATTAATAATTTAACAGTGACTATTCTGAAAAAGGAAGCACAGATACAGAAAAAGAAAGTACAAAAATTAAAGGAGAAACTACTTGTGAAAGACCCAGTATGCAGGACTTAGAAGACAAAGATTTCAAAGCAGCCATTTAAAACATGGTCAAGGGTCTAAAAGAAAACACATTGTACCACATAAAGAAAGCAATAATGACAATGTTTTATTAAATATAGAATATTACCATAGTAATAGAAATTATAAAAAAGAATCAAGTGGAGATTATGAAGTTAAAAATGACAATAACAAAAATGAAAAATGTGTAAGAAGGGCATAAGTGTACATTTGAATGACAATAGAAAGAATTGGCAAACTCAAAGCAACACACATTTAGTGGGAGTACTATAATGAGTGGAAAGAGAGAACAAATAAGAAATTAATATTTGACGAAATAACAGTTAAACACTTCTCCAATTTTATTTAAAAATCTTGCACATTCAAGAAACTCAGTGAAATCCAGAAGAATAAATGCAAAAAGATTCACATATGGACCTATCATAGTAAAAAAAGCATGGAAAGCATGAAGAGAAAAATAATTGGTCAGTACAAAAGTTACTATCCATGTACTAGACATAAACAATTAACTGCATATGTCTTATCAGATACAATGGAAGTCAGAAGACAATGGAATAAGATATTCATGCCCTCCACAAAAAACCAAACCAAACCAAAACAAAAAAAAAACTCTCAGCAAGCGTGTTATGTCCAGAAAAGTTAATGTCAAAAATAAAACTAAAATAAGGGCATTCCATGGTAATGAAAAGCTGAGAAAATGTATTGCTAGTAAATGGACCTTACGAGAAATCCTAAAGAATGTTCTTGAGGTTGAAAGTGACACTAGATAGCAACTTAAATACACAGCATAAAAAGAAAGACCACCAGGAATGGTGATTGTCAATTATGAAAGGAAATTAAAGTGTACCTTTTTTTCTTCTATGAACTGATATTAAAAGAAATTACATGAAGCAGTATGTATATAATTGTATTGCTAAGAGTATAATATATAGAAATGTCTTATATTTATCAGTAATAGCAGAAAGTATATGAGTGGGAGCAGAGGCGAATGAAGCAGAGAAACGACATTAGATGGCATTGTGAATCCACAGAAGCAAATAAGAAGAACAAAACATTTAATAGAATAATAAACACTATAAATATGTAGTTCTCCTTTTGGTTCTTGACATTTTTAGTAGACATAAAATTATATGGTGTTATAATTGTGCAATGTGCTATTGAGGTTGTATTCTATCTAGATCTAATAGTAGCACAAAAATGAGAAAAAGGAACTAGAACTATTTAAAAGTAACAATTCTGTCTCACTGAAATTGAATCAATAAAATCTCAAGTAGATTTTGATAAAGTGTATAATGGCAACCCTTAGAACAATAACTAAGTAACTCAAAGCATATACTAATAATTATTAATAGAATTACAATGTTACACAAGCAAATATTCACATACAAAAGAAAGCAGGAAAGGTGGTGCAGAGGAAAATAAGGAATGAAAGAGTAAAACTAAACAATAAAAAGCCAGTAACAAATTTAACAATATTAATGAAGCTATTAGCTGTGAGTTATTTTAGCAATTTAATCAAAAGGTGGAAATTTAACATTTTAAGAAAGTGATCCAACTGTATGTTCTCTATAAGAAATAATAGATTTCATGATACAAATAAATTTAAAAATGGGAAATGTTATACTATAAAGACTATACTGCCAATCCCTTTCCTGTCGTATTATGATAACTGTACAAGGTTCACTTATGAGTGAGACCATATGGTACTCTGTTCTTTGTTTCTGTGATAGATCACCGAGTATGATAGACTCTAAATCCATCCAAGTTGCTGTGAAGTTCATATGTTTGTCCTTCTTTATTTAACCTCTTCTATTTAGCATTGTAATGGAACTTCTAGCAAGTGCAATTAGGCAGATAAATAAAGTGAAAGATATTTTGGTTGGAAAATAAATTGTATATTTTCTCCATGTGCAATGACATTATCTTCTATGTAGAAAATCCTAAGACTTTGGTTAAACATTTTTCAAGTAAATGAATGAGTTCCCTGAGGTTGCAGAATAAAACATCAGCATATGGGTATGGTGACGTGTCTGTAATTCCAGTTGCTTGGTAATACCCATTCCAGTGGGGGGAGGATTACTTGAGCATGGGAGATGACCTGCTGGGGCAACATAGGGAGACCATATCTCAATTTTTTAAAAAGTCTCACACATACACAAAAAATCAATTATATTTCTACTCACTTTGATGAACAATCTGACAATGAAATTAAGAAAACAATTCTGTTTACAATAGCATCAGAAATAAAAAAAATGTTTAGGAACAAATTAACCAAAGATATACTGCAATTTAATGAAATATTATTTTTAAAATTTAAAGAACTAACTAAAAAGGAATCCGATTTTCATGGTTTGAAAGAATTAATATTGTCAACATGGCAGTACTCCTCAAATTTATTTATATTTTTTTCAAATTCATTGTAAGTCTTATAAAATCCAAGCTTTTTTTCTTATAAAATTTACAACATGATATAAAATTCAGATGGAAAGCAAGGCATTCAGAATAGTCAACAATCTTGGCAAGAAAGTAATTTGGAAAAGTTACATTTCTCAACTTTAAAACTTAATGAAGATGCACTTTATCAATAAATTCTTGTTAACAATAAAGTATAGTATGCATAAAGAATAAATATATTACTCTATAAAATGGTATTAATAGTTCAAAAACAAATCACTTACATTTGTGTTTAAATGACTTTTGACAAGTGTGCTAAGCAAAGTCAAGAGGTAAATAATAGACTTTTCAACAAATGGTACTGGGTCAACCAGCTACCCATATGCAAAATAATTATGTTAGACTCGTAAATCACACATGCAAAATATGAAAAATTGGTTCATCATAATTCAAATAAATGATTGTAGGAACTAAACCTGTAAAACTCTTAGATAAAAAAATAGGGCGACATTTTTGTGAGCTTGAGTTAGGCAAAGGTTTCATATGTACCTCAAAACAGAAGGCCCACAGGAAAAAATAGATATTTGGACTTTTTCAAAAATGTTTTAAAAGTTTGTTTAAAAAGGTACAACGAACAAAGTTAGCAGAACATCTATAAAAACAGTAGAAAATATTTGCATCTCAGATATCTGATATCAAAATTGTATTTGGAATACATAAAAAACATTGACTAGATCATTGGCTCACAACTGCAATCTTACAAAAGAATTTTAAAAAGTAGACAGCCATGGTGTCACACATCTGTAGTTTCAGCTACTTGGGAGGCTGAGATGAAAGTGTCACCTGAGCCAGGGAGTCCTCAACTTGAATAAAAATATTTGCAACTCAATTAAAAACAAATAACTTAAAACTGAGCAAAGGAACTAAAGAAACACACGGAAGATGTACAAGCGGCCAATAAATACATAAAATTATGCTCAACGGCCTAGTTCATTAGGAAAATATAAATCAAAAGCAGTAAGCCAATCAAAAACACGCTCTAGGTTGCTTATAATAAAAAAAAAGAACGACAATATATAACAAGTACTTCAAAAGTTGTAGATAAACTGGAATACATAAAATATTGATAGGAATTTAAAATGGTGCAGTCGCCCAGGAGCAGTTGTAAAGTTCTTGTGAATGTTAAACATAAACTTACCAAAAGATCCAATGATTTGATTTCTAGGTATATGTCCTAACTACATGAAAATGTATCTGTCCACACAAAAACTTGCACACCCATTTTCATAGTGCTATTATTTTTAGTAGCCACAGTACAGAAACAAGGCAAATGCCCAGCAACAGATAAATAGAGTGTTTTCTTTATATGCAATACAATATTGTTTGCCATTAAACAGAATGAAATACTGATTTATACCACAACGTATAGGAACTTCAAAAATAAGTTAAATGAAAGAAGCCAGTCACACACGATAAAACCACGTATTATATGTTTCCATGTAGAATAAATGTCTGGAACAGGCAGAGAGATGGAAACGTAAAGTAAATTCGTGTTTGCCCGGGGAGGGAGGGAGGGCACTGGGAAAATGAGAATGGGGAGACAGGAGTGAAATGGCCGATAAGAAGCACCTGGAGTGTTTGCCCCACAGAATCAACCAAAACAGAGCGAATTCCTCAGCACTCAGAAGGGAAGGAGACCAGCAGCACACACCACAACTCGTCAGAGAAGCAGGACGATGAACAGAGAGCCAAGAGAAAGAGAGAGAGGCCCGGGCTGGAACTAGCCAGGCTTACCTGAATCCGCACATAAGAGTGGCCTTCAGGTGCCACGGGGGAAGGGGAGTGAGGGAAGCTCAGAAGTTCTGTGCTCCTGCCAGCAACTAAGTTCCGCTGAGCCTCATGGACTCCGGTCCCTCCTGGAAACTGCCCTCCCCACAGTGCTCTACCAAAACCCACCTGAAACGGTGCCGTTAAGAAAAAAAGAAAAAAAAAGGCCTGAGTGGCTCCAAGAGCCATTTCCAGGGAACAAAATCCTTGCTGTCAACGACTTTCTAACTGGCCTGGGAGGGAACAGCCCCAAGGGCAAATTCTCCTGCAGCAGGGCTGGTTACATCTGACCTTAGAGAAAAATTAATAGCACTTTAAGGCCTCCATTAAAAAGACTAAAATATTTCATATTGACAGCCTAATATCACACCTCAAAGTACTAGAAAAAAATAAGTAAACCCAACCCAAGTTAGCAAAAACAAGCAAACAAACAAACAAACAGATGACATCAGGTAGAACTAAATGAAATTGAAACAAATAAAATACAAAGGACCAACAGAAGAAAAATGCTAGTTCTTTGAAAAGGTAAACAAAACAAAATTGATAGACTATTAAGTAGACTAACTAAGAGACATTGACAGAAGATTGAAATTAATCCGGAATGAAAACAGTGACATTACAACTGACAACTGGAGATGTGTAATTACAAAAGACCATTCAAGATTATTATGAACACCTCTCTGCAAACAAACCAAACAATCTAGAGGACATGGATAAATTTTTAGAAGCTTACAATTCTTCAACCTTGAATAAAGCAGAAATGGAAAACTTAAACAGACTAATAACAAGCACCGAGATTGAAACAGTAATTAAAAGTCTCCCAACAACAACATCAGAAAGTCCAGGACCTGATGGAATAACAGCCAGATTTTTCCAGATTTTCAAAGAGGAACTGGTACCGGTTCTACTGATGTTATTCCACAGGATTGAAAAAAAGGCATTCTCTCTATCTCATTCTCTGAAGGCAGTATCATCCTAATACCAAAGCCAGGAAAAAGACACAACACCAAAAAAGAAAACTATAAAACAATATCCCTGATAAACATAGGTGCAAAAATCCTCAACAAAATACTAGCAAACAGAATTCAGCAAAGCAAAATAATCTACAACCTTCAAGTAGGTTTTTATCCCAGGGATGCAAGTATGGTTCAGCATACACAAGTCAATAAATACAAACAGGATTAAAAACAAAAATCATATGATCATTTCAATCGATGCAGAAAAAGCATTTGATAAAATCCAGCATGACTTCGTGCTAAAACCATCAGTGAAACAGGTATAGAAGGATCATTCCTCCAAATAGTAAAAGCCCTAGATGACAGACCCACAACCATGTGGCCCTGAGCAGAGACATGTTGAAGCCATTCCCCATCACGATGGAACAAGACAGGGCTGCCCAGTTTCGCCACTCGTATTCAGTGTGTGAGAAGAGACTCCCACTCCCAAACGAATTATTTTGTGGATGGTGAATCTCTGGCAGTACATGTAGATTTTTACCATTATGTAAGGCTTCTAGGACTCCATTGGCATCAGTGTACCAGTTAGCATTTTTGTGAGAGGTTACATTAGGATTTCAGTGAATATTTTGGGGGAGATTCTTTTGGTGCAGGCCCATTTCATGATGGGTGATTTATGTCCAACCTGCCCACACGGTGCTGAGTGTTTAGCAGTTTTTGACCCAAAATGTCATGATCCCAGTAACACAGACTCCCTCTATTCACCTGATATTCCCCTTCCCCGAGTGACTTTTTTTTTTTTGTTTCCCTGGATGAAAAAGTCCTCAAAGGAAAATGTTGTGCCCATGTGGAAGAGGTGAAAACAAACCAACAAGAAAACAACAACAAAAAGGCACTAAAAGGCATAAAATTGATGAGCTCATTGTTTTGAGCAGTAGAAAAAAAATCTTGACAGGTGTATTGCATCAAACAGAGAGTACTTTGAAGGTGACTGAAGTTTAAACATGTAAGAATAAATACACAATTAAAAAAAAATAAATTCTAGATAGTTTGTATCCCCTCTCATATTACTGGAAGTCCTAGCCAGAGCAACCAGGCAAGATAAGAAAATAAAGAGTATCCAAATTGGAAAAGTATAAGTCAAACCATCTTTATATGCCAATGATATGGTCTTATATTTCAAGAATTCTAGAGACTCCCAGATTTGATAAATGAATTCAGTAAAGTTTCAAGATACAAAAAATCATCTCACACAAATAAGTAGCATTGCTATATACCAATAGCTAATAAGCTGAGAATGAAATCAAGAACTCATTAGTATTTATAATATCAACCCAATAGCTAAAATACCTAGGAATATATTTAACCAAGGGGGTGAAATATCTCTGTAAGGAGAACTACAAAACCCAAGTAAAGGAAATTGTAGAAGACACAGACAAATGAAAAAACATGTCATATTCATGGATTGGAAGAATCAGTATTGTTAAAATGACCATATTGCCCAAAGTAAACTACAGATTCAATGCAATCTCTATCAAATACAACAACCTTTTTTACAGAATTAGGAAAAAAATCCTAAAATTCATATGTAACCAAAAAAGAGCCAGAATAGCCAAAACAATCCTTAGCAAAAAGAGTAAAACTTAAAGCATCAAATTACCTATTTCAAAGTAAACTACAAAGCTGTAGCAACCAAAACAACATGGTACTAGTACAAGAGCAGACATGTGGACCAAAGGAACAGATTAGAGACTCCAAAAATAAACCCCAAAACCACAACCAACTGATCTTTGACAAAGCAGACCAAAACATACACTGGGCAGAAGATACCCTTTTCAAAGAGTAATGCTGGGAAAATCAGAGAGCTACATGCAGAGAAATGAAACTGAATCCCTTTCTCTCACCATATAGAATAATAAACTCCAAATAGAATAAAAAATTAAATGTAAGACCTGAAACTATACAAACTCTGAAAGAAAACCTAAGAAAAACTCTTCTAGGAATCAACTATGATAAAGAATTGATGAGTAAAGTCCCAAAAGCAAATGCAACACAAAACAAAAACAAGTAAGTGGGAGTTAATTAAACTAAAACACTTTTGCACAGCAAAAGAAATAATCAACAGAGCGAATAGGCAACCTACAGAATGGGAGGAAATATTCACAAACGATACATCTGACAAAAGAATAATATCCAGAATCTACAAAGAACTCAAACAAATCAGCAAGAAAAAAATAGAAGTGGGCAGACAATATGAATACATCTCTTAAAAGAATATATACAAATGGCCAACAAACATATGAAAAAATGCTTCACATCACTCATCCGGGAAATGCAAAATAAAACCACAATGAGATATCACTTTACACCAGTCAGAATGGCCATTACTAAAAGAAAAGAAGGTGTATCATGGATGTGGAGAAAGGAAACACTTAAACACTGTTGGTGGGAGTGTAACATTTGTACAACCTCTATGGAAAGTGGTCTGGAGATTATGCAAAGAACTAAAAATATATCTGCCTTTTGAGCCAGCAATCCCATGGCTTGTTATCTACTCAAAGGAACAGAGGTCACTGTATGAAAAAGACACCTGCGCCTGCATGTTCATCCCAGCATAATTCACAATGGCAAAGATGTGGCATCAACCTAAATGCCTATCAGCTGATCAACAAATAATGAAAATATTCGTTGCATGTGCATATATATATGCATATACTATGGAATATTATTCAGCTATTAAAAATAATGAAATAATGTCTTTTGCATCAACTTGGATGGAACTGGAGAACATTATCCTAAGCAAACTAACTCAGGAATGGAAAATCAAACATTACATGCTCTCACTTGTAAGTGGAAGCTAAACTTTGGATATGCAAAGACATAGAGAATATAAAAGTTTATATTAAAAAATGAGAAGAAACAACCCCAAGATTCATATGGAACCAACAAACAAGCAAACAAACAAACAAAAAAACAGAATAGCCAATGTAATTCTAAGCAAAAAGAACAAAGCTGGAGGCCTCACATTACCTGACTTCAAATTATACTGCAAAGCTGTAGTAACCAAAACAGCATGGTACAAGAGCAGACACATGGACCAAAGAAACAGAATAGAGAACCCAGAAATAAACCCAAATACCTACAATTTACTAATCTTTGACAAAGCAGACAAAAACGTACTCTGGGGTAAGTGCCGGAGTCCAGCTCTAGCAGACCAGGGTTTCCTGAGGGAGAGACGGCGTAGGTGCAGGAGAGAAAATGGACCTGACTCTGCTGCAAGCAGGACAAATGCCAGATGCCGTTTATTGTCAGTTAACAGTGAGCTTTTATATTATTTGTATAAGGGAAAGGACAAAGAAAATTTCTACAACAAGATGTAACCAGTAACTTAGTCGATAACCTTGACTGAGATAAAAAACAGAACAAGTAGTTTACGCATGGTGTTCTTTAAGGAGCCACTCTGACGTGCATTCTTTCACGGAAGATGCTTTCTCAGGAGCGTCACTGTCTTGTGATCTTCAAGGCAGGCTATTTTCGTTTATCACCTATGACATTCAAGTTGCTGGTTATCTCTAGAGGCCCCTGAGGTGCTCCATGACGATAACCAGGTTTTAAGGAGCCCACAATTTCTCAGCAAATAGATCACATGATAAGTTTTAAAAGAATGCTACACGCTAGACATGTTAATTTCCTCAGTTTACAAAACTTAATCTAATTATGTCTATGAATGTTTTATCCATCCAATTTACTCCAACTTAAACTGTAAAAACAAGTCTATAAATCATTCCTACAATGATTACTACCGTCTAAAGATTATTGGATAACATATGCTTAAATCAGGCTTAAGTTACTCTACAATACTAATTCTGTAGAGCAAGAACAACATAATATAGAAACACTTATTTTTTTATGTTAGAGGCTCCAATAAGTATGGTTAATGAGTTGTAACTGTATCCTAACACGCAAGCCACAATACAAATTATAGTTACTATGGCAAAATAACATTCTGGGAACTCTAATTAATTGTTCATCAAAAAGTGACTCTACCAAGCAATTATTTATCCACACCTGTTGTTCAAGGTTTTGTTCATGACTCTTTAGCGAAATTAAGGAATTCTCTATGGGCGTCAGAAAGAACGCTTTCTGTTCTCTTTGTGAGTTTTTTAGCCATAGCACTAGATAAAGCAACAGTGAGGCCTAGCACTAGGAGGTTAGGGGCATAGCCAGATAGGGAAATAATAGAAACAACCTTTTCTCATAAAATACTCTTTTGCTTTTATGTATGGGGCAATGGATAATGTGAGTTGGAGTTTAATTTTTTGCCTTCAGACTGTACAGAATTTTTCAGCTATATCTATAGCAAAAATAAAAGAGATAAGGGTTTCAGTTGCCCAGACTTGCTTTGCGGCCTGGGGTCTTCAGCCCCCTGGACTTGGTCAGCAGACAGACCTCCATGACTGGCTCCCAACAGTTAAGGACACCTTATTCAACAAATGGTACTGGAAAAATTGGTTACCTTCACAGAGAAAAATGATACTTGATCCCTGTCTCTCTCCATATACAAAAATTAACTCGAGATGAATGACAGACCTAAATGCTCATCAACTGATCAGCAGATAATGAAATGTCAGACCTAAATGATCAGCAGATAATGAAAATGTGGTATATAGACATCATTTTTTTCATGTTCACCAAAAAAACGAAATCATGTCTTTTGCAGCAATGTGGATGGAATTGAACCTCCTAAGTGAACTGACGTGAGAAGAGAAAATCAAACACTGCATATTCTCACTTATAAGTGGGAGCTAGACTAAGGATTTGCAAAGACAGAGACTCAGAAGAGGGAGAGAAGGGGTAGAGGGACAAAATATCACCTCTTGGGCATAATGTGTACAGGTGGGCATGGTACTCTCTGAAACCATTTAAATAGAAAAAAAGGAAGGAAGGAAGGGAACAGAAAATTGACTGGTATGGAGGAGGGACATTATTTTCAAAAATTGGATTTCCTTACAAGAGAATAAACTTCTGATTCAGATTAATGTGAACTTGAAAGTAACCGATTATCAGCCAACCATTTTCACCTGCTTACCTCGGGTTAAACTATGGGAAAGTAAGTAGTTAAGCATTGGATTTTCAAATTATCTTGAGTGTGTCATCACTGATTATTTCAATGCTACCATTTATCTGTCCAGAGAGTTTCCTGAAAAAGGCCTGACAAAGTCAAGTTTATCTTGGAACAGGGAAAGTTACCTCCTATGGTCATTCTGATTAAACTCATGTGTTAGAACCTGATAGGTAGACAATTCTTGGAGCAAGTTCAGCTCAAACTGAAGTTATTCCTTAAGATTATCTCACCATCCTATTCATATATATGTTTTGTGTAATACTCTTAATTTGCAAAGAAAAATAATACACAGTGTTTATTTATGAGTAAGAGGGAATAATTTTGAAGGCACCTTGCATGTTTACAACAAAGCAGTACAATGTATATTCTCTTATGCCAGAGGCTGGCAAAGATTCTCTGGTGCCATTGGCAAGGCTGCCGTAGACCCATGGCAAAGTTGATATCTAGAGGTGAGGATATTGGCCTTCATGGTTTTTTTGCAATTTGCTTAAAATGACTGCTCAGCTGTGCCTCATTTATAAAATAATATTTTCCAATCAACCCTATTGGAAACTTAAAAAAAAAAACTTGAAAGAACATGTATTTTTATAAAATTCATGTCTCTACACTCTTGAGAAAATATTTTATACATGTGAAAAATTCCCCTTTTCCTCCATTTTCTTTTAGGCTAGGAAACACTGGCTCCAAATTGTGTTTATGACCGCATAAGAAAGGTCAAAGTATATGAGAAAACAAGTTGCTAATTTTACTGAGAAAGAAATATGTGCTAAAACAGTTTAATTACCAAGTCAAGAAAAAATGCTCCAATTTTAGTTAATAAAAAAATGAGATATGTCCGGAACCTAAAGACATGTAGATAGTGCTTATTCTCCCTTAATACTAGATAAAGGAGACTAGGTTATTTAATGATTGAAAAGTAGATTTTAATACCCAAGAGTTAGATTTTACTTGCTACTAAATTTCAGGAGAGCTGCTTCCTTTATTTTAGCTGTCTACTCTGAGTAGACAATTTTGGTGGTGGCAGCTATCAGGGAGAATTCTCAAAGCAGCAGGCAGTCCTGATCACGTGATAATTTATCTTTTTTTTTTTTTAATTTACTTTTTAGAGACAGAGTCTTGCTCTGTCACTCAGTCTGGAGTTGGAATGCAGTGGCAAGTTTATAGTTCACTGCAGTGTTGAGTTCATGAGGTCAAGGGAGTCTCCTGTCCCAGCTGCCGGAGTAGTTGGGACTACAGGCCTGTGCCACCATGCCCAGCTAATTTAAAAAATATTTTTAGACTCAGGGCCTCACTATGTTGCCCAAGCTGGTCTCAAACTCCCAGCCTCAAGTGATCCTCCTGCCTTATCCTCCGGAAGAGCTGGGATTACAGGCACTAGCCACACGATCCATAACCGAAATGTGCAAGAGCGCACCTCCACTTGGGAATACCGATAGCCTGGACCACAGAAGCAGAATATTTTTTACCCTTCCTTTCTTTTGTTTTCTACGTATGCCCTTGCCAGTCAAAAGAAGGACAGGTACATGTCAAGTCAAGATGACCCCCAAAACTTGGCTCACTGTGGCCCCTTTTACATGAACCCAGGGTATTCCGTGAAACAGCTCTCATTACCATTTCCACAAGGAAATTCTACAGTAGATTTTTCTTTGCTCTTCCTATGTTATGAAGAATCTTGTTGACCCCAAATCTCCACCAGCTAAGTGAGATTTTTGATATAATTCTATGAATTCCATTTCATTTCTAGAAATAAAATACAGTTTCTGAGACATTCCCATAGAACACCGTGTAGACAGAACATTGTTTGAAAAACAGTCCTCCTACATATTACTTAACCAGATAAATGGTCTGTCTTTTAATATATATTAAATTAATTTTTTCCTCAAAATTTCTTATAAAAATCAAGTCAGTTGTCCAAAATTTTACTTAGGAAAACTTTTCAAAAGAAAGAATACTGTTGAAATAGAAATATCACATTTTTTTTTTCTTAAGTGAATTATTCGGGTAGTGACCCAACGTGTCATTTTAGATATGTAAGAAAATATGTAAGAGATATGTAAACAATGATTACTAGATCATAAGCCAACAACATTGGTACCAGTTTCAATTCTCTTAGCAAGAGTCATTCTCTCTGTAAACCTTAGAGCCTTAACTATATAATGTGGTGATAATAATAATGATAATAGTAACTCACATATTATATGACAAACACTGTTGTAACTACTTTAGATTATCTCATTTATTTTTTATTTATTTATTTATTTATTTATTTATTTATTTATTTATTTATTTTGAGTTGGAGTCTCACTCTGTCACCCAGACTGGAGTGCAGTGGCCGCTCCCGGCCACCGCAGCCTCGACCCGCTGGGCTCCAGCAATCCTTCCGCCTCAGCCTTCCAAGCAGCTGGAATTACAGGTATGCACTACCACGCCCAGCTGATTTTTTGATTTATTGTAGAGATGAGGTCTCGCTGCCCAGGCGGGTCTCAAACCCATGGGCTCAGGCAATCCACTCACCTCAGCCTCCCAAAGGCGCGGGATGACAGGCTGAGCCACCGAGCCCGGCTAGATTATTTCATTTAACTCTCATGACCTCTCTGTGAGATAAGTGCCATTAGTGTACATTTTACACAGGGAACCAAGTCTTAGACACGTGAAGAAATTTCTCCAAAGCACTAAGCAGTAAAGACGCCTCATTCTTGAGTTCATTATTCCATCCACTGCACTGTAGAGGGAGGAACACACTCACATCCACCCTCAGGGAGCCCTGAGACTTGTAGAAGTGTCATTCAATGGTAGCACTTCAAAGACTGTTACAAATGGTGTAGAAAGAGGCCTGAAATTTGGGGTGAAGTCCCCCAGTCATTCTGCATTCGTGACTGCACACTGTTCCTTCAGCTCAGACCAGCTTTCTTGAGCCCACAGACTTGAATCTTCCCTTCCTATCTGTAAACTCAGTGAGCCTGAAGGAAGTGAGTGGATGTGAAGAGTCCTAAGCAAATGACACCTTTCCTAAAACCCTTCTGATTGCTGTTCTTTCATAACAAAAAGCTACTGATAAATCTGTCATCTTCTTATAACATCGGGAATCCTTGTTTTACCTGTTGATTTGGTCCTTTTAATTAATATCAAAGTAGTCTCATTGGAGCCCCAGTGTTTAAGGCAATAGTACTTAGAATGACATTGGCAAATGAGGCTATGATTTAAAGGGAGCTGTATAATTACAAACTTCATAAGGAATATTTAGGCAGGTCAAAAAAGGCAAGTCATTTTAGCACTGGGTTTTAACATCTGCTTGGTAACACACTAGTTGCATAATGATAAGAAAGGACATGTGAGCACCAGTTTCCTCATCTATAAAATAAAAATAACAATACCTATACTCAGCCTTGCTGGGAGGATTAAATGACTCCATAAAAGTAGATTTTCCAGCACACTGTACCATCCAGATGTTTTGCTCATGGTAGTATTATTCTCCCACAATGTGTTTGAATGGGCTAATTTACTTTGGAGAATACGACTGAAGCATAAGTAATGAAATCCATCGTTACAAAGGGGGTTATGTATAATGAGTGAGGTAGAAAGACTGGACTGTGGACTTTGGTGGCAGATAGGCCTCAAATGGTATTGTCTGAGCCACGTCTCTTATTTGATACAAGGTTCCTAATTCACTACAACACATTCTGTGAGTCTTTGTTAAATTTATGGCTCCTGTCAGGGCAGTATTTTTATAGAAATTCAAAATAATGAATTCAAATGACCTGAGAGTGCTGCGGTGGGCCCTCAGCAAACGGTGATTATTTTTATTATATATATTGAGAATTTAGAAAAGAAAAGAATTATTGTAGGTTCAGAATGATAGAAATAGATTTTGCCAGAAGCAAGTCTTAAACTAAGCCCTGAGGATTTTAAGCGTTTTGATAAAGTTCAGGTAGAAACGTTTGGATTCGTATTTCTTAGAGAAATAAAGCCTTTAGATCATGTAGACACATATATGTCTGCCTATATGAGGGGGATGCTTCAAAAAATTAGAATTATTTTCTAGATGGTGGGCCCCTTGTACTTAAATCACAGGTTTCCCCTGCTAGTAAGCATTCTAGGAATCTATTGGCATCAGTCTAACCAGTTAATGTTGTTGTAAAAAGCTGTGTTTGGCTTCAGTGAAGTTTTTTTTGGGGGGGGGCAAAGATTCTTTCAACACATTTTCCTGTTTCATGATGAGTAATTTACGAGTGCACCTGTCACACAGTGCTGTATATTCAGCAGGTTTTTTTTTTTTTTTGAGTTGGAGTCTCACTCTGTCGCCCAGACTGGAGTGCAGCGGCCGCTCCCGGCCACCGCAGCCTCGACCTGCTGGGCTCCGGCGATCCTTCCGCCTCAGCCTTCCGAGTAGCTGGAACTACAGGTGCGTGCTACCACGCCCGGCTAATTTTTTGATTTATTGTAGAGATGAGGTCTCGCTGCCCAGGCGGGTCTCGAACCCGCGGGCTCAGGCCATCCACTCACCTCAGCCTCCCAAAGGCGCGGGATGACAGGCTGAGCCACCGAGCCCGCTATTCAGCAGGTTTTGACCAAAACGGCAAGACCCCTATTCATCCTATCTCACCTCGAGTAACTTTTTTGTTTCCCCGGGTGAAAAAGCCCTCAAAGGGAAATGTTTAGTCATTGTGGAATAGGTGAAACAAAAGACTGCAGAAGCACTAAAAGTCATCAAAATTGATGAGTTCAGAAACTGTTTTCAGTGGCGGAAGAAGCATCTCAACAGGTGTATTGTATCAAACGGAGAGTGCTATGAAGGTGACAAGTTCAAACATGTAAGAATGAGTACACAAAATATACAATTTTAAATAAGTGAATCCCATGTTTCTTGGGGTCTGCCCTTGTGTGTGTGTGTGTGTGTGTGTGTGTAACTGACTTATGCTCTTATGAAGGCGAAGAAGTCCCAAGATCTGTAGCCGGCAAACTGGAAACCCAAGAGTGTGGACGATGTAGTTCCAGTTCAGGTCCAAAGGGCTGGGATACAGGAGAGTCCATGGTGTAAGCGCCAATCCAAAAGCTAACGGGCTTAAGAACCAAGAATAACCATTTTTTCAATTTAAGTGCAAAGGCCAGACAAAAAACCAATGTCCCAGATGAAGGCAGTCAGGCAGAAGGAAATTCCTCTTACTCAATTTTTCTGTTCTGCTTAGGTTCTCAATTGACTGGATAAACTGACCCACATTAGAAAGTGCAATCTACTTCATGCCATCTACAAATTCAAATGCTAATCTCTTGCCAGATGCCTTCACAGAAACACTCAGAAAAATGATTCACTAATCTCTGGACATTTTATGGACTGATCAAGCTGACACCTAAAATTAACCATCATATGTTCCAGACCTAATTTAATCATGGCTTCTTTTTGAGAACCTAGTGCAAAATTTGGTTTAATGTTCAAATACATATATTTCCATTGTGCAATGATATTCAATGAGGGCACTGGGCCTGACTTAACAGCTTGTGGGACCCAATTGTTAACATTTTGGGAATTTCATTGGCTAGTTTTTAATCTATTGATAGGTTGAACTTGACTGCAGTAAGATTATTTATCCCACATAATTTGGCAAACGGCACAGATCAGAGCATATTTTTAAACCCAGAGTGCCAACTGTTAAACATCATACCTCTGCTATGATATTTCAGGAGCATTGACAGATGATCTTTGTGAAATATTTAAGATTTATTAAAGCTTTTAAAGATCTCATTTTTGTTCGGTCTGTGATTTTATAATATGCAGCCTACTCATTTATATTTCTTATGAACATATATATCATTATCATCACTATTATTGGAAAAATTACAGAAAAAACTCATTTTGCCCTGGAGGCCTAAGTTAAATAAATATATGACCTTGGCAGATATGGATCACCATCAGTAGACGTCATGATGTGGGCTCATCGTGACACGACGATTTAGTTTCCTTGCTCGCAAGCACATTTCTTCTTCCCAAAGTTGTTCAAATTAAAGTAAATCTTTAGTTACAACTTTGCACGAATCAGGTCTTCACTAAGTTGAATTCTCCAAAAGGGTTTGTTGTAAGCGCGAGTTTTGAGAATCATTATCAATGAATACTTTCCTACTATGTTGAATTCTAGAGTGAAATTATTTTAAAAATCAGCTGACAGTTTGATGTAACTTAACCCCAGATTAGAAAAATGGAAGAGACTCTATATTTAAGTTCTGTCATTTCAACTAACTTACTGATCTTAAACAACTTTGCTTTTTGCAAAATAATAAGCTGTACTATATTAATAGTCTCCAAGTGTGACCATATTTGAGAATAATTTAAAGGTTTTTTTTATTAGGAGAAAATGAGGAAGATCAGAAAACCAAGCCCCTTACATTAGTTCTTCCCAGAGGCAGCCACTAGTAAAGTTTTCTTGTAAATCCTCAGGAAATTAGATCCGAAACTGTGTGCACACATATGCACACATACATACATACATATGTGTGGAGAGACAGAGAGAGAGAGATAATAATTTAATAAACTTGATTCAGTTTTGCTCTATTTTTGTCTGTCCAAACCAATTGTATCTACATCCCACTTCCCTAAAAAATATCTTAATTAAATTTAAAGCACCATAATATTTCTTCTCCAAATATATCACTGTATAGGTATAAAAAACAAGACTCACACAAATACAATCACTGACCCACTTCTTATTAAAACTGCTAAAAATTATACAAACAACAATCATTGAAAGCCTCTGAAAAGGTCTCAAGACCAAACAACTTATAAAGAATTATCCATTCAAGAGCATTGAAAAAAGATGTGGAAAAACAATCAAGAACTTGTAGTATTTGAATGAAGGCTGCTTTTGCCTTATTCTACCAAGCTCAACAAAGCAGAGACTTTGTCACCCTACACTGCTACAGTCAAGAACACAGGATTACTACTTCTTCCCCCATCTCCCAGACAGAATACTTTACTCTTGGAAGGATCATGACATTAGCGTTACTTATCCAGTCCCTAGCTACCTGTTGCAGAGGCTAAGTCACAGGGGAATGCAGTTGAAAAGTGGGGAATACTTCAGTTGCCCATGTTGAGAAAATCGGGTCTGATCATCCTTGCCCTCTTGTCCTGGCTCCTGAGGAAGAGGTTTCATTTCAGGTGAGACAAGCCAAAGGACTCCTGACCTATCTCTCCTTCACCTGGGGAGTCACTCAGAGAGCCTCTTGCCGTTGCCCCCCAGAACCAGAGCTTTTGTTCAGAGATTTGGCTTGGAGGAAAAACTGGCATAACAGATAGCTCCTATGTTTTCCCCAAAATAACCGCTTTTATTTGCAACAAAAAGAGAGGAAGTTTAAGTTTAAAGACACTCTCAAATACAGTGCACGTTGTGGTGAAAGGCAAGTGGATGGAGACTCAAGACAGAGTTGACTCTTTAGACCAGCTGGAGACAACTGGGAAATACACTAGCTGAGAGGAGCCTAGCTAGAGTCAGAACAAAAATCAAACACTGTCATCAGAAGCTATTCCTGCAAAGGAGGAATTAGTCTGTGGAGCAATTTCTGCCACAAGACAGTGTTGAAAGCAGTTGAATGCAGGAGACGCCCTTAGGAAAATCGGAATAGGCAACCAACTCCTGATCAAAAGCTCATGCTGTAAGAGATAAAATTGACAACTGGGACCTCCTCAAACTGAAAGACTTCTGTAAAGCAAAATAAACCATCAAGAGAGCAGAGATACAGCCCACAGGGTGGGAAAAAATATGTGCCAGCTGCATATCTGACAAAGGCCTAACATCCAGGATCTACAAGGAACTCAAATGTGCCAAAAGGAAATAAAAACAAATAGCCCCATTACAAAGTGGGCAAAAGACATGAACAGACACTTCTCAAAAGAAGACATACAAGCAGCCAACAGACACATGAAAAAATACTCAGCATCACTCATCATCAGAGAAATGCAAATCAAAACAGGAATGAGATACCACCTAACTCCAGTAAGAATGGCCATCATTCATAAAACCAAAAATAACAGATGCAGGCGAGGATGCAGAGAAAAGGAAATGCTTCTACACTGTTGGCGGAAATGCGAACTAGTTCAACCTCTATGGAAAATAGTATGGTGATTCCTTAAAGAATAGAAATTGACCTTCCATATGACCCAGCAATTCCCCTTCTGGGAATATACCTAGAGGAACTTAAATTGCTCTACAAAAATGATACCTGTACATTCATGTTTATTGCAGCACTATTCACAATAGCAAAAACATGAAACCAACTGTGCTGCACATCAAAACTGGACTGGATAAATAAAATGTGGTACACATGCATGATGGAATATTACGCAGTCATAAAGAAGAATCAAATTATGGACTTTGCAGCAACTTGGATAGATCTAGAGCTTATAATACTCAGTGATTTATCACAGAAACTAAGAACTGAGCACCACATGTTCTCACTCATAAGTTGACCCTGAACGTTTACCATCATACTATAATAAAGCAATTGGCAATAGCGGGAAACTGCCAGGAGAGGGAGGGTGGGTGGGGACACATAACATCAGTAAGGGTATCTGATCTCAATCCAGGTGAAGTGGAGACCAGTGGGAGGCCCAAACTCTACCTGTACCATGACCACTTGTACATCTAATGCTGAATTGTACCACACGTCTTTAAAATAAAATAATAATAATAAAATGAAAACTTGAACAAAAAAAGAAAGCAGTTGAACCATTAGCCAGCAATGTGTGAAGTTTGACAGTTGGGTGTTCTCAGGGAAATACCGCAAGAAAGCTTCAGCAAAACCTTTCCCAGGGTGACTGTGGGTATACCTAAGCTGTGAATCCTTGAGGAGTAACATCCGGGCTTAACTCGGGGAGGGGACATTCAGCCATCCACTAAACAAAAAAATAAAATAAAATAACTGTAAAAAATCTCTGCCAGAGAAGTGTCGAGAGTTGCTACGATTTATTGTCTAAAAATTCTAATTTCCAACAAAAAATATGAGCCATGCAAAAGAAGGACATTATGATGATACACTGGGGAAAAAAGTGCATGAAACAAAACTGAAGCTGAGAGGAGTGCGGCACAGAACTCGTGAATTCTCTGGCTCAACCCTCAAATGAGTTTTAGAACGGCCAGCACAAAGTTTATTAGAAAAAAAGAAGAGGGAAAAGATAGAGATACATGCCAGAACTTGTACAGGTGAAAGAAACCTGCACCTTTTGCTTTTTACAATAGGACTGATACACCTTCACGATAACAGATATACTAGAGAAGGTGGAGTCCAGGTAGCAGTCCCTTAGGAGAGATTGACACCTCTCTGCCTTTAATGGGAGGCAGGTGCTGTCTTTCCCGAGAGACTTGCTAGACTCTCACTTCACAAGTCCATGAGCTAAAAAGGTTCTTACTATCATTCTGATGGCTCTTGATTCCCCATCTGAGAACCACTTGATGGAATTTTCCTTTGGCGAGCTTAGGGGGTGGGCTGGACAGGGAGTCCACACTGAATGCACATTCCAGCCCTTAGGCCTGTCACTATCCTTTTGAACATAATTTTATTTATTTCTCTTATCTCTTTCCGGTATCTATGCCAGGCATATCTGGGTGCCCTTAATGGCGTCTCGTATTTTTTTAAGGTTCTCTGCTTCTCTTCATTCTCTTTTTCCCTGAGTTCTTTCGTTTGTGAAATTGTTATGAATGTATTTTCCATATTTTTCGATTGACTTTTTGTTTTGGTAGTTCAAATCCATTGTTGTGGCCATCTAGTAGTCTGTTAAAAAATTTCAGTTTGGTACTGGTAAATTTAAATTTAAATTTAAATTAAATTTAAATTAATTTAAATTTTAAAAAAATAATTAAAAAATAAAAATTAAATTTAAATAATAACTGGTAAAATTCAGTTATCATTCGTTTTGTTCTTCCTGCGATCTCCATCTCTTTACTGATGTTGTCTGTTCGAGGCACTGTCGACATAATTTCTTTTACTTCCTTAATCATGGTTTTCTTCAGTTCCGTAATTATATTCGTAACGGCTATTTTGAGATTCTGCCAATAAATCCAACTTCTCATCACCCTTACAAGCAGTTCTGATGCAGAGCAGCTAGTCCAGGTTAGACATACGTAAATCAATTCCTCGTAAGCAGGTTTTAGAAAGCTTCCAGACAGCCCTAAGGGCTGGAAAGCTTCTGTTTCTTAATAAATTGCCTACCCATTTCAGAAGCTTAACTCATTCCAAGTAGGATAACCCCAGAAATCCATGAGTATAAATATTATAATAAAAATTGTGAATGCCAGATGAAACATTTTTCAAAGCAGCAAGGGAAAACAAAATGTCATGTTCAAGGGAACCCCAATAAGATTAAAAGCTAATCTCTTGTTAGAAGCAATGAAAGCCAGAATACAGTGGGAAAACATTTGAGGTCTCACAATTAAGTTCGAAAACTTGCCACCATGCACTTACATTGACAGCGCTGTACAAACAACTCGATAAAGTTTCATAACCTTGGTATATCACTGTCTTGCAGCTATGTTTGTGTCAATGTGTAGTGATGTCTTTCTGAGTGGCGTTCATTATTGTTGCATGTTTTTGTGTGCCGTCGTGAGAATGTTGGAGCTTGAATTACAACAAAAAATAAACGTTAAATTTCTTGTTAAACTTGGCATGAGTGGAAGTGAAATCAGGTAGACATTAGTCCAAGTTTATAGGAATAATGCCATGAAGAAAACAGCAGTGTATCTTATGGAAATTGGAACTGGCAGCCAATACCTGATCAAAACCCCAAGTGCCCATGCCATAAGAGATAAGATAGACAAGTGGGACCCTTATAAAAATGACAAGCTTCTGCAAAGTCAAAGAAACCATCAAGAGAGCAGGGAGACAGCTCACAGACTGGAAAAAAGTATTTGCCAACTCCATGTCTGATAAAGGCCTAACATCAAGGATCTGCAAGGAACCCAAACGTGCTGAAAAGCAAAAAACAAACAACCCCATTACAAAGTGGGCAAAAATATGAACAGACACTTCTCAAAAGAAGACATATGAGCGGCCAACAGACACATGAAGAAATGTTCAACCTCACTAGTCATTAAGGAGATGCAAATTAAAACTACACTGAGATACCACCTAACTCCAGTCAGAATGGCCATCATCAATAACTCAAAAAATAACAGATGCTGGAGAGGATGTGGCAAAAAAGAAACATTTCTACACTCTTGGTGGAAGTGTAAACTAGTGCACCCTCTGTGGAAAGCAGTGTGGTGATTCCTAAAAGTTCTGAAAATGAACCTTCATGTAACCCCGCCATCCCCCTACTTGGAATATACCCCGAAGAACTCAAATCACTGTATAAAAAAGATACCTGCACACGGATGTTTATCGCAGCATTGTTCACAATAGCAAGATCATGGAACCAACCGTGCTGTCCATCAGAAGAGGACTGGATTAAAAAAATATGGTACATATACACAATGGAATATTACACAGTCATAAAGCAGAACAAAAGCATGAACTTCGCAGCAGCCTAGATGGACTTGGAGTCTATAATACTGAGTGATCTTTCACAGAAGCAACGAACTGAATATCACATGTTCTCACTCATAAGTGGACTTTGAACAACTATCACAGTGCTGTGGGAAAAGGATTGACAGTAACAGGAAACCGCAGGGGCGTGGGACAGTAGATGAAATTGGCGGTAGTGGGAAACTGCCTGGGGAAGGGAGAGCATACCTCATCAACAAGGGTAACTTAACGATGAAGATTTGTATGCCTAATCCTGATTTGTACCCCAAAAAAAGAAAATGGCATGTACAAATGGATTAAATGTTTTTTCTGAGGGGAGAGAAAACATCACTGATGAAGAAAGATCAGGACAGCCAGTAACAAGCAGAACTGATAAAAAACATTGCAAAAGTTTGTCAAATGTGTCAAAATCATCAGCTGACTGTGAGAAGTATAGCAGACCAAATAAACACCAATAGAGAAACTGTTAAGAAAATCTTAATTAAAAATCTTGGCTTGAGAAAAGCTTGTGAAGGAGCTCTTGCAACACAATGCACCAGCTCACACTGCACTGTCTGGAGGGGAGTTTTTAGTCAATAATCCAATCATCGTATTGGAATGCACTCCCTACTTACTTGATCTGGCCCCCAATGACTTTGTTATAAATCCGAAGAAAAGAAAATATTGAAAGGAAGACATTTTGATGACACTCAGGACATCAAGGGTAATGCAGCGACAGTCATTCCAGAAAGAGTTCCAAAATTGCTTTGACAGGCAGTCTAGGTGCTGGCATCAGTGCACAGCTTCCCAAGAGGAGTACTTCAAGAGTGACCATAGTAATATTTAGCAATGAAATATGTAGCACTTTTTCTAGGATGAGTTTATAAACTCAATTGTCAGACCTTGCATTTAAAGTTATCAGAGAATTTTAAAAAAGAAACTATCAATTTATATCCAGAAATCTCATATTCAGAAAAGCTATCTTTTAAGATGAAAACAAAATAAACACTTTTATAGATTTAAAAATAACTGAGAACTTGTTACTATAATATTTGACTTATAAGAGATCCTAAGAAAGTTCTCCAGGCTGAAAGCATGTGCCCTCAGGCAGTAATTTAAACAAAAACAAACAGCACTTGTAAAGGTAACTGTAATTATAGAACAAAATGTAAATGCATGTTTTTTTCCTTATTTAAAAAGCAACTTGAGTAAAATAATAAAGTAATATAAATGAAAACAATTATATATGTATAATTTGTTATTAGATCTATTGAGTATAAAAATACAGCTTATATGTGCCAATAAGGGCACAGAGGAGTTGAATGGGAACAGTGCTGTATTTGTTTAAGCAATGACTACAGATGAAAATGTTATAATTTGGGCAATGTATCATTGGGTTAATAGCAAAATATACATAATATGTATTACAATAATAACTCTGACAAAGATTCCTTCTTGACCAAACTCTAGTCAGACTTCTTCGAGTCAGGATGGTTCTCCATTTCTAAACCAAAAACTGCCTCTGAGAATTGTGTCTATCTATGTGTGACCTATGCTAAAATACCCTGCCTCAAAAAAAAAAATGTAAGATTGGATATGCTGCAACTACACGCTGTCCACAGGAGAAATACTTAGACTGATGGATGCAATAAATTGAAATCAAGCTTGAAAAAATATAGCATACAAACAGCAAGCATAAGGAAGTTGAAATGGCTACATCAATGTCAGAAGAAGACTTTATAGCAACAAAACATTATTAGAAATAAACAAAAACATTTTATCATCATGAAATTGGAAATCCATAAAGGAGATATGGCAATTATAAATTTTCATGTGACTAATAACAGGTTATCAAAATGGGTCAAACGATAATGACACAAAAGATAGGAGGTATAGAAAAATACAGCAATAGTACATACAGATTATACTCTTTCACTTTAAATAATAGGATGATTAGAATATCACAGAATAAATAGAAAAAATTGACTAACACTACATTCACTAGGACAAACATGTATAGACTACACAAAACAGCATAATATGCATCATTTTCATGTGTTGATAGACCATTTTCAAAGTTATTGCCTGCTTGACCATATGAAAAACTTAATTTTAAAGGATAGACATAGCACAAACTAACTTTTGATGTTCTCAATTTTTTGTTAATTATGTCATTGCTTTTCTTTTTTTCTTTTCTGTCTTATTTTTTAAGATGAAGATACAATCCAGGGTTAGCCATGCCAATGTTCATGATGCCCGTACCCTTGTTGATGAGGTGTGCCCCCCTTAATCTCCATCATTTTCTGCTTTAGCACAAAATACATGATTTGACTACAATGGAATGAAATGAGAAATCAATAAAAAAAATTGGGGACCAAAAAATGAGGAAACAAAGCAACATACCTAAACAGAACCAAAAGGACAAAGAATAAATGGAAAGGAGAATCGGAAAAAACTATAAAATAAATGAAAACTAAGATGTATCTAAGCATGTATAATGTTAAACCAGTACTTTAAGACAGATTTATAGACATAAATATCAATAATAAAAAGGAAGATAGTCTGCAATCAATAACTGAGTTTTCTTTCTGAAAACACTGGAACAAAACAAAAGCAGACTAAGCACGAAGCAAGCAAAAGCAGAAAATGATGAAGATTCAGGGGAGCACGCCCCATCAACAAGGGTACAGGCATCATTGTACTCCTCATCTTAAAAAATAAGACAGAAAAGAAAAAAAGAAAAGCAATGACATAATTAACAAAAAATTGAGAAAATAAAAAGTTAGTTTATTAAAAAGATCATAAAGTGTATAAGCTTTTAATTACATTGACCAATATAATAAAGACTCAAAGTACTAGAATCAGAAATGAAAAATAGTATATTACTGTTAAGCTTACAGAAATTAAAAACAATCATAAAGAATTACTATTAACAGTTGCTTACCAACAATTTTGACATCTTAGATAAAATGAAAAAGTCCCTAGAAAGAGAAAAAGTACTGAAATTGACTCAAGAAAATATATATAAACTGAATAAGACCCATGTGAACAAACTAAATTGGTAATAACTTAGTAAGGAATATTTGTGAAAAACCTACAGCTAACATCATTCTTAATGGAAAAAAAAAATCCTCAAACTTTCTTATGAAGATCAAGTATAAAAAAAAGATGCCCCTTTCAACACTACTTTTCAACTTTGTACTGAGGGTTGTTGTGAATGCAACAAGAAATAAAAATAAAAGGTATACAGAATAAGAAGTAAGAAAGAAAAATATTTTTGTTGACAGATGACTTGATTATGTAAAAATATCTTGAAAAATTGACTAAACAAACAAAAAACCTTCTGGAACTAAGAAATGATCGCAAGCTTGCAGAATACAATATTAATACACAAAGTCAATAACTTTCTTATATACCATCATTGAGTAAATGAAATTTGAAATTTAAAACACAATGTAATTTATGCTGGTACCCACAAAGTTAAATACTTACATATAAATATAATAACATAGGTACAAGACCCAAATAAAGAAAATTACAAAGCTGATAAAAAATTAAAGAACTAAATAAATGAAGAGATATTTTATATTCATGGATGGGAGTATTTAAGGTTGACAAGAAATCAGTTCTCCCTGACATGGTCTATAGATTCAAGGCAATTCCAATAAAAATTTTAGCAAGGTATTTTCTGGATATTAACAAAATTATATCAAAGTTTATGTGAAGAGGCAAAAGACCCAGAATAGCAAGTAGTTGAAGGAAAACAAATATGAGAGACAGATACTACTCCTCTTCAAGACTTACTAGAAACCTACAATAGTCAAAACACTGTGGTATTGATGAAAGGAATAGACAAACATAGCAAAGGAAGACAATAAAGACCTCAGAAGTATATCCACATAATAGTCAATTTGATCTTTGACAAAGGAGCAAAGACAACACAATAAAGACAATCGTTTCAGCAAACTCTTAGAAGATAATGTAGGCAAAAACCTGCATGACTCTGGGCTCATTGATAACTTTTAGATACAATATCAAAGGAAAAATCCATGCAAGCAATAACTAATAGAATATATTTTATTAAAATTAAAAACTTCTCTTCCAAAAAAATTCAAGAGAATGAGAAGACAAGCCACAGACAGGGAGAAAATATTTGCAAAAGGCACTTCTGAGAAAGGACTGCTATCTAATAGTATAAATAGCTCTCAAAACTTAACAAGGAAACAACCAACCAGTTTAAAAAAATACGTCAAAGCCTTCCTAGAAGCCTTACCAAATAAGATATGCAGATGGCAAATAGGCATATAAAAATATATTCTACATCATATGTCGTCAGAGAAATACAAAAGTGACATAGCAATAAATTGCTATCACACATTTGAATGGACAAAATTCAGAACAATGACATTATTAAAAGCTGGTGACGATATGGAGAAACAAAATTTCATTTGTTGTTGGTGGGAATGCATAATGGTACAACCACTTTGGAAGACAGCTTTGTCATTATGTACAAAACTAAACACACTCTTACCATACAATTGATTAATTGCACTTTTTGGTATTATCCTAAAAGAATTGAAAACTTATGTTCACACAAAACCTGTACTTGAATGTTTATAGCAGATTTATTTCATAATTGCCAAAACTTGGAAGCAGCCAAAAGGTTTTTCAGTAGGTGAATGGATAAATTAATTGTAGTACATATGTTAAATAGAATACTATTTAACACTAAAAAAGAAATGAGCTCTCAAGTCATGAAAAGACATGGAGGTATCTACAGTGCATATAACTAAGTGGGAGAAGCCAGTCTAAAAAGTGTACATACCATCGATTCCAACTGCATGACATTCTAGAAAAGACAAAACTATGGATAGAGTAAAAAGATTAGCAATCCTCTCATCTCGGCTTCCCAAAGTGTGGGGATTACACACACACAAAAATTAATGGTTGTTGGGATTGGAAGGAAGAATAATGGGCAGAGTACAGAAGATTTTTTGGACAGCAAACTTTCTCTGTATCATACTAAAATGGTGGATTTATGTCATTATACATTTATCCAAAACCATAGAATGTACAATACCAAGAGTGAACTTTAGGTAAACTGTGGACTTGGGTGATTATATTTCGTCAATGCATGTTTATCAGTTGCAACAAATGCACCCTTGATGAGGGATGATGACAATGAGGGGGGCTATGTGTATATATGTGGGAGAAGAATTATATGGGAAATATCTGTACCTGTCTCTAAATTTTGCTGTGAAGTTAAAATGTATTAAAAATATAATCTTAAAAACTAGGACAGAAAAATAAATCCAAAAACACACAAAAAAATCTACCCTCCAAAAAAGTCCAGTCTTGTATAACATCAATACTAAATTCTATCAGATATTTAGAAAAGACTAATTTTTTACAGCTTTTCTTAAAAGTAGAAGAGAGGAAACACTTTGTAATTATTTGGTGGATCAGTATTTTTCTGACACTAAAGCTAATCAAATACATCACAAAAAATAAAATTACAGTTTAGTATATTTATTATTATGGACCCTCAATACTAGGAAATGTAATTCAGTTGTAAATAAAAAGAATCATACACCTTTATCAAATGATATTTATCCTAAGAATGCAATTACTCTAATGGATGGATATCAATTAGTGTAATACACCATATTAATTTACAAATCAGTTTAATAAATGCATAAAAAGCAATTGACAAAATCCAAACTACTTCCACGATGAAAAGTATACTCAACACACCAGGAATAGAAGAAACATCTTCAACATGATAAAAGGCATCCATGAAAAACCCATAACCAGCATCAGATATTATAGCAAAAGACCAAATGCTTTCTCCCTAAAACCAGGAGCAAGGCAAAAGTGTGAGCTTTCACTTATGTTATTAAACATTATGCTAGAGGTATTATCTGGGCAATTAAGCAATCAAAAAATAAATAAATAAAAATAAAACAGATTGCAAAGAGGAATAAAATTATCTGTCCTTGTAGATGGCATGACTGCATATATAGAAAAACCATAAGGAATCTACTATAATACTAGAAGAGCTAATAAACTAGTTAAATAAGATTGTAGAATACAGGATTAATAAATAAAAATTAGTTTTATTTCTGCACAAAAGCAATAAATAACCCAATATGAAATTCAGGAAGCAATTACATTTACCACAGAATAAAAAGAACAAAATATTTAAAAATGAATCTAATAAAAGAAGTCCAAAACATATTTTGAAACTACCAATCCTTGTAAAAATATCTACATGACTGGAAAAACATCTTATGATCATGAGAAGACTTAGCATTAACAAGATGGCAAGAATTCCAGCTAATATTTTGTTAAAATTGACAAGCTGATTTCACAAATAGCATGGGATTAGAAAGGGCTAAGAATAACCAAAACAATCTCGAAAAAGAAGACCAAATAAGGAGGATTTGCACTTTCTTTCAAAAGCTAGTAAAAAACATTGGCAATCATGACACAATGGTGTAAGGATAAACTTGTATCAATGGAATAGAATTGAAAGTCCAGAAATAAGCCCATACATCTATAGCCAACTGATTTATGACAAGATTATATAAGTGAAAAAAAGTTATCTTATCAAAAAATGATTCTGGAACAGCTAGATAGTAAAATAGTGAAAAATGGAAAACTTATCTTATACTATATACAAAAATTAATCTAAGATAAATGTCAGAACTTATGAGCTAAAACTGTAAAACTTTTAAAGGAAGCATATGGGTAAGTATTATGATGTTCAGTTTGGCAAATAATTGTTAGATATGACACCAAATGTGTAAGAAAAACATAGAAACACTGTATATCATCAAACTTTAAAAACTTTGTGCTTTAAAGAACCTCATCAAGAAAGTGAATAAATAACTCACAAAATCAGATAAAATAAATATCTGATAAGGGACTTATATCCAGAAAAACATAATTCTTAAAAGTCAAAAATAAAGAGACAACCCAATTTAAAATGGGCAAAGGATGTGAATACAGAGTTCTCAAGGATTGCTGTGTAAATGACCATTGAACACAAGAAGTGATGTTTGACATGGCCAGTTATCAGGGAACTGCAAATCAAAACCCCAGTGAGGTATTTTCTTCTCCTTAGTGTGAATAGAATTAAAGAGTCAAATGTTAGGGAGGATGTGGAGAGATTAGAATCCTTACACACTTCTAGTGGGAGTGTAAAATGGTGCGGTGGCACTGGTTTGAAAAACAGTCTGGCAGTTTCTCAAATGATTAATCAATCAGCAATTCTACTCTTAAATATATATCCAAGAGAAATGAAAATATGTCCACACAAAAACTTTTACACAAATATTTATAGTAGCATTATTCATAATAACCAAAGAGGAAAGCCATCCAAATGTTCACCAACTGATGAATGGATCAACATGGTATATTCATAGACTGGGATGTTACTTGACTATAAAAATAAACATTGATATATGCTACAACGTGGATTAACCTTGAAAAAAAATATAGAGAAAAATCTTCTAGGGAATATGACTGTGGAGGCTGGCAAATCCAAAATCTGTAAGTAGGTAAGCAGGTAGTAGTCTCAGGGTAGAATTAATGCTGCAACTTAAGTCCAAAAGCAGTCTACTAGCAGAATTTCCTCTTCTTCATTAAAAGAGGTCAGTCTTTCTTTTAAGACCATCAACTCATTGGATGAGGTCCACCTACCACGTTATAAAGGATTATCTTCTTCACTCAAAGTCTGTTGATTTAAACATAAATCTTACCTTTCTAAATTTCTTTCACAGTAACGGTCATGTTTGAACAAGTACCTGGTTGCCATGGGCTAGTCGGATTGATGTAAAATTACACACACCTTCTATTAAATGTGAAGATAAGATGGTAAGAATGAGAAGTAAGAAATAAGGGGAAAATGAGATATAATGGAGATAGACTACAGAAGAATCAACTTAAAGTCAATAACATTCTCCATTGTCCTTGGAGATCAGGAGCAGAATAGGAAACAGTAAGAGGATGATTATCCCCAAGAGGCTAGGCATTTGGGTTTTCATGACGACAGAACAGAAAATGATGCTCGAAGCCTGTCCTAGCAAAGAATCAAAACAGAATACCTCACGTTAAGCTGTAGCCTGGTAAGGACTAGACGGTAAGAGTAGAGCTTATGAGAAAAATGTCTACCCACAGGGCCACAAAGAAAGGGGGCTTATTAGTTTCACTCTGTTGTCAAAGTAAAAAACACATTATTTCTGAGATTCTGTAAGTCTTGTGTGGGCTGGAATTCAAATATCATCTGTACATAAAGCTCAGAAATATCACAAGTTAGTAAATGAACAAAAAGTTGCTTCCTTCCAGTGATACCTCTGAAAGATGAAAACCAAAACGAAAACTAACCTCAATCTAATGAACAAAAGATGAATGTGAGTAAAGCTTGGTGACAAAGAACAGAGAGCCCAGAAACAAAACATATGAAGAAACAATCCACCATGAAAGACAGTCAGCAGACACAACAAAAAGCTAGATCACAGCTCCATGAACTTTGCAAACAACAGACCCATTTAAGGATGAATTGAGATTCAGTTAAATACATTAAAAGAACAATAAAAACAAAAAAGAACCGATGCTAAATTTTTTAAAGAGATTTTCTAAGGTGATTTTAAAAAGGAAAGTAATTACACGTAATTATTATTAATATATATGATATATATCATTATAATAATAGAAATGCAAACAGATAAAGATATCTATTTACCGTAAAAATTAAAAGATTCAGTACACACAATTTTCATAGAATACTTGGCACATAGTACTTGTTAGGAATTACTAGAATATTTTGTCATCAGAAGAATGGCAGTTAGTCTGTGAATAGAAGTTGCAGTTGTAACAGTAAAATTTAGAATACAATGGAATATATCTTCCAATGGATAAAACACCTATTAATATGTAGAAAATTTATCCAGCTAAACAAATGAGATAAAAGCAATGAGGAGCAAAGGCATGATTAAAATGCAATCTCAACAAACTGAGACACTGACATCCCTTATCCACCTTCTGTAATTTGTAGTTCGTTTCCTATGTCTGGAGAACTCTTTCTTGGGGGCGTTGACTGTAAACTTTCCATCTTTTGGTGATCATTCTCCACCCAATTCATTCATTTGAATGAGACATCACACAAATCTAGGCACCGCTCATGCTACTCATTCTGGTTGGTAGGCAGATTAGTAAAATTCCTCAAGGCTGGCCTTTGTCATTAAGACCTGCTGTGAATTGTCTGTCTACACAGGAATTGTTCTGCCTGAGGTAGAGTGTTACCTAGGCCGAACTGGGCACCCTGATGAGTTGTGGAGGGGAGATCATTTTTTCCCCATGAGGTAAAGGGAAGTACAAAGCCAATAACTAGTCATTTTACTCTAGGAAAAATTTACCACAGGAGATTTTTTTCTCACCAAAATTATTCTTTATTTTTCAGCCTTTTTTACTCAAAATAAATCCTTTCTCATCTCTAGAAGACAAATTACACACATTAGTTACAATATTAACTCAATTTAGAAATTGAAATTTTGTTTTTAGAAATTCTTTTAAATATAAAAGATGTAAAACACTTGCTCACAATAACCCAAAGAAGCTAAACAGCATTTCATATTTGATAATGCTTCTCATATACTTTTAACATACCAAATAAGTCTAATGTCTTTCTTAGATTCCCAGGGGAACTGATACTGAAAAATTTAGTTTGTAACTCTAGTTTTGGGTTAACTCACAATCCATGAATACACATTTTTATGGTTTCCAGAAACATAGGTTTACAGTTCATTTACAAGCTCTTATCCTGTCTATCTCTACCCAATCTGTTTATTTTGAGGAGACATCAGACAAATCTAGCCATCACTCATGCTAATTTTTTAACCAATTTTGTATTATTAAACCTTGAATACATACATAACAACTGATAATTCAGAAGATACAGCCATTCAAAACCAACAATTTTAGACTAGTCCTAGTCACACAAGGATTACTGTGTCATATGAACTTGAAAATAATTTGGGCTTTTTGGCACAGACAGCAAAAATCTGATTGACCAATAGAACCAGGCAAACATTTCTAAAATAAATTTTGAAGATGTTTCTATATTATTGTACCATAAGTTAAAAACTGTATTTACCAAAAATCATGTGAAGTTGCTTATTTATTGATTTATGCATACTCCTTTATTTAGAAGTCAATTTGATACCATAGACAAACACAAGATCCTATGGTCTTTATTTTAAAGCTGTAAACATAAAAGTGGCAAAACTCACCAGTCCAAAAGGATAGCCAGATTCAGATTTTTCCCTTGCCAATGGAACAAGTGAAAGTTCATTTGTCCTGCACTGCCCATGGCCTTACCAAGTCCCAGAAGAAACAGGGTAACAATCCACATCTCAAAGTACAGAGAGAGCAAGAGAGAGAGGAACCAAGACCAAACCCCTTAAAGAAAGAGTATGCTAGAGAAAGACCAAAAATGGATAACAAACCAACATAAAATCACAGGAATTCACCAGAGGATTTTACAAAGAGACCAGCTTTATTTAGATTAGTAACTTTCAGTTTAGTCTGTTTCTTCAGCTGTACTACTGAGCTCAGAGTGGATTCCATCAAGGAACAAGGGCAACAAAGTACTTGGATGTTTTAGGGTTTAACAATTTTAATATGCACAAGAAGTCACTTGCAGCAACAACTATTTGCTGTGCCAAAAATATAGACATATAGAAAAATGACAACTAAAATCAAACCAAGTTGAGTATCTCAGCAGTTACAACTTTCTAGTATTACCCTTGTTCTTTAAGCACTCTATCCCAAAGCCAGGATTCTAACCTATTTCAAGACTTTAACCCAACTAAGATCCTCCTAGGTTGGAATTCTAATCCACGATCCAAGAAAGGGATAGGATTCTAACCCACAATCCTAGGCTAAAATGGTGGCACTCTAACCCACAATCGTCATGAGATCGAGGACAAATTGCAGTAAAAGGGCATATTCATGAAATATTGCACCCAAAGATGCCTGACACAAACAGATCCAGGGGATTTTGTATTTATTTATTCATTTTTCTGAGAAAATGAAAGTAGCAGTAAGGGTCCTGGAGCTCCATGATAACGGAGCAAAAACCTCACAGCTGATCTTCTAGGTAAACTGGTCTGGGTGGCCACTCAGTGTTGGTGAAAAGGACCTCACATCCCACTGAGGGGCTACAGTGCCTTTGGCAGGCTGTCTGTGTGGTCACCACAGTTGTTACTGGACCATGGGCTTGCTACTGGATGCCCACAGGAACTAATACCGTGGTACTGGCTTTTGAGAAAAGAAAGAGCTTTATTGTGAGTGGCCAGGAGGCAATACTCAAATCTGTTTCTCTGATTTGGGGGTAGCTCAAGCTCTTACAGCATTTCTGACAACTTCAGGTGACAGCAATGCAGCATGGCTGATTCTGTTACCAATTAGTAGGTTAAAGCTTGTTCCACTGTGTATACCTGGGCAGTTCTGGCTCTGCATCACCAGGAACAAATTAAGCAATGATTAATCAGTTTGAGCTGATTCCACGATTACAGTAGAGATGCTAATTAACTGTCGGATTCGGTGTCAAATATCCACGTTTAAAAGTAAGATGACAGGAATTAATGCTATATGCCACTAAGGAAAATAAATGTGAACAGCCTTAGTTAAGACACCAAGGTTCTCAGATTTGATTCTCCTTTTTGTTTTTTTTTTTATTTTCTATATGTAATTTTTAAAAAAATATTTCTATATCAATATTTTTTATTTTGATATTGTGGGGTACAGTTAAGAGTTAGGTATACAATATGCTTTGTTCAGGCACCCTTGTTGATCAGGGGTGTCTCCCTGTCCCCAGACAGATATTGACTACCGTTAATCCCACCTCCCTTCCCTTCCCCCCCATAGTTTCCCACCACTGTCAGTCCTTTTTTTATAGTATTATGATGAATATTCAGGGTCCACTATATGAGTGAGAACATGTGATACTCAGATCTTTGGACAGTATGGTTGATTCCAGGTTCTTGCTATTGTGAACAATGCTGCGATAAACATACGTGTGCAGGTGTCTTTTTGATAGAGTGATTTCTTCAGGGTATATTCCCAGTAGGGGGATTGCGGGGTCATATGGGAGGTTGATATTTAGAGCTTTTAGGAATCACCACACTGCTTTCCACAGAGGTTGCACCAGTTTGCACTCCCACCAACAGTGTAGGAGTGTTCCCTTTTTCCCACACCCTCTCCAGCAACTGTTATTTTTTGAGTTACCGATAATTGCCATTCTGACTGGAGTTAGGTGGTATCTCAGGGTGGTTTTGATTTGTATCTCCTTGATGATTTGTGAGGTTGAACATTTCTTCATGTGTCTGTTGGATGCTCGGATTATATGCTCTTTAATAGAAAAACAAAAGTCAACAGAAGGCTGAAAGTAAAGAGACAGGAAAAGAGAAAAGTATATTATGTAAGTATTATAAAAAGAAAGCTGATGCAGCAACATGAATATTCAATATATTTAGATGTAAAATATAGGATTTAAAGGTAATATGATAAAATAGTCATTATAAAATTAAATAAACTACTCTCTAACAAGCTGTAATAAGTATAAAAATGTGTAGAGCATACATCATTGCCTTCATAAAATAATGACAAAATTGCTGAGGGAAATTTAAATTCTATAACTATATTGCTCAGATTTTAAAGACAGTTCCTCTATAAATAATACATCAAACAGATGAACGTCATTCTGTAAGGATATGTGACATAACTAATTCTATTAACACATTGAATCTAGGTCACTAAATATTAGAGTTTAAAAGTTATTTTCAAGCACCTGTAGATAATTTACAAATAGTCATCTACTGGCCTTCAAATCAAAAGTAAACAAACAGCTCATAATCAATAGCAAGCAAAATTCATTATCTTAAGAAAATACATTTGAACTAGATATCACTAGCAGAATAATAATCCAAAAGTCATGAATATCATTGCATGTTTGAGAGGATAAAAAAAAACTACAAAATTCACAGGTATAAGAAAAACTAATTGGAGATCATAAAATATTTAGAATTAAATGAAAATCAAACCAACACAGAGACAACTTGAGGGCTTCAGCTACAATTCTTATTAGGAGATGTATAGACCTAGATGCTTGAAAGAAGTAAGACTGAAAATTAATTAGCTAAGAATGTAACACAGGATGTTAGAAAAGGAGCAATAGTGTACACAAAAGGAAAGCAGGATAAATAAATTAATAAGAAACTTTGTACAGAATAGAAAAATTCTTTAAAAAAATCGTGACTCTAAAATTGACTTGAGATATTAAATCTGAAGTGGCCTCAACTTAATAAAATATGAAACTGAGGAACAGAAAATACCATTATTATTCATACTCTCCCAGACGATAGGTAAGAAGGAACATGATGTACCAATGGGGATATTCTTATAAAATTCTGTGTGGAGTAAAAACTGTTACAATAATTTTAAATAGTTATTTGTCAATATAAAAATAAAAATGCATACATTTTGGATCATCAATATCCTTTCTTAATTATATATAATTTAGAGAAACTGTCAAATGTGGGACTAAGAGGACATGTACAGGAGAGGTTAGTGGAGGATTATATTAGTAATTTAAAAGAAACTAAATGTTAATTAAAAGGATAATGAATAAATTATATTTGTATTATGGAATACAAATATAGCGAATAGCATTTCAGGTAAAGTGAATAAAATCTACAGGTAAAGTGAATAAAATTTGACTCTAGCCATTATTAGGAAGAATCTCAGACTAGCCTGAATACACAGAACTGCAGAATAATATGATTTTATAACACTTGGAAAGTTTCAAATATGCTTTGCATTATTCTCCTCCTCATGTTCATATACTACAATTAAAAAATATATTTAAGCAATTTTTTAAAAAATTAGAGTCTCACGCTGTCACCTAGCCAGGAGCGTAGTAACATACTCACAGCCACCACAGCCTCGACCTGCTGGGCTCAGGAAATCATTCCACCTCAGCCTTCCAAGTAGCTGAAACTACAGGCACGCGCCACCATGCCCAACTAATTTTTTGATTTATTGTACAGATGAGGTCTTGCCAAGTTGCCCAGGCTGGTCTCAAACCTGTCGACTCAGAATAAGCCATTTTGATATTGTACACAGGTCCCAGAGGATCTGTTCAGATTTTCTTTTCAATCATTGTTCTACGTGTTCTTCAGATGCCATTATTTCTATTGACCCGTCTTCAAGTTCATTGCCTCATTTTTTTTGCCACCTCCATTTTACTATTGAGGCTTTCCTGTCATTTTAGGTTTTACATTCGAAAGTTATTAGCAACAGTTTTTAACAACAGTTAAGATATTTTTGCTGAAAACTTCTATATTTTCATTTGTATTAGGACTGTTCAATTTTAACTTACGAAACTCGTTAGAACGGCTAATTTATAGTCTTTATCTAATAATTGAAACATCTGGGTCACCTCAGGGTCGGCATCTATTGTTTGTCTTTTCCTTGCAATATATTAATATATTCCTGTCTTTTGTATGTAGAGTAATTTTGAATTGTTTCCTGGACATTTAAAATAGTATATTGCAGCCGGGCTCGGTGGCTCAGCCTGAAATCCCGCGCCTTTGGGAGGCTGAGGTGAGTGGATTGTCTGAGCCTGAGGGTTCGAGACCCGCCTGGGCAGCGAGACCTCATCTCTACAATAAATCAAAAATGAGCCGGGCGTGGTAGCGCGCGCCTGTAGTTCCAGCTACTCGGAAGGCGGAGGCGGAAGGATCGCCGGAGCCCAGCGGGTCGAGGCTGCGGTGGCCGGGAGCGGCCGCTGCACTCCAGTCTGGGCGACCGAGTGAGACTCCAACTCAAAAAAAAAAAAAATAGTATGTTGCAAAACTCTGATTTCCGTTAAAATCTTGGAAATATTGATTTTAGTTTTTGTTGTTGCTGTTGCTTGTTTTGGAAGGAAATCAATCCAGTTAATTTCAGACTGCAAGATTTGCCTCGCATGTTGTGGCCTGTTGTTCCGACGTTAATTGAGTTTTCAAAGCATTTGGTCTCTTCCTTGCGTATGTCACTCAGAAATGGCTGGGTGTGGTGGGGAACACCGTAGCTCAGTTCTCAAATCTCTCGCTGTTGAGGGCGGGAGTGGAAGGCCGTGCCGCACACGTGCAGCCCGAAAGTGACCCAGGACTGACCACAGTTCACGCAGTTAGCGTTCCGCTTCTCGGCTCTGTCTTCTCAGTCTCTGTACCCGTCCGGGTGGGCCTTCCTCGAGAGTGTTTGCCTCCGAGGCTGTCACACGGTTTTGCATGACTGGACCCACACTGCTCCGTGTGACGAGAGGAGAAAGAAACATAGAGATTCCATGCACACTCTTTTTTTCTGGTCTCTCTAGCCAGAGGGACGTACGTCTTCTCACGGGGTTTATCGCGATGCTTCGGGGGTCTGCTGCAGCCCCCAGCGTGCCGTCGGAGGACGGTCCCGTGAATGCAGCTGAGACTGGAGCAAGAATGGAGAAAGTGTGCGTGTGTGTGCGCGCGCGTGTGTGTGTGTGTGTAAAGAGAATGTGTTCCACATTCTTGGGGGCCTTTTTCCTAGTTTTCTCGCTAGAAAGACGTCTTTGCTTGGAGAGGGTTTTAGGCTGTCTCGCCTCCATGTGCTTCTTATCTGGCCTGCCCCAAATCAGAGAGAAAAACAAGGAGCACAAGAAACTCGCCCGCTCCCTCTTGGCTGTTCTGCCGGTTTGGGTCTATCTCCGCCGTTTGTTTACCGCTCTTCAGTGTGCCTGACGGTCCTCGGGTAGTTGCTCTTGTGTTTATCCAGAAGATCGCTAGGATCACTGAGAGAAGTGTCACGCCATGACTTGCTCCATCTCGGCTGTTCTTAAAAGCTATAATTTAGTTTTATGTATTTATTTGTTGTTTTTTTGAGTCGGAGTCTCACTCGGTCGCCCAGACTGGAGCGCGGCGGCCGCTCCCGGCCCCCGCAGCCTCGGCCTGCCGGGCTCCGGCGATGCTTCCGCCTCCGCCTTCCCGGGAGCCGGCACCACAGGCCCGGCTCATTTTTTGATGTACTGTACAGATGAGGTCTCGCCAAGTTGCCCAGGCGGGTCTCGAACCCGCGGGCTCAGGCAATCCACTCACCTCGGCCTCCCAAGATGTGGGATTACAGGCTGAGCCACCGGGCCCGGCCATCTATAACTTATTTTTAAATAAACTTTGGATTAATTTCAAATTTCTATAAAAGTCACAAAACAGTACAGGAAGTATCTACATATCTCTTATTTAGTTTCTTCTGCTATTAATAGCTTTCATTTCTATAATCCATTTGTCTGCACTAAAATACCAACATCACTGTCGATAGTGCATTAATATCAAATAAAACTCTAGGCTTTACTTGGATTTTGAAAGTTTTTCCACTAGTCTTTTTCTGTTCTAGAATTCAATTCAGGATACCACATTGCATTTAACATAATATATTTTACACACACGGACAGAAAAAGAAAACATGGCTTAATATTCTAAACATTGCTGGATACTCGGAATCGCTATTAGCAGATGCTGGGGAATGCCCTACTTGCTGTAACTCTAAGATGGCTTCTGTGCACAGGGACTCTGTTTTTATTTTTTAGGGTGGGCTGACATTGCTGCCAATGAGTCTGTAATAGCTAGAGAACTCTACTCACATGTCCCCTGTCTGCATTCCCGTGGCCATGGACGTCTGCTTTGTAATTTTCTCTTAGTCCACCAAGTAAACTATTTACATTGCTGGGCGGCTTCCACCACCTAGGTCAAGGATCAGGCTAAGGAAGATATTTGTAGTTACCAGAGAGCACTAGTGAGAGGCAATTTCATACGAGAAGATTAAATGTGATTTCTGGGAAGCCCAGTGACAAGGCTATAAAGCCAGGATCTGTAGGGAATAGATAAAGGTAGGAACTGGATAAGCTATCTGAAGTCAGAGAACTTAGTCAAGAACCAGAAGGGAGGGTGTCTGAGCACATTATTTGGGAAAGACTCAGCATTCACTGGTCCAGTCCACGCCAAAACACGTGGGTTAAAAAAAAAATGAATGAAATCCATCTCTGTAAAAATAAACACAATTTTAACTATACAAAAATGAATAAATTAGTAGATAATACACGAAATTGGAAAATAATATGAACATTTCAGTAGGAATAAGGTGATCTATACAAAAGCCCCACCGGAATCTGACTACTGATAAAAGACAACAAAAATAGGAAAGTTGAGAATTCTTTAAGTCTGCACAGCAAGCCACAGGGCCAATATCTGCAGAGAAGCCCCTGTCATTCTGCTCGGAGGTAGATACTTGGTGCCTATCTCACTACCCAACTTACTCTCCTTTGCTTTCTTACCAGGTCCAGATCTTTTATCCCAGTTTCCTTTACTCCCTTTTTCTTTATTATCAGACTCGGCATCACTTTTCTCTCTTCTGGTATGGAACTCCAGGAAGATAGGCTGAGACACACTTTTTCAGAGAAAAAAATTTCAAAATCTTCTCCCACCTCCCATCACATTTGTTGGAAAGTCTGCCCCATATTGAAGACTATATAAAGATTAAATAACTACTATCTACTGCAGGTTCACCATGGCCAAAGTACTCTTTGATTATCTCATTAACAAAGAATCCTAAAAGGTATCATTATTCAACTTTCAAAATAGGAAACTGAGACCCATGAAGGTCAAATGACTCACTCGGGTTACAGCCACAAAGTGGAATGACTCTGCTTGTGTACTTGTGCTTTTTACACTGTTCCCTCCGGAAGCTTTCAACTGCATGAGAGGCTTTTTTAACAACTCATAAACTGAACTGTCAGCCACAGAGGCTATGAGTTTTTCTTTTTTAACAGAATCAAGATTATATGATTTCCCAAATAGAAATTTAATCATTTTCCATATGACTGTTTAAGAAAGGTCCATCGGTCTTTTATACACACACACACACACACACACACACACACACACACACACACACACACACTTAGTAAACCTTCCTGGAACACAATAGAATAGGCATAGCATATTTTAATTATAAGGCAGGATGGTCAAAAGCACAAGGTATTACATGCCTCAGGTGTTGCCACAAAGTATGGTAGCTGTAGACCCAGGAATTTTAACTACCTGAAAAGTGTCATAATTTCTGCAAACTATCCTGTCTGCCATGTTTTACAGCAATTTTGAAATAGAATTTATAAGTTAAAAATAAGGTACATAGCATGTAATGTCGCACCATGGATGTGGGCCTGACTTCAGGGCAGCTGGCCAGAAACTTCCATCAGGCAATGCTTAGAGTTCCACAGTCAGTATCCCTGGGAGTGCTGAATACTCTATTTTGAGTTTAAAAGATAGATGCTATAGAAATAATATATAGAAAGATAACATGTATATACATATATGTGTGTCTATAGATGATTCCAAAAAAATATCTACACATTTTAAGAAAGAAAAAAACTGTATTAGAATTGTAATACTCGGCCGGACTCAGTGGCTCAGCCTGTAATCCCACGCCTTTGGGAGGCTGAGGTGAGTGGATTCCCTGAGCCCGCGGGTTCGAGACCCGCCTGGGCAGCGAGACCTCATCTCTACAATAAATCAAAAAATCAGCCGGGCGTGGTAGCACATGCCTGTAGTTCCGGTTACTCGGAAGACTGAGGCGGAAGGATCGCCGGAGTCCAGCAGGTCGAGGCTGCGGTGGCCGGGAGGGGCCACTGCACTCCAGTCTGGGCGACAGTGTGAGACGCCAACTCAAAAAAAAAAAAAAAAAAAAAGAATTGTAATACTCAATATACACCAATAGCAAAAGATGAATACAGTCATGTTTGACTTCTGCACTAACAAGAAGAGCTCTCAGTGGTTATCACCAGCGTCCAGACATTTCTTTTCTTTTCTTTTTTTAGATGAGAAAATATCATTTATTTACAAGGTAAGTTAGAGAAAGAGAGAGAGAGGAGATTCACATCCCCATGTTGGGAAAGGGAGCCAAAGCCAGGAAACATGGTGAGGGCCGTAGCTCAAAGAGCACATGGCCACAGCAGAGTCCAGTCAGAATCCAGGCACTTCTGACTACAGCAAACTAAAAATAATATGTAGATAACATCTCTTAAAATGTATACGCATTCTAGCTATGGCGGTCGCTCAAAAGATGACATTCATCAAATGAATGCCTGCTAACATTACCGTGGGATAGGCAGGATAGCCAAAGAAAATGGCAGAAGCACAGTTGAGAGAGTGTCACATGACGCACTGCTAACCTAATTTAATTCAACTTTGAAAAGTAATACACAGGTCATGTCTCTTAAAGTGTGTACACATTTTTAGGCACCCCCTGCCTGTACACGTATATTTCGTTCCAGATGGGAAGGTAAATGACTGAGCCTGGAATACGCTTGCTCTTTTGCCACACAAACATTCCTTTTCACAGTGACTATTAAAAACGTCATAACTGGTTATTACATGGTGACAGAACAGGTTGGACTGTGAAAGTCCCTGCAAGAGCAAGTGTGCATAAAGACTGTCTGTGTGAGTGGGTGTGTGTCGGTGGGTGAGTGAGGGGAGACTGGGATTCATGCACCCCGGGCTCTCCTCCAGAGGTGACTGCAACCCCTCACCACCCTGAGACCGGAGCCCCCCGGCTCAGAGGATCTGAATCTTCTGCTGTTCTTGGAGCTCGCCTGAGAAAAGTCTGTGGAACACGGCTGAGTCTCATCACCCGGCGCGTGGCGCACACCACCACCTGTAACGGCAAAGCGGCTGGAACCCTGACCAGTGGAGAGAGATGGGGGCCGCTGGAGAAGAGCCCCACCACCCACGAGGACATGCCCTCTTTCTCTGTCCCAGGACCAGGCAGAGACCGGCGTCGCCCCGCCCAGCTCCACCCAGCCTCCAGCCGGGGACCTAGAGGTCCTCTCGTCAAACTCCCACCTCCCGTCACGTTTGTTGGAGACTGACCCTCCTCCCCCGCGCTGGAGCAGGCACAGACACCTCAAGCCGAGTGGGAGGTTTGCAGCGGGAGCCGGGTGAGTCCAGGTCTGATCCACGCTCCTCCCGCCACAGCCCGTGGGGCATCTGACCCACGCCGAGAGCCACCCTGCCAGCCTGGCCGAGAGCAGAGGGGCTCGACTGGAGACCAGAGCCGAAAGGAATGTGGGCGTACAGGAACAACCTCAGAATGAGTTTTGGTTTTTTGTCTGTTTCTTTTTGGTTTTGCTCGGTCTTTAAAAAATTTTTGTTTGTTTATTTAGTTTTTTTCTCTCTTTCTGTTTTTGATTTTGTTTTTGTACTTGCTTTGTTTCTGTTGTTTTATTGCTGCTGTTTTTCGGCTTCCTGTTTGTGTGTGGGTATTTTTGAGGGAGAGTACACCAATAGGGTTTTTGGGTCAGTTTGTGTGTTTATATGGCTGTCTGTATTTTTAAAAATCTTTTCCGTCTTTGTTTGTGTCTCTTTTCATTTGTTGGTTGGTATGCCTGTCTGTTTTCCCTCTTCTTCTCCTCTTTCTCCACCTGCCTCTCATCTGCCTTCTTCCTTTTTCCATTATTTTGCTTTATCTTCCTTCATTTTGCTTTCAGAGGGCAAACGCATAGCCCCACTGCATGGACAGATGGTAAGGCAGTGTGAAGTGCGTTCCAGGGGGTCTGCACACTGGTCAGCAGATACGGGGATCTGCAGATAGTTTCTGAATCATAGCCCTCCACCCCCAATTAAATCTCAAAACTGCAAAAAGGACAGCACCCCCACCCATAGTCCAGTATTGAGCAAAGCCAGAGGAACCACGTAAGGAACAGTCGGAGATTGAGCCAACAGAAGTGAAAACTACCCCCTCATCCCTAAAGAACAGAATTAAAGAAGAGCTTTTTTTTAAAAAAAAAAAGGTGGTGGAGAATCTACGCCAAAGAAAGAAAAACCAAAAGAAGAATAGGGGACTCACACAGACCCCCGGAGGTCAGCAGCTGAGAATACAGACTTTGGAACTCAAACAGTGAAGAGGCCCCCAGCATGACTGGTCTCAAACCACAAACCCAGGTATCAAGACATTAATAGAGAGAATAAATGGAATTGAGGAGAGACAAGAGGAAAGAATGAAGGTGTTTATAACTGAGATAACAGCAATAAAGAGCACAGTGAATGAAGTAAATAACAACCTGATAAGCATGGAAAACAGAATTAACCAAACAGAAGAATCTCAGAGCTTGAGGACCAACATATGTCACTAATCCACACTGTTAAACACATAGAAAATAAGCTTTAAAAGACAGTACCAAGCCTCCAAGGAATGAGTGATTATATCAAGAGGATGAACCCAAGATTAATTGGAATTCCTGAGGTAGACAGAGAGACAGAGACCACCCTGGAACAAACATTCCATGAAATTATCCAAGAAAATTTCCCTCATCTCATCAGTGACTTGATCATTCAAACACAAGAGATTCAGAGAACCCCTGCGAGACAACAAATGAGAAGAACAACTCCCAGACACAGTAATTTTCCTACACAAGGCAGGTATAAAAGAAAAAATCCTAAAAGCAGCAAGAGAAAAAGGCCAGACTACCTGCCCGGGAAGACCAATTAGAATTGCAACAGACTTATCTACAGAAACACTTCCGGCTAGGAAAGCCTGGAGCCCAATCTTCAAAGTTCTCAAAGATAAACAATTTCAACGAAGAATTACCTACCCAGCTAAGTTAAACTTCATCAGAGAATTGAAATCCTTCCCATTCAGTCCCTAAGAGCTTATGCTGCCTTCAGACCAGCTCTATAAGAAACACTTAAGTATTAAACATAGAAGAAAGGGAAAAAAAGTGAATGACAACGCCCTTCCCAAGAATGCAGGAAAGAGACTGAAAATACACATGAATCAACCCAAAAATCAAAAGAGAGACAACAAACAAACAAGCAGCAGCAACAGCAACAGACTTTATAAGAACCTCATGACAGGGATAAACTCTCATATCTCAATAATTAGCCTGAATGTGAATGGACTAAATGTACCACTGAAAAGACATAGAATGACAAAATGGATAAAATATCATGAGGCAACAATATATTATCTCCAAGAGATTCATCTCACCAGAAAGAATACTCACAGACTCAAAGTAAGAAGATGGGAAACAAAATTTCAGATGAACGTAACACAAAGAAAGCAGGAGTTGTGATCTTAATATCAGACAAAATACCCTTTAAGCTTTCAAAAATTAGAAAAGATACGGAAGATTTCTACATAATGATAAAAGTTTCAATCCATCAATAAGAAATAGCCATCCAAAATGTATATGCACACAACATAAGAGCACCAACTTTCATAAAGCAGCTTCTAGGTAAACTTTAAAAATATATTGACTCTAATAGGATCATAGTTGGGGACTTAAATATACCACTCACATTCAACAGATAAGTGAAAAAATGTTCAGCCTCACTAATCATCAAAGAAATGCAAATTAAAACCACACTGAGATTCCACCTAACTCCAGTCAGGATGGCCCTCATCAATAACTTAAAAAACAACAGATGCTGGAGAGGATGTGGTGAAAAGGGAACACTTCTACACTGTTGGTGGGAGTGTAAACTAGTACAACCTCTGTGAAAAACAGTTTGGCGATTCCCAAAAGATCTAAAATCAACCTTCTATATGACCCTGCAATTCCTTTACTTGGAATATTCCCAGGGGAACTCAAATCACTCTATGGAAAAGATACCTGCACCTGTATGTTTATTGCAGCACTGTTCACAATAGTAAAAACATGGAACTAACCGTGTTGCCCATCGATAGAGAACTGGGGAAAAAAATGTGGTACATATACACAATGGAATATTATGCAGCCATAAATAAGGACAAAATCATGAACTTCACAGCAACCTGGATGGACTTAGAATCTATAATACTGAGTGACCTATCACAGAAACAAAGAACTGAGCATCACATGTTCTCACTTGTAAGTGGTCCTTGAACAATGATCATAATACTATAAGAAAAGGATTGGCATTAGTGAGAAACTGCCGGGTGAGGGCAGGGATGGGACTGGCAGTAGTGGGAATCTGCCAGGGGTGGGGGCACACCTCGTCAACAAGGGGACCTGCATAATGAACATTTGTATACCTAACCCTGAATTGTACCCCACATCTTTAAAATAAGAAAATGAGAATAACTGTCAGACCATGCCCATGGTATCAAAAGTACATTGTAATTTTATGGAAAACATAGGTAAGACAGGAAGTGCATGATTTGGGTTGATGATACAGTCAATTATGCCCCTTAACAAATGGCTTTACAAATTGTATGCTCCTTAGCTTATGTCACCTTTCTATTTTAGCTTACCTGCATGATCATTTCTCACTGTGAAATAAAAATGTTCCATGACTTTCAAGCCAGTTCCAACTTTCAGTGATTCAGAAACATCAAGTTTCCATTCCCAGTTCTGTATGTTTACTGGATACTTGGGGTGTTTATTCAATCTTTCAAATAAACATTGAATAAATGAATGAATGAATGGATCATCTATTAAAGTGTTGCCTATATTCTCTCTGCCTCTCTTAAATAGTCAGTCTCTGCTTCTCTATTTCTAATGCATTGTTTTAACAATTTCTTTCTAATACACATGTTCATTGATCCTCATTATAAATAAAGCTCTGTGGAAAGCAAGAAAAAAAGAAAGAGAAAAAATGAAGACTCTTTTACCTTGAAGGATATTGTTGCCTCATGGGCGAACATCCCACTTCAGATATTTTCAGTGCAATAGGACTTCAGAAAAGGGATTTGGACGGTACCGGGAGAGCTTAGAATTCTTTTGCCTACTTTAGCACCGAGTAAAGCACCCCTTCCAACTGAAATCATCAATCAAGGTAGCGATTCTCTCTGCATTCATGTGATCACATTCACAAAAGTAAGGATTAACTACACTAGAAATTTTGAGCATGGAAATTAATTAAATTAGAAACAGAGTGTTATATTTGGAAACGTGGGTTTGCAAGAAATAGAAATAAAAAGGAATTTGTTACTGAAACTATGAGAATGCTTCAGACTTTGTCTGATAGAAAAGGGACCGCAAAAGTCATCTGTCTTAGTGTGGAAAAGTTGTGATTATTTGAAAATGTCTGGAGTATTTTAGGGACATTTGGGGGGCATTATTTTGATTTGACTGAAGTGGGTCATTCCTTGTAATGCTCTATTTTTTTGTTGTTGTTGTGATTAGGAGCCACCTGAAGTGTATCTCAACCTTGATCCTGACAAAAAATGTGTCATCTCCCTATTAAAATATAATCACACATTGTCATCTACCTCATCATTCATTCAGGCAGTACTAGATAGCACTCCTTGGCTCGGGGTTACAAACTTCAGTTCTGCTTGGCTTGACACTTCCCTTTGATTTTCATGTTTAATCAGCTATAGAGATCTGTGATTCTATCTATAAAATAATTATCAAATTGCACTTTTAAATTTTTATTATAATTGCACTCCTATAGATCAAAAAAAACTTTGCCTAAATATTTACAATTAACGTTGGAAGAAGAAGTGATCATATGGGTGGATAAGTTAATATAAAAGTTGTTTGGTGGTGCCAGACATCACCCCTCTAAGAATACAAACATCAGAGGAAAGGGTCAGTATCCAGCCCATCTTGGTGATCCACAATTATTTCATACGCAGCCTTGCAATTATAGTCACCTGTGGTTTATTGTTATTCTTTGGTTCGCTAAGAAAGGCCATCTGCTACAGTTTGGTCCATTTAACTCCTTCAAATTCACTGTTGAAATTTTATTCCCAAAGTTAAAGGTCACATGGGAGGTGTTTGGCTTATGGGGGTGGATCCCTTATGAATGGCTTTGTGCTATGCTCTTGGTAATGAGTGAGTTCTTGCTCTATTAGTTCCCATGAAAGCTGGTTGTGCGAAAAAGTCTCTTTGTTGTTTCCTCTTTTGCTATGTGATCTCTGCACACTTTGGCTTCTCTTTCACTTTCCACTTTGAGGGGAAGCAGCCTGCGGTCCTCACCAGAAGCAGGTGCTGGTGCCATGCTTTTTGTGCTGCCCGCAGAACTGTAAGACACATGCACCTCTTCTCTTTGTAAATTATCTTGTCTCAAGTGTCCCTTTAAAGGAACACAAATGGACTAACACTATCATAAGTATAATATAAGCACATTGCTTTCAGGATTTATCAGTGCTCTTTAAATGTCCTTTAACAAACTGGTGTTTGAAAATATTGAGACTATATCCAATTTAATATAGTAGTGCTATGAAAGGGAGATAGATAAATTCCATCCCGTGAAAGTATGGCTGTAAGTGGTCATTTCTGCTGAAATTGTTATTACCATTGAAATGAAAATCAGCAATCTCCCTGGGTTCTTTTAATAAACAAGGAGGGATTTAACAAAACTATAAATTCCATTGCTGTGGCAAAAAAATAGGATCAGCCATGCTGAAACGATCCAGATGTTGTAGGCTGTGTCATTTCAAAATATTTTACTTCTATTTCTCTCCATATATATTTTTATTTGTTTAAACAGAGTTTATTGTGGTGGTGATTGAAAGAGCAAATTCCAATTCTTTCAACTCTGTGATTATGCAGCTTCTGTGTTGGGTTCTATTTGATTGTCAAACTAGGCAAGACTTTTTGTGTTGCGCTGTCTTTGTACTGGCAGGCTTAGAAAGGATAACACGGATTTCATCAGCTCTGACAAAATGCTATGCATTTCACATCCCAAAGCTCGTCAAGTTCTACTGTGTAGAATACCTTAATTTCCAATATATGTGTGTGTTACGTTTTCTCACTTGTGCTCCCCGAAAGTATTTGCATCTTTTATGTAACATATGCATAAAGCTGACTTTAACATTTGAATAATTTCTCCAAATACTGATGTGCTTATAAGATGATTAATTCATTCTGCCTGTCAGGCACAATATAACCAGGAGAAACTGTTTGCAAAGAAAATTCTTTGGGTTTATCAGATTTAGCACAGTGTATTCATAAATCAGTAGCGTGTTGGTGAGAATAGACAGGAAATATAAGTGTTCTTGGGAAGTGAGGGATTGAGCAAGTGTTAGGTAAAAATCAGAGCTAGAAGGGAAGGTTATTTTTTTAAAAAAGTCTGGGAAGAGAGAAAAAACATGAAAAATAGTAAAGTAAAGGTGAGGAAAAAAAAAAAAAGAAATCTCAGGATAGAGGTATGAACATGGAGCTTCCAGCATGATATTGCATTTATCAGCTTTTGAGGGCACTTTTTTCAGAAGTTGAAATGAGGCTGTAGAGGTGAGGGGAAGAAAGTCCTTGGAGTTTATTTGCTGGACTGATGTAAAAATAAATAAGGCTAACGTAAGAATATAAAAATAAAAATAGAGTCTTGACAACACTTTTTCCTTTTCTTTTTCCCCCTAAAAACAAAACTACCTCAAAGACATTCTATACCTTTTGGTGGACTTCTAAAATCTACTTAATAGTCCTCATTGTGGACAAGAAATGTGCTTACATTTATCAAGTGGTATGGTGGTATCCTGATACAGTTTTAACAGCACTTGATATATTGTCTTTCTGTTTTAAATCTTTCTCTTTAAGAAACATTCAGCTTAATTTTCAAAAAAGCAATTCTTCAGGTAGTCTTACAAAAGATTTTTTAAAATGAGTCTTTGCTCTATAATTGGGAAAGCCTTGAATTAGTTCACAGGTAGGAGTACAGGAAATAAAAATGCTATCTCCCCTCCCTAGCTAGACATTTCCCCACTTTATATTATAGATGTCACAAATTAAATATGTTTAGATTGTGCTCCTATTAACATAGATTGATATTTATGCTCTTGTTTTTTAAATCCTATAGTAGAATAAAAACTGGAGTCATCAACCAAAATTATCATAAACATTTTTGCATCTGTATATAGATATATCTAATTTTATTAAATAATTTTATATTTGTATATGGTTTTAAGTTGCTTTCTAGCATCCTTTTATTTAAACTAGAAGTCGTCTCTTTAGCATGTCTTATAGGGCAGGTATAGTGGAACAAACTCACTTTTGTTTTATGTGGGGATGTCTTAATTTCTTCCTCAATTTTGAAAGATGATATTTCTGGATAAATTAATCTTGCTGGAAAGTTTTTGTCTTTGTTTCTGCTCCCCTCCACCACACTCACAGATATCATTAAACTGACTTCCAGCCTGCCAAGTTTCTTCTGAGAAATCCACTGATACTCTTGGAGAATGTCTTGCATATAATGAGTCACTTTTCACTTGCTCCATTTAAGTTCTTCCTTTTTTTTTTGACTTTTGACAATTGGCATATAATGTGTCTTGGTGTAAGTCTCCTAGGATCTACATTACAAGTAGTTTGTTGAACTTTTTGTATTTCTATATCTATGTCTTTCCTTAGACTTGAGATTTTCGGGGACTATTATTTCTTCAAATAAACTCTCTACTCCATTCTCTCCCACTTCCCCTGCTAGAACCCACACAATGCATATGTTGGCCCAATTGATGGCACTCCATATGTCCCTCGAGCTCTGTTTACTTTTCTCCATTTTTTCCCTTTATATTCTTGTTAACATCAAATGATCTCCCTTCAAGTTTGCGTATTCTTTCTTCTGTCTGTTCAAGTCTGTTGCTGAACCCTTCTAGGTAATATTACATTTTAATATATGTATTAGTAGATTTAAAAATTGCTTTTTTGTCATTTTAAAATAATTTATCTGTTCTTATATTCATATATTGTTGAAATATCATTCACCAGATTTTCTTTAGTTATTTGTCTGTACTTTCCTTTAGCTCTTTCAGCATATTTAAGACAGTTATTTTAAACTCTTCGTCTAGTAAGTCTAAATTCTATGTTTCTTTAGAATGAGTTTCTGGTGAATTGTTTTCTTTTTAAAATGGACTTGTACTGTTTCTTTGTATGCCCTGTGATCTTTTGTTGAAAATTGAGTATTTGTAAAAACAGGCATTTCTTACAATCTTTGTAGACTTATTCCATACAGGAGAAGATCTTCATTAGTCACTTCAGCATAAAAGCTTAAGTTTTTTCAAGACTTTCTGGACACATAGCTTCCTTACGCCTGTGGGTATTTTTCCAATTCAATTCATCCATATACATGGCCGTGTTTAAATGTCTAATTTTCCCAAGAGTCTAATCCCTGCTTTGTTGGGAGCCAACATCTATAGCTACATGGCTGAGGCCTGTAAAGGCCCATCTGGAAGATTGCCTCTGACATAGGATATCAGTTATACCTATAATATTGGCATATGATTAGTGACCAGTGTGCATACATGGCAGTAAAACTCATAAGTAAAATCTCTGTACACCTGATGAAAGGTTATACAGCAGAATGACCTTGTCCTTTCTAAGTCTTACTTCTTTCTAGATATTTTTTAACTTCTATTTCCTGGTAGACTGGTGAGTCAGCTCTTGTTCCCAAAAGGCAGTCTCTCCTAGGATTAAGATTAGAAACTAAATTATCATAATAGTTTTATTGCCCCGCCTTTTAGCCGGGCAGGGCGTTTTTCTTCAGGATTTTTCTAGTTTCGTTACATGCCGAAACTGTTTGCTTCAGCCCGTGGCCATTTCCATAGTAACTGCGCAGTCCATTATCCAAGAGTGTGGCAGACACTATTTGATTTTTAGAATAGACTTGTTTGGATAAAACATTCATTTAAGACAATACAATTTCCATCGGAAAGATTTAAACAGTAATAAGCATTCGTAGAAAACTTTTAGGTTTTGTTTAAGCTTTTTAAGTTTCCTTTTTTCAGATTATGACTTTAGTTCCTGTTCCTGTAGGCCAATTTTAAGATCCTTTGATTAGTATACTGAAACTTTCCCAACGCTGTAGTTTTTGCTTCTAATATGACAATAGGAAATTTTACACGTAGCCATGTATTAATATACTAGGAAAAAAGATTTAAGTTTTGGGTTAAAGTCGTAGTTATATTAAAATAGAATGAGAATTATAGTGTTATGATTCTAAAATCATATGTCAATGATAATTATAAGATTTGATGATAAGGTATTAGCTTAATGAGATATAGCATAGTATTAAAGCCCAAACACTAGATCATGAAACTCATATAAGTCATGGTAAGAAATAAGTTTTGAATTAATTGTTGTAGAATTACAGGCTACTATGTTGAATCGTAATAAGTTAATGGAATAAATAAAAATTAAGTCATTTAAGTAAACGTATAAATTATAGTATAGTGTTAAGTTGATAATATCAATCGTTAAAAAATATTAGGAGTCAGTGAACTTGGATTGAACCCAGAGTTAACTAAGAAAGTTTTTGTATTAATCAGGGTTTAGAACAAAGAGTATAATATGAATGATTTGTTGAACACTATGGAAGACACTTTTAAACGAACTGTATTTGTGCACCTGTGACCTTGATGTGAGATTTGTAAGGCACGCCTGCTTGGAGCTTGCAAGTCTCGTGATGGTCTTGTGATGCATAGTTTGTAAATCGCAATATACATCATGGAGTTTGTACGCCCCCAGCAAGTGATTATCACACTGCTGGAGGGTATGAAAAATGGTATATAAGTTGGAAGGAGTCCGAATAAAATTTGGCTTCAGTCCTGATCAGACTGTTCCCAGAAGAAACTGCCTCAGAGTGGTCTCTTCTCGCCGTCCGGATTCTCTGGAGCGGGTCCTAACCCTTCCCTTGGTCGGGGCTGGCACCCCGACACTGCTTCTTCTCAGGACCTTGACTATGCTATGTACTGTGTATTCTTTTTCCTGTAAGCTCTTGCTCTCAGGCATCCTTAAAGTCTCCAGTTCCCCAGCACTGATTCACATGCTCCAGCACAAGCCACTACTTTCTGTGGCCTTCAGCATTACATACAAGCTATGCCTCAATTTCTGCCTGTGCTCCAATCATGTGAGACAATCATCAGTTCCTTGCGTATCCTCCAGACAAGCCAAACTTTGCAAGCAAGTTTCATCCTTTTCCTTCTATGCTGGGGGGAATTCGGCAGCATCCTCTTAACTTCATCAAGCTACATCGCATTGGAGAGAAGATGGGGCAAGAGTGAACAAAAGCACAACAACTTTCCTACTGCTTTGAATGCAATTTTTGCTTTTTTCTTTCTTTCTTAGATCTCCATTTCATTGCTGCAGATGCTTTACTTGTCTCTAGAGTTCCCACAAAGGTATTTCAGTTAGTCTGTCACTGCGTACTTGACAATTTCATGTAGGAACAAGGATCTAGAGCTTCCTAGTCTATCATATTGCTAATGTCACTCTCTTAGTACAAATTACCTTGCAAGCATATGGAATCTTGGAAATTGAAAGACCATCTTTATTTATTTATTTTTAATTTTTGAAAGATCATCTTTAAATTTAGTAAAAAGTAGATTCGTCTGGTTTCAGTTTTTGTTGGAAGAAGAAATGATGTATGATTGGGCAGATTATCAACAGTGGAGTAAAATTGAAGATGCAAATGTTGTTGGATGAAACAGAAAAATTAGAACTTTATATTTTTTAGTAACTTCAAAAAGAAGAAAGGGATACATTTTTCTGTGATGTTGATGTAGAATGTGAATATAAATTGTTGTAGCCATGAAAATACTTACCACATTAAAAAAACTTAGACAATTTAATAGAAAAAATTTGAATCTCCATAGAAAGTAAAATTAATTATAATATTTATGACAGTATATGATAATGTGAGACCTATTCACTGATTATGACAATATAAGTTGCTACAGACTTTCCTGTGAAATGTTTTGCAACAGAGAACATACGCCTTTAGCTCATCTATTCACTAATGCATTCAGTCAATAAATATTTACTGAGTTCCTGATGTGCGTTAGGCCTTCTGCATAGCATATTCAAAGTCATGATTTTTATGCTGTCCTTATGCATCTTCTTCCTACATAGGCAATATAAATATATATGTAATAAAACTACATACAGCTACATGCAAAAATTACAAATGTGACATGTAAAATGAAGGAATGATACCCCAAGCTGAGAAAGGGTAGAATCAGAGAGGCTTCTCCAAACTAGAAGATCAAGAAAACATTCCTTGAGAAAGCAATGTTCAAACTGAAACCTAAAAAAAATAGTCATTAATATAGCAAGGGATAACTAATATAGGAAGGGATAAATGAAGAGAATAGATACAAGGAAATAAAGTAGAAAACAAAACAGTACATTGAAATATTGTGAAGTTACAGGATGGCTGAAGAACACACGATAAGGGGCTGGATGGTTGCTTCAGAAGAGACCAGAGTATACTAGGTGATGTGTGAAACACAGAGAATTGTAACTATGGTATTATCTTTTTTTTAAAATTTGAGTTGGAGTCTCACTCTGTTGCCCGGTTTGGAGTGCTGTGGCACACTCACGGCCACTTCAGCATCGACCTACTTGCTGGGCTCCGGTGATCCTTCCATCTCAGTCTTCCAAGCAGCCAGAACTACAGGTGCTCACTACTGGGTATTATCTTAAGGCAAATGATTACACAATTTTAAAATGGGGAAGAAAATAAATATGAGAGTAGAAATGGACTAATCATAATGAAGTTTTTATTTTTAATTTAAAGTTATTATTATTTTTCTTTATGTCAATAGCTCGAGGGGGTACAAATAGTTTTTAGTCTGGGCTTTAAGAGTACCAGCCACCCCCAACTGTGCACTTTGTACCCAATAGGTGTGCCCCTTCCTCCCTCCCCACGAAGTACGCAATGTCCATTATGCCATTCTTTATGTCTTTCTGGATCCCCAGTTCAGCTCCCACTAATAAGTGAGAACATGTGGTGTTTGATAATCTGCTTCTGAGTTACTTCACTTAGGATGATGGTCACTTTCATCCAAGCTGCTGCAAAGGACGTTATTTCATTCTTTGATAGCTGAAAAGTATTCCATAGTGTATTTATACCACAATTCATTATCTACTGATTGGTTTATGGGCATTTAGGTTGACCCCACATCTTTGCAGTTGTGCACTGTGCTGTGATGAGCATGCAGGTATGAGTGTCTTTTTGTATTACCACCTCTGTTCTTTGAGTATGTAGACACCTAGTAATGGAATTGCTGGATCCAATGGTAGGTCTACTTTCAGTTATGTTAGAAATCTCCATGGTGCTTTCCATAGAAGCAGTACTAATTTACACTGTACTAATTTATACCAACAGTGTATGTGGTCCTTTTTCTCTGCCTCCATGCCCATATCCATTGTTTATTGGTTTTTTAATACTGGCCATTCCGACTGGTGTAAGGTGGTATCTCATTGTGATTTTGATTTGCATTTCTCTGACGAGTGGTGATGTTGAGCACTTTTTCATATGTTTTTTGGCCATTTGTACATCTTTTTTTTGAGAGATGTCTGTTCATGTCATTTGCCCACTTTTTAATGGGCTGTTTGATTTTTATTGCTGATTTGTTTGAATTCTTTGTATATTCTGGATAGTCCTTTGTCAGTTGTATAGTTGGTGAATATCTTCTCCCATTCTATAGGTTGCCTATTGGCTTTGTTATTTCTTTTGCTATGCAGAGATTTTTTTAGTTTAATTAGGTATTACTTGTTTATTTTTGTTTTAGTTGCATTTGCTTTTGGGGTTTTAGCCATAAATTTTTTGTGTAGGCCCATGTCCAGAAAAGTTTTTTCTAGGGTTTCTTCTAGGTTAGGATTTTTTTGATTTCGGGCCTGACATTTAAAGCTTCAATCCATTTTGAGTTAATGCTTGTACATGGGGAGGGTTAGGAATCAAGTTTCATCTTTCTGCATGTAGCGATCTCATTTTCCTAGTACCATTTGTTGAATAAAGTGTCCTTTCTTCAGTGTATGTTTTTGTCTGCTGTGCCATAGATCAGTTGACTGTGGGTGTTTGGACTCATTTCTGGATTTTGTGTTCTGTTCCATCGGACCCTGTTTCTGCTCTTGTTCCAGTACCATGCCATTTGGGTTACCACAACCTTGACGTAAAGTTTGAAGTCAGGTAACCCAATGCCTCCAACTTTGCTTTTTTTGCTCAGGGTTGCTTTGACCATTCTGGCTCTTTTTTGGTTCTATACACATTGTAAGATTTTTTTTTTTCTAATTCTGTGAAAAATGATGTTGGCTGTTTGATGGGGATTACGTTGACATTGGCTGTGGGTCTGTCATATATAATTTTTATTATTTTGAGGAATGTTTCCTGAATGCCGATTTTCCTGAGGCTCTTTTATCATGAAGGGATGCTGGATTTGCTCATTGATCATGGATGCATCTATTGAAATGATCATATGATTTTTTTTTCAAGTTGGCTTATTTAGTGGATCATGTATATAGTGGAGCACATCTTCTCTAAACTAAAAAAAAATCAAGATAATATCTTCTGAGAGAGCAACGTTTAAGCTGAGATTGAAAGAAAATTAATACTTAGTATTGTAAGGGATAATTAATATAGTAAGGGATAAGCGAAGGGAATAGATGGAAGGGAATAAGATTTTTTTAAAAAATAAAACAGTGCGTTGAAAGACCATGAAATTACAGGGTGATTGGAGGACATATAATAATAGGCTTGTGAAAACTCCAGATAAGACCATGTTATTCACGGTGATGCATAATACATTGAAAATTATAATTATGGAATTATCATAAGGCAAATGATTATACTGTTTTAAAACGGGGTGGAAGATGAATATAAACTGGTAGAAATGGACCAATCATGATAAGGTTTTCATTTTTAAAAATTGGCAATAGGGTATAATATGGATTTGATGCAATGAAGATTGAATATATGAAGTGAGACAAGAGGACCTTACCTCAGTCTAAGTGAGAATACTGGTTACTCAGGCAGAAATTGAATAAGATGGGTAGGTTAAAAAGGTATGTAAAAGATAAAATGGAGACCTGGTGGTGGGATGAATATGGGAGCATAAGAGAGAAGTGTCAAGAGTGATTCCTAGGTTTTTGTTTTGCACCATTGATTAGAGATCTGATGTTACCAATTTTTTTCATTAGGAGCAATGGACGAATACCTGGTTGGAAGAAATGCGCTTTAATGTTTTGCATTTGGAAAACAGAAGCTGGGACAATATACTCACCACATTTCATTTTACTCTTGACCAACTAAGAAGATTACATTTCCCAACACATTGGGATCTAGTAGTTGTTATTTTGGCCAAGAAAATGAATAGACAAGCCACTTCCATTTCTGATGCCTCTAAGGTCCTCTGTAATCTCCTACTCTCTTTTCTCTTATTCATAAGCTTGAGAGTCTATGTCTCCCAAACACCAGAGGCATATTTTGGAAGGAGAGTGAATCCCTAAGACACCATTTGGAGAATATCTACCCAGTCTTTACCCAACTTTACCAAGCTATGAATAGACATTTGTAATGTTAAACAACCAAGAACTATGAATGTATTTTTTGTCTTCTATGCATAGAAGGCACTTCTAAATGGAGAAGTTAAAGTTGAAATAATATTTGGGAGTTGTCAGTATATGGTTAGTAATTAAAATTATAAGTGCAGATGGAATTTTATGGTAAGGGAATACAAAGTGAACGGGGAAGTTGTGTTTAATACTGTTGAAAACTATTGAATAGGCAGATGAGATAGAATCTGAAAAGTATGCATTTGATCAAAGGACCAGGAGGAGGTGTTCTCTGGAAAAGCTATTATCACATGGTTATTTGGACAAAAGCAGATTGGTGTAGGTCAAGGAATAGAAGGTGACAAAATGAAATAATAGTCACAGAATTTTTACTTTGAAAATATGAGAGTGTGTGTACTTTGTTTTTCATGTAAGAAGAGAACTAACTAGGTTTCCGTATTAAATATTTAGAGTAAATATAAATAATTTAAAAGGGATAGCAAATATTTAAAGGCTCTAAAAAGATAGGAAATTATGAAAGGAAGGGATCTTGAGAGGAGATTGACCTTGGACTGGAAGAAGGGGAGCTCCTTCATTATAACCAGAAAAAAAAAAAGAGGAGAATAGGCAAAAATGTGAGTCTATCAGTAGGTTGGTTAGAATAAAATTAAGAATGTAATTCTTCTTTTCTCTGTAATAGAGAAGGTATGAACTCTTGTTATTGGAGTAGGGTGAAAAACATGACTGAAGAGAATGAAGAAGCAGAGATATAATGAATTGAGAAGCATGGCTTACATATTTAGGGGGAATAAAAATTTCACATAATTTCACTTAGACATTTACCTGTTAAGAACTAATTCTAGCCGGGCTCGGTGGCTCAGCCTGTAATCCCACGCCTTTGGGAGGCTGAGGTCAGTGGATTGCCTGAGCTCGCGGGCTCGAGACCCGCCTGGGAAGAGAGACCTCATCTCTACAATAAATCAAAAAATCAGCAGGCGTGGTAGCGCGTGCCTGTAGTTCCGGCTACTCGGAAGGCTGAGGCGGAAGGATCGCCGGAGCCCGGCAGGTCGAGGCTGCGGTGGCCGGGAGTGGCCACTGCACTCCAGTCTGGGCGACAGGGTGAGACTCTGACTCAAAAAATAAATAAATAAAAGAACGAATTCTAGGGAAATAATAAATGCTTTAAAAACTTCATCCACAATTTTGTTTTTATTATAGTATTATCTAAAATTTTAGAAAATAAAAATAATCTAAATATTGAAGAAGGATGAATTAATGAGTTAAAATACCTTGCAAGTATTGACCATTACACATTCATGAAAAAATATAAGCAAATTTCAAATCATAGGAAAATGAACTTTTATTAAATAAAAATTATAATTAAATTAAAATTATATTCATTATTGAAATTGTGTATTGGTGTGCCTGTTTCCATGGAAAACATGGCTGAAATATAATTACTAAAGTATTAACAATGGATATATCTTGATACTGAGATAATAGATACTTCTTTTTCTTTTACATACTTTTTATATTTCAATATTTTGCAATGAGAAGGAACTATAAAAGTAATAAAATCTAATTCATGTTTTTTATTTTAAATTTCAGACTTGCAGAGATGGAGCAAAAATAGAACAATTTCTTTTTGCTGTTTACTTAGATTTTCCGAATCTGAGTCTATCTTTCTTTTTCTCCCCACAGATATGTGTATATATTTTCAATGTGTATTCCTTTCCTCCCCAAAATACCTTAACTTATGTTTTTTTAAAAAATAGAAACTTTACATCACTAGAGAAAAATTATTAGAATAAAAATTAATATTGACACAGTACGATTATTTATAGACACTATCCAAATTTTTGTCTGTTGTTCAAATAACTGTATAATTATATTGACTCCTAATGTGTTTGCTACACATAAGTGACATTTCTTTTTGCTTTTATCTAACAGTTCTCCAGCCTGTAATTAACAGTCTTTAATTTAAAGTCCCACACTCTTCATATCTTGTTTTTAAAATATTTTGAAGTAATTTATCTGTCTCTCTCTCTCTCATCTCACCTATCTCATCTATCTTCTCTCTTAATTCTGAACTCATTCTTATATCTTCAACCACACTGTAACACCACAGAACTCATTTTTTCACCTGACCTGTTTTCATATTCGTATGTCCCTCCTCTGACACGGAGAGTTTTTTTCCTTCCTACCTTGGGGGGTAGGAGGGACAGAGGGAACAGGAGCAGATATTCTGCTAAGTAACTATTAGGAGTCTGAGCCCCAGACACTTGCTGCTCACTTCCCTGGTATCTCACCAGGGCTCTTTCTGGAAGTTCTTTTTGGAGCATATTTGTATTTTCTGGGAGTTCGTCAAACAGAGCAAACATGGCTCCCATTATTGCAAATAATACATTTATTCATGGGAACATTGTATTCATTCAAATTTTACAATGTTCTTTCATTTGATGATATCATGAAGAATTCCAGATTATGTGAAGGAGGCAGTCTTTATTTAGGAACTTAAGTGGAGCTAGATTTTCACATGAAGAGAAAGCCAGAGCTCTCTACTTACTAACCATGTTGTTTGGGAAAGGACAAGAGGTAGCACAGATATCTAATGTTCAGTTTAAGTTATCTGGAGTAAGTTAAGTTGGTTGTCCTAAACTCTGCTTAATTTATTTTATTTATTAACTTATTCTCCTCTACTGGTTGAGAAATGCATTATTATTTCTCAACATTTTCAGCTTAAATATGTCCCTTTCTTCCTGCTATATTCGCCGACCACATCATTTTCCAACCATATAGCTCAAATTTTTATCGTCTTGTTCCTGCATTTATAGCTCTAATTCAGACTTCTCTTGTTTCCAGATTTTCAAAATTCCATTCAGTACTCCTACCTGAAATTTTTATAAATAATCAAACCCTTTATGTTCAAAGCTGAACTCATGACTTTTACCTTTAGCATTAAGGTTGCTATCTCACTGGTGTTCTATCCACCACAGCTGCAACTTTTAGCAATTATGATCCTTTCTACTCTTCTCTTATTTTATTGCAATTTATAGCAATTACATCAGAGATCCTTTACTCCTGAATTTCTCTTTTCAAAGAGGACTAATTTACTGTGTAAATTATGATCCTTTCTACTCTTCTTTTTGAACTTTATGTCCAATCACTGAATACATGCTGTCAATTTAACTTTGTAATATTTTTCAATAATATTAATTTCTCTTCACCTCCAACGCAACAATCCAGTTTAGAATAAGATATTTTTTTCTCTTGCAATATAGAAATACTCTCTGGTATGTGTTCTTTTGACATTAATCTGTGCACCTTCTAATTTATATTGACCTCCAAAAACAAGTTCATGTCTATAAGACGTAAATGTGTCTAAAGTAATTTAAATGTCATTTAAGATAAAGACCCTTAAAGTATTAAGATTGACCAACAAGACCGTTGTACAATTTTGCCTCCATTTCCTTTATAAGTTGGAGTCAGCCACAGTCACCACTATCTCCATTCTGTGATTCAGCAGCCATGAGTCACAGAATGGAGATGAATTCCTGTGAGTTCTTCCAAAGGACTCTCTGGCACTGGGGCCTCATTTATTGCCCTTTCTTCCTCAGTTTTTCTTAATTTATACTTCGGAGTTCTTTTTAAATGTGGCTTTCTTTAAGACATTTGTCCCTAGCTCTCAGATATAGATCAGCACCTTCTCATTGTACCCTGAACTTCTTCACAGCATTTACCATATTCGTAATCAGGTAATTACACAATAGCACCATGTGTGAATTCTCCACAAGGGAAAAGTCTATTCGAACAGGACCAAATTGTCTTACTTAACGGTCTAATTCAAGAGTCCAGTGATATGCTTGGCACATTACCTAACTGCCCAGTAAATACTAGCTGAATGTTAATTTCAGCTGTTCTGTGTTGGTGACAGATAAATATGGAGAAAGGTTTCAGATTAGGAGCTGAATCACAAGAAAAATTGTTACAATAGGAAAAATGAATGCATGTCTCATTGTTTAGAGGATGTAGTTGAGTGTGGACAGTGTATTGAAGACAGAGTTAGAGAAAAGTTTTATTTAAAGCCAATAAGGCCTTTTTCTGAATAATTTGCCTAAAATACATGTGCCAGCAATGAGATTTGGCATAAATATTCATTTCCTTTGGCGCTTTCTTATGCTATCTTCCCTGGTACTTCCAGACCATCTCCCAGTCACACATTCACAATATAAAGTCTTTCTTTTTTAATGTACGAAATAAGTTCCATTGCCACTTGCATGATCTTCATTTTCAGTAAAATCTTATGCTAACTCAAGTTTCTATTGGATGGTTTGTATTTAAATGCAGTGTACACCAAACTAGATTATACATTTGTGAAGTACATTTTGTTTTCTTTGCTTGATTTAGTTTGTGACTTGAACAGCAGTACGGTGATGTCTACTTTGGTATTGAGGTTTTTTCCTCTTTCTCTTTCTTACGTATTCTCACCTGCATTTACCTCTGCCATAGCCTTCGTCACAGTGACTTGTCATACTTGATCCACTTGTCTGTGCCTTCCTCCTTTGGGCTGCTTTTAAGAATAGACTACACCTTTCCGTTCTTCTCTAGTCTCTAACATGATGTCTGGCTCAAAATTTTCAAGAAATGCTTACAGAGAGGATGGAGAATCAATAAATGACTCTTGTAATGTTTGGAGACACCGAAAGAGGCACAGGACAAAGGACTGGTATAAACCAAGCGTTTATTGGGGGAGAAACTCCCGGGCGGGGTCCCGTGGTCCGGAAAGTTGGGCCAGGGGAGTTGTGCCCAAGGAGGGGCAGGCTTGGGTTTTTAAGGGGGCTGTATTCGGGGAGGGTGTTGGGGGCGGCAGTGAAGCGGGGAGGCAAAGCGTTGCCTCCGGCGTGGGCTGGAAAGTTTCTGTCTGGCCCTTCTCAGCAGCTGCCGCAGGTTTCAGGAAGTTGGTGTGTGGTTTGTGGGTTTGGGGTGGAGGGGAGCATAGGGGATCGGTGGGTGAAGGGGTGGATGGGGAAAGGTGAATGCTGCTTCTCCCTGAGCCTAGCAACTCTAGCATAGCAAAAAATTCCAACCGATTTTACTGAAGGGATACCTGGAGCTAAATGGAACAAAAAGAGACAAAAGATAAAAGCCCATAATAAAGCATATCAAACAGTAGATTATAAGAATCTAGATTTTCATTCGTACTGCATGATTGGAGGTGACATGGTATTATGTCACATGAAAAGAAAAGTAAAATTGTGCCAGATTGATTAATATTAAAAGGCCAGCTTTGTTTTCCTTTGTTTTTTGTTTTTGTTTTTAGTGGCTAAATTCAAATTTCCTGAGCCTATGCTTACTCAACTAGATCATGCGTTAAAAAGGGCTATACATACATCATGGGCTTATGTCCATTGTCCATGTTGAACATAAGAAGTACACAGTATGATGTAATATACAAAAAATGTTTACCTTTAATGATTTATTTCCAATGAATATCAACCATTCAAGTAACTGACTAAATTCACTTCTGAACTACACAGTCAATTAGTCCTCTCTGAAAAGAGCAATTCAGGAGTCAAGAATCTCTGATGTAACTGCGGTCGATATGAAATGAGAATGTGTTTGGTGATGCCCTGAAAGGATCCAAGGCCGGACTCAGAGAGGTAATGGTTTCCTCACTTCGTCTCATGAAATGGTAGCCACCTAAGCAGTGCCCATTTTATGGTGGGAGGGAACGGGGGAAGAATCCCAGAATACTATGTTCCATGAACATAAAATTCTATTTCTGAATTCAGTCAAACACAAGGCCTCGTACTACTGCACTTATTTTCAACTTTCATCTTTGCCTGTATCAAGTTTTATTGAATCATTAATCATATTCCAGGAATGCACAGAATTTGCATCAGAATTTATTCAGTATGGGCAAACTATAGAAGCCTAAGATGGCAAATAAATCCAATGAAGTGATGGTCATACCTGCAGCGGGTATGGAACATTCTGACAAGAAAAGATTTTGTCATTTGAATGAGTGACAGAAGGTCACGACTCCAGGAACAACTTGGGAATGACTCTTAAAGTCTTGGTGAGACTGCACAAAATGAGGACTCTTGCACTCATCCAGTCTAATGACCTTTTAAACACAACTTCCTAGCACATATATGCGAAAATCAGTAGCCCCCATCACAAAACAGTGTATGTTATGGACGCAGTCACACAGAACATCAGCTGTCCTGGGACATTCAGATAATGAAGTCACTTCATGCAAATTCTTGATTATCCTACACTAACCCATAGGATGGCCTTATAACTACTACATGCATGTTAGAAATCTGAAAAGTGGGGATTAGAAGGGAATCTTTGCTTCTTTCCTCAAATCCACTCAACCTATTACAACTAAATAGCAGAACTAAAATGAAATGCCACCTTGCCTGACTCAAGCACAATTTCCCTGAGGGGATGTGAAGATATATGAGCTGTTTTGTTTTTCTTGTTTCCCAGATATATTAAATACTGTAATATGTTCAATAACTTGAATAAAAAACTATAAGAAGTTAACTACTTATTTCAAAATATCTCTATAACTCAAAATACTGTTGGAATTTCTGCCTGCAACTGCATTCAGAATCAGCAACATGCTTGCTTAAACAGATCACAGTTATGAAGGGATTTGATTTTAGAAATAGATGACATTTAGAATGAAGTCTGGAGAAAAAGATCAGTTACTAAAGTTGATAAAAAATGAAATGTGACTAAAAAGTAATGTTTGCTTTTGTTTGTTTGTATTTCTGTTTCTCCTGTTGGCATATTCTCTCCAAAATTTTGTAAAAATGGAGGGCATGTTTGAAAATATTTAAATGAATGCTTTTTTCCAAAGTAACATTTTTGAAAGGAAAAATATTGTGAATGTGTGAGTAATGATTGTTTCAAAGTAAGGGAGGAAGTCTGTACAATGAAAGAGCTTGGGTTTTTAGTCCAAATATCCTGGTTTCAAATTCTGATTCTTCTACCTTCTACCTTGAGCTTCAGTTTTTTCTGAAAAGTGGACATAAATAATGTCTATTTATAAGCTGTGGTGGGACTTCGTGATGGTGCATGTAAATTACTAAACACATAGCCCCACGGAAATTTACCAAATATTTGTTGTGTTTCAAAAAGTCTAATTGCAATGTTACAAAAGAAGAAAGGTTATGCTGTGCTTGAAGTATGATCCAGCTGCAAAAGCAGTGGTGACAGACGCGAGCATTTAACAAAACTTGGAAATCATTTAATACTATATTTGGCCAAAAAATACAGCCAACTCCTAGGAAAAATGTGATTTTTAAAAAGTTACCTCTTTGGTCAGCTTGGGAGTGTAATGAGCAGAGAGTAAAAACTGATTATGCTGAATACATTGTAATTTTCAACAGGAATCCTAATGGGAAATCAAGAAAATTCACTTTTCATTAGTATTCATGAAAGAGTTTTGTTTATAAAAGGATCTCCTTACATAATAAAACAGTGAATTATTGTTGGTTGCTTAAAGTGTTTTCTAGATGTCCAATCTAAAGTATTATTGTAAGACTAGGGCTAAAGTTATATCCTATGAGATTTCTTTGGTGATGATAATACTATCAAGGCAAGAAAGAATTAATAGAAAATCAGATAACACCAACACCCCTGAGAATACAAGACATATTCTTTGGGTCAGTATGTAGTACAATAATTCCACTCCACTTAGGTTTTAAGTTCTGGGATAAATAGGCTGTCTTTGATTTTAAGTTCAGTAGAAGCATGCGTTATGATACAGACATGAGATGTAATTGAAACATAAATACATTTGTTAATATTTTATGCTATTTTCAGCACAAAATATGTCCTTTTCCAGACTAATGTGCAGTTTAGTTAAATAAGCATTTATTGGGATTCTGCTATATGCCCAGCAGATGAATTGAAAATACAGAAATACAAAGCTCTGCTTTTGTGGTGGGTATGTGAATAGTTAGATAAATGAATAGTTAATGGAATTAATGAATAATTAGCTAAATCACATTTGAGGTTAAATATCCAAGAGGAGATAGTATTAGATAGCTGAAAGAGATTGGGGTAAAAATACAGTGTTAAAATCCTCAAGAATTAGGGTTAATTCAAAACATGAAGATGGAATGTGAAGCGAAGGGAGTCCTTGTACACTGTTGATAGGAAGGTAAATTAGTATAGCCATTACGGAAAACAGTAGAGAGGTGACCCAAATAACTAAAAACAAAACTTTCATATAATCCAGCAATCCCACTTCTGTGTAAATACCCAAAGAAAATAAAGTTAGTATGTTGAAAACATAATAGCACTTTCATGTTTTTTGCAGTGCTATTCATAATAGCCATAAAGGATCAAACTAAATGTCCCTTTGCTAAACCCAAGGCTGTTTCTGGAGGTGAATGGATAAAGAAAAAAGTGTATGCTTCATATATGAAATAGTATTCAGTCATACAACAGAAGGAAAGCCTTCTATTTGCAAAACATGGATAAACCTGGGAGACATTATGCTAGTAAAAAAGGCACAGAAAGACAGATACCACAGTATATAGAGTGTAAAAAAGTTGAACATGTAGAAACAAGGAGTAGAAAATTGGTGATCAGAGGCTGATGTGGGGAATAAAAAAGGATTGGGAAAATATTGGTCATAGGGTATGAAATTTCAATTAGGCAAGAGAAGGAATATGTTCAAGAGGTTATTAATATCAATGTATTGTATAGTTGAAAGATATTGTGTGCTCATCACAAATTGATAAAAAGTATGTGAGATAATGCATGTTAGTAAGCCTAAGACATTCTACAGTGTATATACATTTAAAAGTGTGTTGAATACCATAAATACATACAATTTTTATTTGTCAAGTAATAATAATAGTAACAATAATAATAACAACAAAGCAAGAAAATGGGGAAAATGATCCAAGACAAGTATGACCTGAAAAGAGGTCTAGAGCAAACTTGAAGGGAACCAACATTTAGGAGCATGTTAAGTAGCAAAGAGGTTTATAAAACAGATTTTAAAAGAAATGATATTTATTAACTGGATATTCTATTTCAAGTGGGAGGAATTTTTAAAATATACTCCAGTCCCTTAATTTGGCTTAGAAAATGAACCAAAATTTAAATGAGTTGAGTGATTTTACAATGTTTAACCACAGAAAGTAGAAGGGAAGAAGTGAATTTTATTATCTATAGTTTGCTAACCCAAGGCTGTGTTTTCTTCATTATAGGACAGCTTGACTCTTTGACCTGTCATCCAAAGTATAATATCTTTAAGTAAATGAATGATTATGAATCCCAGTATTGTGAGTTCAATTTAATAATTATTGTGTAATTTACTTTGGCAAAAAACATCAACTAATTCCCCCAATCTTTACTCAGTTTTCAGAATAAACAGTGTTTTGCTTTTCTCCTGGTATTAAAGACCCATCTCTAATCTTGTTGCACTCTTCATTGACTACTTTTGGTCCCTCCATTCAAAGCTTGTCTATGTATGTTTATCTGTTAAAAAACCTTGTTCGTCAATCCATTTCCACCCAAATATGCTTCAGTTTTCTCCATGTATGAAATCCTAATGGTCTTGCTGTCTAGAAAACAAATGTGCATACACATATACGTGCACACACACGCATATACACATGTGCGTTTTCTCACCCCCAAATGTTTTTGAGAACCACAAGGAATATGTTATTTACTTCACAATGCATATGAAATGAGAATTGTTTGCATACTTTACCAACATATCTGTTGAAGTTCCAAGTTATTTATTCTCCGTGATCTAATTCCACTTTCCTTTTTTCACAGCCTAAATGCATATTCATTTTAGATACATTGAATCTCTTAGTTTTAGGTATTTTTAAGAATTTTTTTAAAACTAAGTTAACTTAAAATATTCCATTGGTTGCCTCATTCTCAATGCTGCAAAAGCTTTTATGAACTAAAGACATATAGAATCACAACAGAGCAGGAAGACATGACCAAGAAATTCATGTTTGCTTTTGCAGCATTGAGAAAAAGGCAACCAATGGAATAATTTTAAGCTAACTTAGTTTTAAAAAAAAAATTCCTAAGAAGATCTAAACTAAGTGATTCAATGTATCTAAAACAAATATGCATTCATGTACCTGCTTCCCTCACACCTGCCATCTACTAATTTGTTCTCCATTTCTATGTTTGTCATTTCAAAAATGTCATATCAGTGAAATCATACAATATATAACTATTTAGGTTTGCATAATGACTTAAAGATTCATCCACGTTGCCTGTGTATCAATAGTTTATTCTTTTAGTTCAGAGACGCATTCCATGGTATTGTGTGAGAAACAAACTCACCGGTCCAAAACCAAAGACACAGATACACGGAATGCAGCTTAAGCGAGACTTTAATGGCGGTCTTGCAAGATCGGGTGTCTGGTGGGCAGGCACACCAAAGCAGGAAGAATCAGCACCTTTATTCCTAAAATGCACATCCCTCTCCTGGTTCCTCACTGGAGAAATATTTGGAGGAGTTACACGCTTTGCCGTGGTATGCCTACAAGTTACATGTTGATTAGTTTCACAGAATTATCTGACTTACATGTCCTATTTGCCCATCGACTCACAGGATTACTATTCTATTGGATTTTGCCAAATATTTAAAGGTGTGGCCAGCCAAAGTAAAAAGTCCACAAAAAGGAAGCACAAAGAAGCAGGAAGTGACTCAACAAAAGCATTTAAACATGGCTCAGGGTTAATTTTGAAAATAAATCATTCCATTTCTTGCAGTATGGATGTAACATTTTTTTATCCATTCATGCTGAAGAACTTGTGGGTTGTTTTTGGTTTGGGGATTTCAGAAATATAGCTGCCATCCATATTTTTATACAAGTTTTTGAATAAACATAACTTTTCATTATGCTGAGATAAATAACCAAAAGTGAAATTGCTGAGTTTTATGTCAGTTGCATCTTTAGACAGTAAGAAATTGGTGAGTGTTTTCCAGAGTGGCTATACCATTTACATTCCCACTAGCAATGTGTGAATAATATAGTTTTTCTGCATGCTCTATAGAATTTGGTGTTTTCACAGTTTTTATTTATTTATTTTTGTTTTGTGTGGTCAAATCTCGCTATAGTTTTAACCTGCATTTCCCTAATGGCTACAGAAGCTGAATGTCATTTCTTGTACTTATTTTTATCTAGATTTTCTCTTGGAAAATTGTATTCATGTCTTATGCTCATATTCTAATTGGATTGTTTGCTTGTTTTTACTGTTGAGTTTTGTGTTCCTTATCTAATCTAAAAACTAGCCATTTGTCAGATGTAATTTTAAAATATTTTATCTCAGTTTTTAGTTTATCTTTTTGTCCTCTTGACCTGGGTTTACATAAGGCATTTTTAAAATTTTGATAGTCTAACTTATAAATATATCTTCTTATGGATAGTACTTTTTGTGTTACTATTAAGATCTCTTTATCCAGTCCTAGATTCCAAAGATATTTTTCTTTTTTTAACCTAAAAATTTTATAACATTACATTTTATATTTAACTTCTGCTCCATTTTGAGTAAAATTTTAAGGTATTAGTTTAGATGAAAGCCTATTTTTTATTATTTGCCTGTGTATGTTTAATGTTCCAGCACCATTTGTTGAAAATGCTAAATTACTTCTGTACCTTTGACAAAAATTAGTGGAGCATATTTATATAGATCTATTTCTTGGTTTCTAGTTCTTTTAATTGATCTATGTAGCAATCTCTCTACCAATGACACAAACTATTGATTATTGTAGCTGTATAGTAGACATTGAGATTGAATAGAGTGATTCTTCCTATGTTATTCTTTTGATGGATTTAGCTGTTCTATGGTCTACAATTTTCCATATTAATTTTAGAATAAAGTTATCCATCTCATGCGCCTGGGGCTTCCAACTGGTCATTGCTGGCAGTTGAGGAACGCTGCTGTAGAGGAAAGAAAAAATTTCCACATACTGGGCTCCCAATTGCTTCTAGATAAGGAAGGGTAATCTCTAGTCTACAGTGACAAAACACTTCCTAACCTGGGAGCTCATTTTGGTGGAGTAGCCCTTGCCTGTGTGCAATAGAAAACCCTTCATGAGATGGCTGGGTTTTGTGGCAGAATCGTTTTTCTTGTGTCTCCTATCTTTTCATTTTTGGGCAGAGGAGCAGAATCGAATCTCAGGCCTGGAAGAGAAAGATGTGATGTGTCAACTTGGCTCGGCTGCAGGTGAGCTCCAGTAATTCAATCAAATGCTCTTCTAGGTGTTGCTATGAATGGACTTCACAGGGGTAATGAAAGCCCTCATCAGTTGCCTTTAAGTAGTGGTGATGACCCTGGATAGCTGGATGATTCTGAGTCTGCCAAAAGTTGGCCAAGGCAAGATTTTGTTTCCCTAGGAGAGGGGAGCAATTCCAGCAGTGGATGGCAGCTGGTCTCACACCCATGCGGTTCCAGTCCTGCTGCTGATCTTTCATCCGTGACTGTTGTGGATAACAGCTTCAGCCTTTGCCTGTGGGTTTGAGCTTGTGTGTGTCCCTCCCTTCCTGCCTGCCTGCCTTACTGCTTTGCTTTTTGAATGACTCCTGACTGATGCAATCAGTGACTCGTTAACATTTCAAGCCAAGATGAATCTTAATATAATCAAGCATCCATCTAATGGCTTCAAAAGGAATCAATTCCAATTAAATAAATAAAAAGCAATTGATGAACGATACATTTAATGACTGGATTATTGTGAGTTTAGCCTACAGAAGACCACTAAATTACCAATCTGGTCATTTTGATATCTTAAGCACAAATTTAGATCATGGCATCATCCATCTTATTGGGATTGCGAAAGGTAAGCAGTCATCAGAAATCAGGAAAATTGTCACATTAATTAATCTATTTTTCCATTCCAAAGTCCAATTTTTTTTAAATCTAAGTATTCACTCACTCAGTGAGCAATTGACCTCCCACTGTGAGCCTGGACTTCAATAAATGCTTTTCAGCATCTGAAAAACAGATTTCTGGCTTCATGGATGCTTTCTTCTAACAGGAGAAGATTTTTCAAATGCACAAATACAATGCCAACTGCTTTTATACTCTAAATGAAAACATTCATTGAGTATCTGCTCTGAAGCACAAATGTCATCCTAAATCCTATGTATAATGAGAGAGATAGAAATAAAATTATATGATATGCATTCACAGTTAATTACTATTTTTAGCAGTGCAGTGATTTACCCGATCACTCATTCATTCAGTAAATTATTGTCTTTCCCGGTACAATATTTGCAAAACCATTGGACTTGGGGCTGTGTAGTATAAAGCAAAAAAGGCAATGCTGGGTTATTAATAGCATAGGAGTTTTAATTAGCCACGTGATTTCCAGTGGAATTATGGAAACTCCATGGTTGCATCAGGTCTAACTAAAAAGGAAAACACACTAATTTTATTTGGAAATTGCTCTCCAACTGCAACGCTTTGTAATTCTTTTCTATTTCAGCACAATTCCACCACTCTCATCATGATTAAACAACTTACATCATATGGCAGTTGACAAAGGTGCTGGTAGACACAGGAACTTCACATTGCCAGTGAAATTTTGACTTCAGCTTAGTGCAGAGGTCTTATATTGCCTTCTTTCTGTGAGCACTCAATAAACCCACAAGCCTTCATGTTCAAATGGTAACAAGTCTTTACATGACTCTCGACTCTGCTTAATAAGACCCATTAGACAAATGCAAAATAACACAAAACCACATAACAACCTATGGAAGGCAGTAGACACAACAGCGGGAGAATGTGCTGATTTGCCCCCAAATAACCAAGGATGGGAGAGAGCTATAAAAACTCATAACTGCTGAGGAAATTGTTGACCAGAGGACGTTACGCTTTATATATGGGCACAGATTGAGAAAGACTAATATCATTTCCCTGAGGTAAAGTCATGTAAATATCTACAAAGTATCTTTTCAAAGCCAAACACGGATCTGGTAGAATACATTGACAAATGAGACAATTCCTACCTTCAAGAATCTGTCAGTATAACACAGGGAATAAAAATCTAAATTAAGTCATTTCAAAACAATGCAAATTCTATGATAAATATGTGTTGAGTGTCAATACAGAGTGTATCTATCAACCTTGCGTTGGAGAGGCTCATGCGAACCTAACCAGAGAAGGAACTATCAGATCTACGTTTTGGATGGTGAGCGGGATTTTGATGGGAGGGTGGTTCAGGCAAGAGAAAATGGAATGAACACGTTCACAGAGATGGAAAGTTCACTTGATAATTTTAAACATGAAATAAATAACATTAAAATAGGAGTCTTCTTCCTTTAAAATGTAAATAAACATTTTGATGAGCCCAATGGCTGCTCAGAGTTTATAGTATATTTAGCATAACATTTATGTCACAGTACTTGGTCCAATTTTGTTATAAATTATTTGTTAAGTATGCATCCATATTTTTAAAGTAGACATAGTAATTATTGACGCTGTTTATAAACATAAAATCTGCCAGCCCAATGCAATCAAATAATATTATTAGGTAAGAATAGATATGTCTACATTTATTTTTTCATCTGTAAGAAATATTTTGAAAGTTCATAAAGTATTGATGAAGTAGAATTGACAACTACCACAAGGTGTAAGTATAAAATAATCATTTGTCTTCAAATGAAATATTTATTTTTATAATAAATATTTGTGTTTGAGAGAGAATATTTCAAAATGTATAAGATATGTAGTATATATAAGTAAGAAGTAAATTTATAAAACATTACTAAGTTAGGATAATAAAAACAATGACCCATTTTTCAATTATAAAGATGTGTTAATTGGAAAGAAATAAATATAACACCCAGTTCTTGAGAGTATATTTAAGAGATGCGTGCTCATATGTTGTTGATATAAAAAATTGATTGATAAACTCCATATGAAAGCAAAATTCATATGTATTAAGGACAATTAAAAAGAGAATAACAAGCCGGGCTCGGTGGCTCAGCCTGTAATCCCGCGCCTTTGGGAGGCTTAGGTGAGTGGATTACCTGAGCCCGCGGGTTCGAGACCCGCCTGGGCAGCGAGACCTCATCTCTACAATAAATCAAAAAATCAGCCGGGCATGGTAGCGTATGCCTGTAATTCCGGCTACTTGGAAGGCCGAGGCGGAAGGATCGCCGTAGCCCAGCACGTCGAGGCTATGGTGGCCGGGAGCGGCCACTGCACTCCAGTCTGGGCAACAGAGTGAGACTCCAACTCAAAAAAAAAAAAAAAGAAAAAAAAAAGAGAATAATAGCACAGAAATCTCACATCTGGGAGACTAGCGTATGGGATAATTTAAAATATAAGTCAAGTGATACATAATATCTTTACATTTTTAAGGGTGAAGAGTAGATACAATTTAAAAGTCTAACTATAGCAATTTGTTAACTAAACTGTTGAACAGTCACAGGTTAAACCAACATAGGAGTATCAAATCATGTTATTGTTTTTAGCTAACTCATACTGACTACTTACTATATACCAAGAATTGTGATATGCATACTTTATGTATTTTATTATTTGATCATCTCAGCAATCTTATAAAGAATGTATTATTCAAGCTACCATTGCCAAATGAGTAAACTGAATTGTAATCTAGTTAGGACTTTGTCCAAAATCAGGCACAGAAGTGTATCTCACAGACTCACATGAAAACTCATGTTCCTTCTTCTTGTGGCCTCTACTATTGTAAGAGTCTATCAGGGCTCAGAGGATGCACTTTTATTCTAATTAAAAATAATTGTAAATCAGAGAATGCGGGATGATTATAATTCTATGGTAAATATATACAGTACAGAGAAACACTCAAAGGAAACAGCCTAAAGTTCTAACACACACTGCTTTCGGAGATAGGATTGTGGGTGGTTTTGTTTTCCTTCCTATCACTTTCTCAACATTAAAAGGGAGTTTGTTTGCTTTAATGGGAAGATATTTGATTGATTTTTGATGAACACCTGAAATCATGCAGTACCTGTTACACATTCTAAACAGATAGTTTGGCTCAGGCAGAGCCATTGAGACCCAGAGACACATTTCTGCTTTTCAGTCTGTCTGTCTATCTTTCCGAGATTTTGAACCATTCTCTCGTACACTTACCCCAAGATTTCTTTCTTTTCTTATTGCCAATCACTGCTGTAAATGCCCAGGTTCTGCCCTTGTCAAAGAAACTCATTTCTGAGCATCTTCAGGCAGTCAAGGGTCTTTTTCCTCTTCAGAGAGTGAAAAGATTAATTCGCTTTCAGAACCCTGGCTCAGAAGAGGAGAATTCACTTGCAAGATCGCAAGCCCTGCATTCCACCTCCTCTTCTTCTATTGTGAGTGAAGCCTTTCAAGGTCATGGGATTAAATACGGCTGGAGAAAAGTTGATAGTGCCAGAGGATGAAAAATGTATTATGTTTTTAATTATGTGTGGAACAGGAAAGGATTGGCCTGCTCTTGCTGTGTGTATATTTGTTTGTGTCTTTTTCTCCTTTGCAACAAGGCCATCTCCAGAAAGTAATGAAAGTGGATGAAATGGATTTTACTTGAGAAAAGCATACCAGAAATAAGCAAAATTTTTTTTTTACCATGGAAAGGATTTATTTCCTATGCTTTCAGAATCTAAAATCTCCCGAGATATAAAAATATATATATGTATGTGTGTATACATATGAAGATAGATAAATAAACATAGATTAGATAGATAGATAGATAGACACATATGTGCATATATTAGACGAATATACACATGCACATATGCACAAACACACAGGCCCTAACCACATAGGCATAGTAAAAATGATCAGTGTGTTATACACTTGTGATATTGCATTTGTGAGACTCAGTGGGGCAAATGCTGAATGGCAGGCTTCCCTACATTTAGAAGACAGCCATGAACTTCGGTATAGTTACCTTGCTGCAGAACACATTGTGGGACTACCAAAAGCAGTGTGGGTCCTGCAGGGTCAGCAATATTGGCGACGTGGCTAGAAAGAATCTGGGCCCAGGCGGGGACACAAAGCGCCAGCCAGGATAACATCGACCTAGGTTACACTTTGACAAAGTTGTGAAGAGCCATGTGGACCTGTATAGCGGTAAGTGAGGGGCAGAAGACAAGTGAGGTTATCCTCACTGTCCTGTTCAGTCTGAGGCCATGGAGAGCTTCCCAATGGCTTCGAAATTCACGTCTGTTCAATCGCCTTAGGGAAGTGACCTTTGATTCTGTGTAGTGCAGTGGTTTTCCACCCATGATTCACAGAATCCCAGGGATTTCATATAGTACATCAGCAGCTGGAGTTCGGTATGCAGGAGGTGGAAGACCGACATGGAAGGTGGTCACCTTCTATGTAAGCCATGTACACATACCCAGACTTACAAAAATGTTTACTTTATCTATTACAACCAGTAGGCTTTTTCTCCAAAACATATTTTTATTGATTTTTCATTTTTTTCTTAATCACCAAGCTATGGACTCTTAATGCAAGAGTTCAAGCCATACAGAAATAAATAAAGGAAAATAATAGTGACCTTTTCCTTAATAATTCCATGTCTGAGGAAACAAATGTCAATAGTCTGGGGCGTGTCCACTTACACAGTTTTCTGTTTTCTGCCTTTTTCTTTTAATCAGCAATTGAATCACACTGTGTGTGTTACTTGGCAATTTACTTTTGTTACTTCTTAATATATCACAAATATCTTCCAGATCAATATTGATATATTTAAATGATTATGTTTTTTGCTCTCTTAGCTATTTTCAAGAATATAATACATTGCTTTTAACTATAGTCACCATGTTAAACAATCTTTTGAATTTATACTTCTTATTTAGCGGAAATTTCATTTCTTTTGACCAACATCTCCCTAGGCTTCCTCCTACCAGTCCCTGGTAAACACCATTCTACTCTCTGCTGCACTGAAAACTTATTCTCTTCTAAATGGATCTCTTTAGTTTGAAATAATTGTCAATGCACATGCAGCTGCAAAAATATTGCAGCAAGATCTCATCTGCATCTTGCAAAGCTAGGACACCACATCATGATCCTGACAGTGACATGGAGTCAACATACAGAATATTTCCATCACCACAAGGATCTCTCGTGTTGCTCTGGAATAGCTACATCACCTCCCTCTTGCCCTTACTCTCCATGCCACCCTAACCTCTGGTAAGTTCTAATCTGTTCTTCATTTACGTAATCTTGCCAATAGAGAATGCTCTAAAAAAGGAAGTTTACAGTTTGCCACCTTTTGGAACTGGATTTTTTTCTTAGCACCATTCTCTCGAGAGCCCTTCCATTAGTTAACCATATTGGTAGTTCATTCCCTTTTATTTTGGGGTAGTATCCCACGGTCTGGGTGTACCAAGTTGCTAGCCATTCACCTACTGAAGGTATCCGTGCTGTTTCTAGTTCTTTGCTAATGTGAACAAAGATGCTATAAACGTTCTTAAACAGGTTTTCATACACATATACATTTTTATTTCTCTAGGAACAATTTCCAAGATTACAGTTATTGGCTTGTATGGTAGCTGCTTGTTTACCTGTATAAGACACTGCCAAAGTCCTTCCTAGGATCTTCTGCCATTTTACATTTCCACCAGCAGTAGATGAAGCATCTGTGATCCCTCTGCTCCCTCCAGAATTTGATGTTGCCATTATGTTGGTATATTGTGATCACTCATTGTCAAAAATAAACTGACTATATTTGTGTGGATGTATTTCTGTGTTCTTCAGCCTGTTCTATTGATCTATGTATTTACCATTTTAACAATACCACATTCTTTTTTTGACTCTATAGTTATGTAAATATTAAAATTAGGTAGACTTATTCCTTCTACTTTATTCTTCTTTTAAGAATTATTTTAACTAGTATAATCCCTTGTATTTTTATATCAGTTTTTAAATAATGCTATCTACATATACAAAAATATTGCTGGTATTTTAATAAAAGTTAAGTTAAAATATAAGTAAATTAAAAGAAAATTGCCCTCTTTATTATGCTGACTATTCTAAACTATGAATACGTTATGTGTATCCATTTATGTAGGTCTTCTTTTATTCATTTCATTAGTATTATGTGGTTTTCAGCAGATAAGACTTGTTCATGTAACAGTTATAGTTTTATTTATTTATTTATTTTTAGTAATTGGAAATTGTATTGTATTTTTAAATTTGTTTTCCACATTTAGGTTGACAGATATTTTCCTTCAATGCTTGGCACTTGAAAAATGTTGTGCCACTTCCTCTTGGCTTCCATAGTTTCTGATGAGAATTTGCTGTTGTACAAATTAGTGTTTCTCTCTAGTAACATGTCATTTCTCTTTGGATGCTTTCAACTTTTTTTTTTCTTAGATGGTCAGAAGTTTGACTATGATGTGTTTTGAAATAGTTTTGTTGTTATTTCTGTTTTGATTTAATAGCTTCTGAAATCTCTATCTTTATTGTTTCGGCCAAATTTGAGAAATTTTCTGCCATTTTTCTTTGAGTACTTTTTCAATCTTTGTTTTCTTCACTTCTTTAAGGAGTCTGTTGACACAGATGATAGATATTTTGTTGTAGTTCACAAGTCCCTGAGACTCTGTTCATATTTATTTAGCCTTTCCTCTCTGTTTTTTATATTGAGAAATTTTATTGTTCTATTCTTCAATTTATGGGTCTACTTCTTCCATTCTGTCACTGAGTCCATCCACTAAGCATTTATTATTATTGTTATTATTGTTATTAATATTACTGCATTCAAGAGCATTTCAGTTCTAACAGTTTTATATTTTCATGTTTTCTTTTTTTGCTGACACTGTATTTCCTTCTTCATAATCTCTAATCTCTACTTTTCTTCATTTGTTCCTTATGCCAAATATGTGTAATTGCTTAGTGAAGTATCTTTATAAAAACTACTTTAAAATCTTTACCAGATAGGATTATCTTGGAGACGGTATTTCTGATTTTTTTTTTTCTTGTTCAGCTAGAGACCTTCCTAGTTCTTGGTATAAAAAGTGATTTTCAGTTGAAACACAGACATTGAATATTATTGTATGAGACTTTGGACATCATCTAAACCATGTGCTTTATCCCATTTCCTTTGGAACTGGTTTGGCAAGGAGAGAGGGTACCATACTGTTGTTGCAAGAAACAAATACCATTTCAGGCTCCCAATTATATATCGATTGACAGTCAAGGAAGGGGAACTCTAACTCCCTAGTGGCCTCCACTGATATAACAGGGAGGAATGAAAGTCACTACACTCTGCTAGGTCTCCTCTGAGGCTACCTAAGTAGGATGAGGAACAACATTGTATTGTTGCTAGGTGAAGGTAGAAAGGCAAGTTTCTCGAGGGGTCTCCATGGGCATCACAGAAATGCAGTCTTGATAATTCTAGGGAAGGAAATCTGGGCTAACTGCTCAGAATTTGCTGACATGGAACAATTTGGAACCAATTATATTTTTTTCCTCATTGCTTGTGTGTGTTACAGAGATTATATTCCAAAGTTTTCCATCTTACCATTCTGTCTCTTTTGTGGCTCTTGTGATAAAGAAAGAAAGCTTTTGTGAAGATATATTTTCTTGTACCCATTGATATTGCCATGACATTAGCTTCTTCAACACCCAGTTTAGGATATTTAAAACAAAAAGAAAATCCAAGAAACTCCCAACTGTGTCATTCTTTAAGTATTAAGATTCTTAGCTTGTCTGTCTTCCTTTTTCCACCTTTGAGTCTTGCTATGTTTGTTTTGCATATGTTCAAATGTAAACTGAATCACACTAACAATTTTAAAGACTTTATTTAAGCAAACAGAAATTCATGAACCAGACAGCACTCAACCATGCTTTATCGCTGGAGTTCACCAGAGAAGGTTGAAAAGAAGGCTTTTATAAGGTGAGTGAGGAAGCAAAGCAAATAAATGGATGGCTTACAGTTATGCCTTATTTGGATTGCTTAGGTGGAAAGTGTCTAGTTACATGATGTGGAAAATTCCTCATCATGTAACGGAAACTTAGTGGTTTCTGATTGCTTAAGCTTAAATTTTATTTTTCTCTAAGTTAAACACTTACAGGAAACACACTCTAGGTTTTTGGTTTCTAGATTTTGATGTGCTTGTATACAAATTCAGGGTTTCAGAGCCCATTTCCTCTAATGAGCTCCTGTTTAATTAATTTAACATATATACTACCTAGGGATTTTAATTGAACTTGAAGGGCTAGGGAAAGTATATCTACTCCATATTCCCACAAGTTAAACAGTATTACTATGTCAGGTTTTGTTAGTTTGCCTTTTTTACACTAAATATTTTATTTTTTAAAAAGTCAAACAATTAGAAGCTTCTGGTTTTGGAGACATGAAGTGAATGGCTTGCTGAAGGACTTTGAAATAGTTAGCGTGACAGCCAACACTGGAACCAGATCACCCATGATCAATTTAAACCACTCTCTACTTCTTTCTGTCATCATCCATGATGACCACTGCTGTATCTTCATATTCTTTTGCCCAGTGATTTTGTTGTCCCAGTCCACAGGGTTCAAGGACTGGGGACTGTCTCAGTGGACACTGAGTATCAGTGTATCAGGTGCTACCTATCCTAGCTAATGAGATAGGTGTGTTAATCACCTCTGCTGATATCTTGGAAAAACAGAGCTCACATAAATCTGGATAATGCTTTAAGAATTTTCCCTTTATCCTCACCCATCTCCCTTCACCTCCAGCTATGGCCTTGCATTTCTTCCTTTTCACACCACGGTGACTGTTCTTTTCTTCCCGGTAGCTCCCCATACATTCTCCTCATCCTTTTTCTCACTCCACCCCCAAATTATTCTTTTTTTTTTTTTCATGAGCTATCATTAACTGTTTGAAACACTGGCTCTCATTCTTCTTAAAATAAAGATAAAATATTGAGCCTGGTAGACAGGAAATAAAATGAAACAAGAACCTCAGTAGGCTCGCACACTCAGTTTTGTCTTTTCCTCCCTACCCTGGCTCTTGGTGCTTCAGCCTCACCGTCCTGCTCCTGGCTTCGCAATAATGTTGTGCTCTCACCCTCTAGGTCATTTGGCTTTTGCACCCATGATTCGATCATCTTGAATACATCTCAGGCCCTGAGAGATCTACCCTTTTTCTTAATTAGTTTACGTACTTTCTAGACACCAGTTAAAGTATCCTGACCTGAGGATGACTTATTTCACTTACACTTGCTGCTCTAGAATCTTGTTCCTTCTTTCGTGGCACTTCTTTTTATTTATTTATTTATTTATTTTTTGAGTTGGAGTCTCACTCGGTCGCCCAGACTGGAGTGCAGTGGCCACTTCCGGCCACCGCAGCCTTGACCTGCAGGACTCCGGTGATCCTTCCCTCTCAGCCTTCCGAGTAGCCGGAATTACAGGCATGCTACCACGCCCGGCTGATTTTTTGATTTTTATCGTAGAGATGAGGTCTCGCTGCCCAGGCGGGTCTCGAACCTGCGGGCTCAGGCCATCCACTCACCTCAGCCTCCCAAAGGCGCGGGATGACAGGCTGAGCCACCAAGTCCGGCCATGGCACTTCTTTTAGGAATCATTTTATACTTTCATGGATATAATGTACGTTAATTTCCTACACTTTGGGGTCAATTCCAGAAGTTTTTGCTCCCCATTTGATCTTTATTAACTAACCCAGTACCCAGTGTATTATATTTGATCAGTGAATTTTGGCTAAATTATTTGGGGGAAGGTTGAAATAAAAGAAAAAAAAATAAGGAGGAACAGAGAGACCAAGAGAGAAGGTGAGAAAAACAAAGTGGAGAGGTAGGGCAACAGTTATGGGACGTGGTTTTGGACCATAGCTCTGTTATTACTATTTAGTTTCTCTAAATCTCAAATCTGTCAACCACAAAGTTAATAAGTTAGCCCTGAGAACGCTATGGTGAGGACAATATAAAATTAACATCTAAAATACCCATGACAGAGACTGGAACGTTGAGTAGAGATAGTGTTACGTCACTTCCCCTTTTACCTAACGCTAGCTAATAAATTTTCTCTTAGAGGATCTTGAATTCAGTGTGAATATCTTGATTAATTTGGGCCTCATTAATCTAACTGATTATTAAATTATTATGGCTTGATAATTTACTACTACTAAAACCATTTTATTTTTCACAGACATCGGGCAATAGGGTAACATAACTCAAGAATAAGCATGAACATTTCTAGAGGTTCTCACAGCCTTTAAGTACAAAATGATGTGCAACTTTATTTTCAGCTCACTTTGAAAAGTTGAGAAAGCATTATCCCATTTTGTATGCATTACACTAAATCTCATGAAATACTTCATTGGTTTTATAATCATTGCCATTAGCAGTTAAGTGTTTATATTATTCTGCTCCCTGATAGTTAGAAAATTTGTCAGAACGTTATTTTCTGTGGCTCTGCTCTGCCCCAAGATTTGTTGGCCCTCAAGCACTTCTGAGTTTTAGCAGATATATTTATTAGTGTTGGCATTTTACTATTAAGGGCTTTTTGGAGTGGGGCACCTGTGTACTGCAGACTGACTTTTTCAAGCATGTAGCTGCACATACATAGTCATCTCATTGAACTCAGCTGGGATAAAATGTTGGGATAAAATGGAGATGCCTAGGCTCTAAATCCAGACCATTAGAGCTTGAATGTCAAATTTACCAATAGTGGGAGTATAATCTGAGGAAAAATTGCTTTACTTCTTTGATTTTCAGTTTACATATCTCAATCCCTATTATCCAGGATTGTTTTGAAAAACAAACAAGAAATATACCTAATGTCTATTATTTGCCAGATATTTTTCTAAGTGCTTTATATATATATACATATACTGTGTCGCGTAATCTTTGTCAAAACTCTAGGAGGTTGAAGCTACTATCATATTCTTGTACAGACGGGGCGGTTGTGTGTGGGAGGAACTGGCCTAATGCCACACAACTAGAAAGTGTTCACCCAAGGCATGAACTCAGGCAGTGGGACTCCAAAGTGCTGTTAGCGGTGCTATTGCAATTCTCAGAGCACTGACCTCCTTCTCATGTGTCGGGGCTGCCATGGAATCCTCATGGTCTTTTAGTCCTGGGAGCAGTCGGCTTTGGTATGGATAATGTATAAGGAGTCCTTCATGTCACTGAGCTTCTTCCAGATTTGGTAGGAGCCAATGTATAAGGAAATTTCCTTGTTTTTTGGCTGTAGTTTGGTCTGAAGGACTGAGGATATACTTGTATATGCCACAGCAATGCACTTTTTGGGGGAATAAGATGAGTTAAGCACTTAGAAAGTCAAACAACAATAAAGAGATCATATGTGTGGGCCACAATCAAGATAGAATCATGAAGTCTAAGAACTAAATGAGACCATACAGATAGCAATTGGCAACTTCTTCAGTTATAAGAAGAATAACCTACATCTCAAAGACATGGCTTAGTCTTGTAGCACTTTTCAGGCTATGAAAGTCCTTTTATTCACATTTTACTCTCATGAGAGCTCTTCCAAGTATCCATTATTAGAACATTTTGGAGCTGAAAATACTGAGGTTACTAGAGGTCACATAATTTGACTGAGAGGATGCAGCTAGTGATGGCAAAAGTTGAGTTTTAAATATGGAGCTTTCTTTTGTTAAAGCAGAAAAAAATTGATTTTACAACGTATCTATGTCTCATTATGCCTTTTTTCCCTGTGTGTTAGTGCCATACTGCAGAGCAGAAAGAAATGAGACTTTGTTGTAAAAGAGCTGGGGTTAAATACAGAAATATTTCCCCTACTTGTCACTTAGCTTCACATCCTCACTTCTCTGGGTCTCTCAGAGCCCGTAGTTAATAAAGTGGAACCAATTCAAAGAAACGCATAGAGCATTCATGGAACCTCTGCAGTGCAGCTCAGTAAGCGGCAGTTTTGTTTTTATTTATATATATTTACTTCACCTTAAATTTCTACCTGTCGCCTTCTCTCTCAGAAACTTTGTATGTGACTGTAGAACTCAGACCCAAAAGCCACAGAGACAGAATCTAGAAGGCACCCCCCCACCAAGAATGGACCCTAACAGACAACAGCATGTAGGGAGAAAGGAACTTGTCGGCACAGGAAAGTAATGGCTTCCACAAGATGGAGCGCTATAAGGCAAATGGAAGCTCATATAATAATGGGAGTTGCACACATAGTTCTTTAAAAAAGGTTCCGTCCTCTTTCCGGGATCCAGGCCACCCAAGAATCTCAATGTGTACGTGACATGTCAGACGGCCGAGTGGCCAGCTCTGCTGAGTCATCAGAAAGTGAGACCTGAGGACAGAAGCCATTTTCTGATCATGAAAGAGCTGACAAAGTTTTGTGTTTCCAAGTCTTTGTTTGCCTTTCTGAAGGCAGATTCGATTATCTAGGCACTACCAGGACACCTGAGCAGTAAACAAGTATCCCCAATTCCACCAGCTTTCCAAGCAGAAGCCCTGCACGTCACCCTTTTTTTAAAGGGTGTTAAGGGTGGGAGAAGACATGGACACCTGAAGAATAACAGGCAGGGACTGATGTAAGATGAGGTCACAGGGAAGGTATTGATATCCCTTTACAAAGGACTTGAGAGTTTGCTTAAAGCCATTATCTTTCCTGCTCAAATGAAAAATTAAAGAGATCTATTTTTTTAAGTACAAAATCAAGTGTCATTTTCCCTCTTAAAGTGAATAAAATATTGAAAAAAGCAGTGGAGGATAGAAGAGAAAAGTGGCAGAAATTTTCCAAATCTAAGAAAGACATAGCCAGGAGAGAAAATACATTACAAGGACAATCTTAATTTTTGAAAGGGATGAAGACAATATCAAGCTCTTTAAAAGCTACTGTTGAGGGAATTTTTTTTTTTTTGAGTCGGAGTCTCACTCGGTCGCCCAGACTGGAGTGCAGTGGCCGCTCCCGGCCACCGCAGCCTCGACCTGCTGGGCTCCGGCGATCCTTCCACCTCCGCCTCCCAAGTAGCCGGAATTACAGGCATGCGCTACCACACCCAGCTAATTTTTTTGATTTATTGTAGAGATGAGGTCATGCCAAGTTGCCCAGGCAGGTCTCGAACCCAAGGACTCAGGCAATCCACTCACCTCAGCCTCCCAAAGGCGCGGGATTACAGGCTGAGCCACCGAGCCCGGCTGAAGGAATTTTTATATGTGTTTTTACCCAAAATCTTCTACCCAAACATCTTTGATAAGGAAGAATATGCTGTAAGTGGCATTTACATACTTTGAGTCTGACAATCAGAAAAAAATAATAATAAGATTCACAAGCAACGAAGAAAGCCAGTTCAAACACTGGGATACCTAGTTCCAACCCTGGCATGAAATAGCTATATAACTATTTAGCCAAGGGATAAATATCCACAACTAGGCTTCATTAATAAATAGTTGCTTATGACAGTATCTTTTCTACCTCGAAGGGCTATTGAAAGGATAAAATTATATCCAAATACAGCTGTATAATAATGATGATAGTAACAATGGTAATAGCGATGCCTGCCATTAGTTTTAATTGTATTTGCAATAACTTCTCAATTAGCGTGCATATGGAATTGTCATGATACAACACTCTATTTCATAAAATGACAGAAGGGAAATCACTTTAATATATCATGAGAAGGATTGGAAACAAAAACCTTTAACAAGTGTTCTTAATAAAATCTGAATTAAAAACATGATGATGCAAATTTGGATTAAATACAGAATAATAGGTATTATTTTTCGAATTCAGAAGAAACTTAATGCATAATAACTGCTTCATTAATATAAATTTCCGGAGGGGATTGATCACTCTCTTTCTTTGAAGCATAACCCATGTGATTATTTTAAGTTAGTTAGAACTAACTATGTAGGAGCTGAGTAGAAAGTTCTTAGAGATCAATATAGGCATAATTTATATTTTGTTCAAGCATGATTCTTTAATTCTAAGTATAATATCATTAATACAACAGATAGAAATATTAGCAAGTCAATTAAATATCCAATATCTTTAATATCATTGTTTCTATGTGGTTGAAATGAGTATTTAGTCTCACCCCACCACCCATGTGCACATATGCAGGCACACAGAAAAATAATATTGGGTTAGTTCATATGGATAGAGCTCAGGATGTGTGTGTGGGGGTGGATGATATTAAGATTATGCAGAATGGGTAGGCGGGTTATAAAGGAAATGTCTAGTACACCATACTGAGGGGTTCATCTCCCCTCCCACATCTTTCCTACCAATCATGTCCCCAAGACACCAAGTATTTCCTGGTGCCGTGTCCTAAAGGAAAAAGATCACCTTCCAGAAGGAATAAAACTCTGACTAGGATATCAGTGGGAAAGAGGAATGTAACGCACAGCTGTCTGAAGTCTGCTCACTGCCATCCCCATCTTTATGACTTTATAGTTCTGTTTTTATCTGAATCGATCAACCCTCAAGTTCCAGCAGAGCAATGTTTCCTTTCTTGCTTGTCCTTTATAGTGGCTGAAGCAAACGTCCAGATATGTGTCTGGTGTACAGCAGGTGTTAAAAACATAGTTGTGGAAACAGGAAGCAAACATCAGGAAAGAAGCACGTTGACTACAGCATTGTGTTTGAAGCACCAAGTACTCTTCCCGATCGACGATGGACCCAGTCCATGCTAGGCAGTAAGTGCAGTGGAAATAAAAGGTCTGCTCTCACAAAAGAAAGACAGGAAAGGAGGACGCATCTAGAATGCACACACTTCGCCGGGAACTTGGCTAGGCTGAGTCTTCACAGAGTGTCTCATTTCATCCTTGTAACTCTTCCATTTAGACAAACATAAGGTATAGTCACTTGCCCGAGGTCAGTTGAGATGTCACGGGGGAAGATTCCATTCTTGGTCTTTCTGGCTCCAAGTCCAGTGCTCTATTTTGTAATACCTACCAATTTGCCTTTTGAAAGATTTCAAATACATTGTATAACAAGAGCAATAGAAAACAACTGGAGAAATTCATTATTGAATATAATGAAGGGCCATGCTTTTTAGACGAGGAATTGATTTCGGAGACAGTGAGAGGCAGAGAGAACAAGTTTTTTTTTACTGACATGTTTATTCCTAAATATACTCTTGGGTAATAATTTCTATGGAACAAAAAATGTTCAAAACCCCCACAGTCACAAGAGTCAAACTCAAGATTTGAACTGCCAAGATTCGTGCCACTCTCATTACAGTGTGAAGTTTCTATATAAACTGTGACAGAAAAGAACATTAAGATAATCAGTATACTTTATAAATACATTCTTACACAGATGATTCTATAAATGACAGAATTAAACAGAACGATAAATCCCTTATTGTATTTTAGTGAGATGAAGGAAAGAATTGGTCATATACCACAAAAAGGCATATAGTGAGCATGTCTCCATATTACAACACAGAAAAATATTAGTATATAAGTAAGTAAACACACACACAAACAACAAACAAAGCTGGCTGACATTCTAATCGAGATTTTAAAACTGTCTTTACGTTATGCTGGCTTTCAATTGATCGCCTTCCTTCAAATTCCCTATCAGATGTTTCAGTGTGTCAGTGAGCCAATAACAGTCACAAATTATATTGCATTCTGGTTACCACAGCAAGCCCTAAAATTCCTGACTAAGCTTATTTTTAAAAATGAAACAACTCTTCATAATTAGAATACCAAGTAATTGCCATTTCAAATAGGCAGATTTGAATATTTCCTTATTTTTGGTGCTTTCCTTTTTCTGTAAAATGTATTCAAAGGTTTATTTATGCATGGATTCTCATATCTTTGGGCTAGATACATAAATTTTTAATAGCTGATGTGCTCGTGAAAAAACTGCATACACAAATATGCACACAGATGATCAAGTTCTATGACATTTTAGCTCATTTTCTAGATATCTTTACCATTTTTAATTTATCTGCTTTTTGCAAGTGAAAATTTGTCAAAAGAAATATACTTAATAAGAACAAAAACCATGAGTTAAAGACTTTAAATAACTTGGCAAGTATAAAATGTAACTCCACTGTTTTCCCAGACTAATTGATGGTATTTTTCTAGCACAACTAAGACAGTTCTAAAACGGTTATGTTTGTCTGATTCATTGATTTATTAATTAGATCTTATCTGGAAAAAAATCAAAAACAATTTGAAATTCAGTTGTTAGAAAGGCAGTTTTTTGGTGGAGATGAGTCAAGTCACTTGAATTTAACACTGGAGATCATATATATATATACTTCAATAATTTCCTTAAACAGTGAGTCAGGTGTGTCCAGTAGCTTACTATATAAACTGACCCAAAACTCCTGATGAGCACAATAAGAAAAACTAAACAAAGCAAAATTTAAAAATACATTAAAACTCCCTGGAAAAAATCCAGAAAAGAAGAAACTTGGAGAGAGAAGCTATCATTTGGAATACCCTTTATATTAGGAGGCATCTGTCAAATCAGGAAAAGCCTACTGAGAATATGATCACATTACAAGTTAAACAGCATTCAAAAGCTTCATGGTAAAGGTACAAATATTAGAGTTCAAAAACTAACAAGAAAGAGAAATACACCCTGACAAATATTTGAGATTCAGCTCACAGGTAAGGTTAAACTGTAACTAAAGTTGGAAATTGTCAAAAAAAAATATGACCTTATAAAAATAAAGCAATGAAGTCCAGGTTTGGATAAGCTCAACAAGTAAAATTAGATTAATGCGAAAACGGAATGTCAATACCCTACCTCTTTTAGATTCAAAGGAGAATTAACTCCAAGGAAACATAATATTATCCTGGATCTCAAATTATTTCTATAATTTTTAACTCCATCAAAAATAATCAGGCAGATGAAGAGATAAGAATGTGCCTTCTAATTAATTAATTTGAAGAGAAAAAATTTGGAAAGAAAACTTCAAAATACATATTTTTGAAACGACTTTCAACTTAAAATTTTGTAATCAGAAATGATTACATTTTAAATAAAGGCATGACAAATGCAAAAATTGAATAAATATGTTACCAACAGACTTGTCCCAAGGAAAACACTGAAGAATGTTCTGCCAGCACACACACAAAGTAATCTAACATGGTTCTCTTTGGAGATTCAGAAAGAATGAAGAGCAAGATAAGGAATGAACACAAATTTAAATACGATGCACAAGTACAAGAGGATTTCTGACGGAATTAAATGTTTCTAGGTATTTTTCCAGAAAGTAATAAAAGTGCCAAATTTTATCAATTTTTAGTTAGCTGTAGTTATGTGTGGGTAACCATTCAGCAAATAGTATAAAATAGAGTATTAAAAAGAGAATAAGCTGGGCTCGGTGGCTCAGCCTGTAATCCCGCGCCTTTGGGAGGCTGAGGTGAGTGGATTGCCTGAGCCCGCGGGTTCGAGACCTGCCTGGGCAACTTGGCAAGACCTCATCTCTACAATAAATAAAAAATTAGCGGGGCGTGGTATCGCACGCCTGTAATTCCGGCTACTCGGAAGGCTGAGGCGGAAGGATGGCCGGAGCCCAGCAGGTCGAGGCTGCGGTGGCCCGGAGCGGCCACTGCACTCCAGTCTGGGCGACAGCGTGAGATTCCAACTCCAAAAAAAAAGGAGAATAGAGAAGAAATACAAAATGATAAAATACTAATCAATGAAAGAGTGGCAAGAAAGAACAACAAGAAGAAAAAAGAATAAGTGGAACAAATAGAAAGCAAATAGTAAGAGACTTAAATTCACATGTAGCATAATTAAATTAAATATATTAAATGCTCCAATTAAAACACAAACACTGTCTAAAACAGGACAAGATCTCAAAGTACAACTACACCGTGTGTCAATAGTCATGCAATAAAAAGATAAAAACGAATGTAAAACAATGAAAAAGTGGTATAATGTACAAGTACTAACCAATAAAGAGTGAAAATAGCTATATTTTTATGAAAGTACATTTCAAGGCAAGTAGCATTACTAAAGATACAGTGTAGCTCTTCATGATAATTGCTGCATAGGCTAAAATTGTTATATCTTCTCCTTAAATTGTAAATGTTATTAAGAGAGCCTAAACATATAGTTATAAATAAAAAATTAAGTGTTAATGAAAGAAATTGGTATACCTACAAATATAATGGGAGATTTTAAAACACATAATTGGGGAACTAAAGCAGACCAAAAATAAGTCAGGGATAGAATACTTCATCAAAGTTAACTGTATAATAGTGACAAAACAAAGCCTAACAGATGTCAGATAGTTCAAATCATAAAGAATATAATATCTAACCACAGAAGAATTAAGTAAAATAATAATAGCCAACACTCGATCAGACAGTTTTCATGAATTTAGAACTTGGAAATTAATTTTTAATAAATTGTGGACCAAAGTAGTCGTCACAATGGGCATTAAAAAATATTTTGAAGTGTTTATAAGGTAACAAAGCTTTACTTCCAAGCTAATATATAGCCATAAATGTGTGTGTGTGAGTGTGTGTGTTTGATTCTTAAAGAAGGCTAAAATTCTTGCTGTGAAGATCTATCCACAGACGTTAGAGAAAGGACAGCAACTTGAGCAGCAAGTTTAGTACAAAGACATTAACAAATATATTTAGAAAAAAACACGCTAGAGAGGATCAGCAAAGCCAAAATTTGGGTCCACAGAAAGACTAATACAATTGGTGAAGTCCTAGCAAATGTGTTAAAGAGAAAGTGAGCACACAGATTACTAATCTCAGAAACGCAAAGGAGGCCATAACCACATATCCTACAGAATTAACAAAAATTTTAAAATATTAGTAATGCATTTATTCCAGCAACATTAAAATTTATACATATCGGTGAACTAATCAGAAACACACAGTTTGCTAAAAGTGACCCAAAAAGAAATAAAAACTTAATAAATCTGCAATATTAAAGGAATTACAACAATTACAAATATCTACCAACTCTACTCTCCACCCTACCAAAAGAAAATAGACTTAATGTCCAGTTGGATTCAGTAACTTATACTAAATTCTTAAGGAAGACATAATTTTGATACAAAAATCTGCCAATATAATTGTAAGAAAGAAAAATAATAGTGAAGTTTTTCTCATGAATCTAGATGCAAAATTTCTATGAAACACTAGCTAATCAAACTATGCAATGTATAAAAGTCACATATCTTGGCAAAGTCAGACCATTTCCCAAAATGTCATATTATTTTAATATTCAAAAATCAATTAATATATTACACTACATTAACAAAATAGTTTTGCAAAAAATATGATAATCTGAATAAATGTAAATAAAACTATTATTATGTATAAAAACTTGTACCAGTTATTCTATATACGAAAACTCTTTGAAAACTAAGAACAGAAAAAACTCTTATTCATTCTAATAAAATATATGCAAAAAAATAGAAAACACTATTCTTATTGAAAGCTTTATTCCTAACATAAGGAAGAAGAAAAGCATGTTAATTAGTACCAAATCCATTTAACATAGATGGAGAGATCACAGGCTGTACAAAAAAGAAGAAAAGTAACTGTTGTGAAATTTGGAGAAAAATCAGTAAAACTGATGTTATTCACAGATAATAAGGTATTCAGAGAAAATAAAATGCAATCTAGGAATTGGAAGTAATAAATTCAGTAAGTAAAAAGGGTAAAAGACATTTATAAACACTATTCATGTTTCTGTATTTCAACAAGCAGTTAGAAAAAGAGACAATAAAACATAGTATTTAGAGTAGCTTACACAAATACAGATATCTATTAATAAATCTAAAATAATGATCAAAACTTTGTATAAAAACCTATCAAATATTATCAAGAAAGATGTTAAATACCTAAATATATGGAATAATATAACATTATTGTAGATTGGGAAACTCAATATTGTAGATATCAATCATCTCCAAATAGAAAGCAATTCCAGTTAATGATCAAGCAGAGTTTCAGCAGAAATTGAAAGGATAATGAGAAATTTTATGGAAAACAAGAAAGCTAAAGATTGCCAAGATAAACTTGACAAAAAAACAGAACAAAAGTTGAGGATATTCTCTATCTATCTATCTATTGTCTATTTATCTATCTATATACACAATACAAATATGCAATATATTCATATACATAACGTTATAGATGATGTATACATAATGCATAATATATAATATATGTCCGTATATTATATATGGTTACCATAAAGTCTTATTTAAAGTAAAGTGGCATCCTTATAAGGAAAGACAAAAAGACCAATGAAACAGAATAGAAACTCCAAAAGAGACTCGTACATGAATGATCACTACATTTCTGTAAAAGATAACACTTGAGTCAGTGAGAAGTGATCTTGCTAATAAATAATGGTAGTTCAATTTGAGCCCTTGGTAGAAAAATAAGTCTTCATCTCTGACTCATGATATACGTGAATAAATTTCAGGTAGAGTATGTACAGAAATGTAAAAGATATAAAAATAAACTTTAGATGATAGATGATAGGATAAGCAAATAAACTGATGAGCTAAGGAATGACAAGTATTTCTTGATTGTGTTGCAAAAGAACAAGATTGATAAATTGGAATGTACTAAAACAAGGAATGCCTATTCATCAAAAGATGTGGAAAGTAAAAAGGCACTGAATGGGAGAAGATATTTTACATATATATATATATATATATATATATATATAATATATATACTTATAATGAAAGTATATCAATACAAAGTCCTAATCTTTCATTTAAAAAATAGGAAGTAAACCTTTACATGTCACAAAATAAAAACCCTAAGGACCAATGACCATGCCGAAGCGATTCAACCTTAACCCTTAGGGAAGCACTGTTAAACCACAATGAGATACCACTATGCTACCACCAGAATAGCTAACACTAGGAAAACTGATGTTACAAAGGGTTGGTAAGAATAAGGGGCATATTAGTTTAGTTTCTTTGGGAGAGTGGTAGTATCTATTAAAATATGGCTAACATACGATCCAGTAACTCCACAACTAGCTTCATTTCTCATACAAAATTCGCCACATGTGAAACAAAAACTATGTAAAATCATGGAAATTATTAGCCAGCACCTTTGTGCACACTTCTATACATACCTATTTTAATAAGAAAACATTTTACTTAAACTTATTGCAATAAATACATATCATAATAAAATAGAATAAAAGTAATAACATAAATAATAGATGCAAAGACATTTAAAACACAAAAATATATTTCAAACATTTTAGAAAATTAGGACGAAGGCAATTGCTTTCAACGTGTTAACATATAACACTTAGGAAAAATATTCCACTCCAGGGAGATAATGTTAGTGTTCTTTCTGAGTTCGAAAAAAAAGCATAACACAACTATTATCTCAGGTTTTAGTCACTATTATACTAAGGGTGTTGTACAGGGCAATCAGGCATGAAGTAAAAAAAAAAACTAACAAATTGTGACGAGGACTAAGTTGTATAAAAAATTTCAGCTAGAGATGTGTTGATAGACATAACAAGTTAATTTGAAAAGTTGCCTGATTAAGGGTCAATTACATATGCATATTTCAGCAACAAATGGATGCTGAGATTTAAAAAATTAAAATATTTAAATTAATGTAAATAGAACTAATTACCTAGAAATAAATCAAATCAAAGTTGTGTTAAATATCTACATAAAAAGATATAAAAATTATTAACAAGAGAAATTTAAAACATCGACATATATGGTCTTTTCAAAAAATGTTGCTGAGTCAATTGCAAATCCATATTAAAAGCTATGCATTGGCAATTTGCTTCGTGCCATACATATAAATGAATTACAGAGGAACTATAGATTTCGTTGTGAAAGAAAAAAATACAATAAATTATCTGTAGGAAATAGGAAAATAGCTTCACACTGTGAGGACAGGAAGAGACTTCTTCAACAAGATATGAAGAACACTAATCACTTGTGTACCTAACCCTGACTTACACCCCACATCTTTAAAGTAAAAAAAAAGAACCCTAATCCAAAAAATCCAGTAACTGACACATTGTACTACATTAAAACAAGGAACTTTTAATGAAGAAAGTGGAAAAGCAAACTATAGAGTATATATTTAAGATATATATAATTAAAATAGGGTTCTCACAGAGAATATGTAAATAATTCCCGCAAAACAATAAAAGATGGACAACCCAGAAGGAAAAGGAACGATGTGAGCACGTATTTCACCAAAAAGGATTCCAAAATGGCCAATAAATATGTCGAAGAATGTTTCGTATCTTTAGAGATCAGGGAAACAAACATTAATTTTATAGTGAGATATCAAAACATTTCAGCAGAATTGCTAATATTAATTATGTAATACCAACTTTTGGTGATGATATGGAGCTACAGAAATGCCCACTTACTAGTGACAGAAATAAAAGCCCCCATCTTATAAACCTATTTGTCAAAATCTACTAACTTTGAGCACATCTACAAGCCCTGTGACCCGCCAGTTTTATTCTTAAGCATATGCATAATCTACATGTGCAAATATGCACCAAAATCTATAAAAATAAACATAGCATTATTTATTATAACAGTTAAAAATCCCGAAACAGCCAAATATCCATCGGCATTAGAATGGCTACATAAATTGTGTTTTGTTCACAGAATAGAAAACTTTATAGCAATTAAAATGAACAGAATAGAGCTACCGTTTGTTTATCAAATGACACCCCTAAAGGAGTGAAAAGGCAAGGCGCTCAGATACACTTTATTAAGATGAGGTTGAGACCGGCTCCTCGGAAGGCCGAGGCGGAAGGATCGCCGGAGCCCAGCAGGCGAGGCTGCGGGGGCCGGGAGCGGCCACTGCACTCCAGTCGGGGCGACAGCGTGAGACTCCGACTCAAAAAAAAAAAAAAAAAAAGATGAGGTTGAGAAAAAGAATGCTCTTGCTTGCACACAAACTCATGCAGTAGATCAATACTACAAATCTCGCTCTGTATAAACTCAAAGTTTTCACCAGCAGTGCAGCATTAAAATCTAGGGTGCTGATTACCTTCGGCGAGAAGTGAGGGACTGTTTGTTGTTAGTGATCAGAAGGATGGATTCTTGTGAAGACGATGGTTTTCTATATTTCTGCCCATTTGGCGATTACAAGGGTATCTTAACTTTGAGATACTTATTGACTTATGCACTTATGCTTTACGTAATATACACATATATACACAAAGACATACATACATATATACGTACATATATTTAAATATGTATGTTTTACTTCACTATCAAAAGTTTTAAAAATTCAGAGAAATGAAGGAAAATATAAACTGGTAGATGAGCTTTAGAATAGCTCTCTATACCCATGTCTACCTGTTTGTCAGTGTTTCTGTTCATCTATTTAGATACGGATTCAGATATTATAAACTTAAGTAGAAATAAGTTGGTCCATAGAAAAATAAAGTTGACCAAATGACATGAAAAGAAACCGAAAATCAGAACACAAGAAATCTGTAACTAAAAGTTTCCTTCAGAGAAACCTCCAGGCCCTTTATGGAGCTACAGAAATGCCCACTTATCTTTGTGAATGAATTATATTGGCTATTTAAGAAAGAAAAATATTTTATGCAATTTTTCCACAAGAATAAAAAAATGAAGGAACTCATTTTATGAGATCAGCATATTTTTAATCCTGAATCTCAGCAAGACCATTCTAGGAAAGAAAATGTCAAGTCATAATCATTCAAAAACATACATGCAAAGATTTCAAAGAAAAAAATGAACAAACAAAAATAAGCAAAATGTGTAAGCAACAATACACAATGACCTATTTGGATTTATTTCAGAGATGCAAAGTTGTTTATAACTGGAGAATACATGTAATAATTCTCACTGATGTAGTAAAAGCATTTTGTAATACATGGCATTCATAGTGATCAAAAGCAATATTATTGCAAGCTAAAAATAGAATGTCCTCAGTATACAAAAAAAGAGTCATAATTGTTCATGAGGAAATAGAAAAATCCTTCCTCATGACCTTAGGAAAACTCGAGTATTGATAATATTGTCACTTGTCTTTATTATTGTCCTGGAGGTACTAGTCAGTGCAATTAGTCAAATAAAATAAAATACTTAAGATTTAAAAGGAATAAAAGTGCCACTTTGTATAAATAAATTCACTTAGTAAAAGGAAATCCAGAACAAAAGGCAAATAATTATTAGAATTATAAGGTTAATAAGTTTAGTGGATAGAAAACCTACAAAACACAGTAGTTTTTATATCAGTCACCACTGGTTGGAATATGAAATAAAAGGGTATCAAAAATATTAAAGACTTTGGAACAGATCTGTGAAAAATACAGATTGGCTTTTTACTCTCAGCAATATAAATTTAAAGTTTCTCCATGTCTTTTCATGGCCTAATGCTTCATTTCTTTTGAGCACTAAATCATATTCTATTGTCTGAATGTAGCACTGTTTATCTATTCCTATTCCGAGTCATATCTTAGTTGCTTCAAACTTTTTGGCAATTATGAATAAAAACACTGTAAACATTTATGTGTAGGTTATGTGATTAAGTTATAAGTTTTCAATTTGAGTAGATACCAAGAAGTGAAATTGCTGAGGGTATACTTAGTTTGTTAAAAAAACCTTCCAAAATATCTTCCAAAATAGCTGAATAACCCCAGCAATGAGAAATCCTATTGCTCCATATCTTCACCAGTATTTGTTGTTGCCAGTGTTTTAATTTTTGTCATTCTAATAGATGCAGAGGTATCTCATTGTTTTAATTTGCAATTCTATAATGACGTGAAGCATTTAACAATTTCATATGCTTATTTGCCATATATATATATAATCAAATATATTCATCTTTGGTGGGTATTTTGACCATGCTTTCCTCAGGTTGTTTGCTTATCGTTGAGTTTTAAGGGGGGTTGTATATTTTGAATAACCGTCCTTTATCATATCTCTGCAAATGTCTTCTTCCATTCTGTGGCTTGGCTTTTCATTCTTCTGGCAGTGTCTTTCACAGAAGAGATTTTTTAAAAAATTAATGAAGCTTAGCTCAGTAATTTTTTCTTGCATGGATTATACCTTTGGTGTCATATCTAAAGAGTTATTGTCAAGCACAATGGCATCAAGATTTTTGCTTGTGTTATCTTCTGGATTTTATAATTTTGTGTCTAACTTTTAGGTCAATGATCCATCTTGAGTTAATTTTTGTGAAGGTTATAAGGTCTGTATCTATATTTTTTCTCCCTCTCTCTCTCTCTCTCTTTCTCTGGATGTGGATGTTCATTTTATTCCAAAACATTTGTTGAAAGGACTGTCTTTTTCCCCATCGTATTGCCTTTGCTCCTTTGACAAAAGTCAGTTGACTATATTTAGGTGAGTGTATTTCTGAGCCCCTGTTATGTTTGCCTATTTTTTCACCATTATCACACTGTCTTGCTTACTAGAATTTCACAGTAACTATTGATATTGGGTATTGTCAGTCCTCTGACTTTGTTCTCCTACAATATTCTATGGGCTATTCTGGGCCTTTTGCACCTCGATTTAAACTTTAGAATCATTTTGTCAATATTCAGGAAATAACAAGCTTAAATTTTTATTGAGTTTCCAGGAATCTATAAATCAAATAGGAAATAACTACATCTTGATGATATTAATATTTCTTATTCCCTGAAAATGGAATACCTGTCTTTTATTTAGGTTTTCTATAATTCTAGAGTTTTGTAGTTTTCCTTATATAGATCTTGTGCATATTTTGTTAGATTTATACCTAAGTATTGTATTTTCAAAGCTACTAATATAAGCAATATTGTGTTTTTAATTTCAAATTATACTTATTCATTGCTGGTATATAGAAAAGCTTTTGACTTTCAGATTTTTTACTTTGTGCCCTGAAAACTTGCTATAAACTATTATTATTAGTTTCTGGGATTTTTTGTTGATTTCTTCAGATTTTCTACAGAAAAAATTATGCCATTTGCTAGCAAAGTTTGTTTTTTTCTTCCTACGCAATCTGTATAGTTTGTATTTCCTTTTTCTCTTAATATTGTAAATGTAGGAATTCTGGTATGACATTGAAAAATATGGTAAAATGGCAAAATATTTTTGAAAGAAATTAATAAAGATCAACATAAATGAAGGAGTGCATCTTGTTCACATATTTTAAAATAGCATGTAAAGATATTAATTCTCCTTAAGTTAATGTGTAGATTTGATGCAGTTCTAATAAATACTCAGAGCCCTATTTTTGTGTGTACAGAAGTGTAATTATTGAAAACCTGACCCTAGTATGTATACTGAAATGCAAAAAAAAAAAAAAAATCAAGCAGTATCACACTAAGACATAGAGTTATGATAATTAAAACAATGTCATATTGAGAATAAACTAGATAGAAAAGGACATATGAAATGGAACAAAAAATAATGAGAAAAAATTATAAAAATATATGTAGACATCTGATTTATGATATTGATAGTCTAATGAGAATAGCAAATAAAAGATAATCATTTTAATGTATGGTATAATTTTGATATGCATGTGAATGAAAAATGACATTCACACAATAACATACACAAATAAATTCCAGATGTATTGTAAACTAAAATATGAATTCCAAAAGAATCAAATGTTTAGAAAATCAAGTAGAAGAATATATTCAAGAATTTCATATATGGGATGATTTTTTTAATATGGTGAAAACAGTGAATAAAACAAATATATTTTTTAATTTGGCAAAATAATAATTAGAAATGTCTTATTATCCAAAAAGAGTAAAAAAGAGTACTATACAGTTGAAAAAATATTTGAAACACATAAATTGAAAGTGATGCATATAGGAAATAGAGAAGTTTTATTACAAAAACAGGCAACCTAAACTAAAAATGATCAAGAAACTTAAATAGTCATCTTGCAAAAAGAAGATGTCCATTTGACAATTTGACCTATAAAAATGCTTATTTTATTTTAATTGGGGAAACATGAATTATCTATAATGAGATACTAATGTGCACCCACTAAACTTGCTAATATTAAAAAGATTGACAGTACAAAGTATGAATGAGGAAAGGGAGCAACAAGGAACTCTTTTTTATTGGGGAAGTAATAATTGATTAATTCACTTTGAAATATGGTTTACTAGAAAAGATCATGATGTACTAAATGAACTTATAATTTAACTGCTAGCAAATATTCAACAAAATGCACATACACGTATATAGAGATAAATGCACAAGAATGTCCATAATAGTATTTATAATGAGAAAACTTTAAAAAGCGACAATTATTAGACTGTATAAATAACAGTAAATGTAATCAGCTAATTATATTTTTTTGGAAATAGTATGATTAAATTTTACAAAAATACTACAGAGAGAAAGAAAATAGACTCAAATAAATACATATAGTAAAATTCCATTTATATAGATTTTTAAAACAGTCACAATTCTTCTATTTTATTAGAAGTAAGAATGGTCATTACCTTTGGGAATAAGGACTGGAACAATAATTGAATTGGGGCACGGGTGTCTTTGGGGTGCTAATATATTCTGTCTTGTTTTCTATGGTATTATGCTGAATATCTATGTTTTGTATACTTCTCTATATGTGCTTCCATTGAGTAAAAAAAAAAATTTTTTTTTTTTGAGTTGGAATCTCACTCGGTCACCCAGACTGGAGTGCAGTGGCCGCTCCCGGCCACCACAGCCTCGACCTGCTGGGCTCCGGCGATCCTTCCGTCTCAGCCTTCCCAGTAGCCGGAATTACAGGCAGGCGCTACCACGCCCGGCTGATTTTTTGATTTATTGTAGAGATGAGGTCTCGCTGCCCAGGCGGGTCTCGAACCCGCGGGCTCAAGCAATCCACTCATCTCAGCCTCCCGAAGGTGTGGGATTACAGGCTGAGCCACTGAGCCCAGCAGTAAAAATTTTTTTAAAAAATTGTTTAATTAGTCCTATTGAGCTAAATTGTTTGATACAATTTTCCCTCTAATTTATTGATTATAAGTTGGTTCTTGTAAGCAATAATTTTTAAAATTATGATAAAAATACAATCTCTATAGTAAGGTAAAGAAAACTTGATCACTGGGCCTTAATTTCCAGTTTTCTGAAATGAGGAAGAAGAGGGTTGGATTAAAGAAACTACACAATTTTTCCAGATCTAAGTACCCATGAAGAACTCATGACTTTGAAATATGTTTGCTCTAGACTCTTGCATCTCAAAGATCTAGTTCTTCTCTGTTCATAGATCAGAAGCATCTGCTTGGTGTTACTTTTTTAAAAAATTGAAATTAAATTTAAATATGGTGAAAGGATTATACCAATCAAAAAATAGAACATGTATTTTACCCAAGAAAATGTTCTTATGTCCCTTCTGGGCAATTCCTGCTTGCAAAGGCAACCACTATTGCAATTTCTATGATCAAACATTCATTTTGCCTTTTTACGAACTTTTAAAAATTAAATTAAACAATTTATAAACTTGAGAGATGCATCCATGCTGTAACTTTTATCAGCATTTTATTTTCTTTTTAATTAATGAGTATTTTTTATTATTTGAATATAGCACAATTTTGTTTATCAGTTGACCTAATGATGGACATTTGGATTGTTTCCAGTTTGGTATTGTTATGAATAAAGCTGCCTCAGATATCTCTTGAGTAAATACCTAAGTGTAGAATTTCTATGTCAAAACATAGGTATGCTTAATTTTATGAGAACATTTCAAAGAGATTATTTATTTATTTATTTATTTATTTATTTATTTATTTATTTATTGAGTTGGAGTCTCACTCTGTCGCCCAGACTGGAGTGCAGTGGCCGCTCCCGGCCACTGCAGCCTCGACCTGCCGGGCTCCGGCGATCCTTCCGCCTCCGCCTTTCGAGTAGCCAGAATTACAGGCACGCGCTACCACGCCCGGCTGATTCTTTGATTTATTGTAGAGATGAGGTCTCGCTGCCCAGGCGGGTCTCGAACCCGCGGGCTCAGGCCATCCACTCACCTCAGCCTCCCAAAGGCGCGGGATGACAGGCTGAGCCACGGAGCCCGGCTCAAAGAGATTTTTAAAGTAGTATTACAATTTCACATCCTCGCCAGCAATATATGATTCCATTTATATGCAATACTCAGAAGAGGTAAATCTATAGAGACAGAAAGCAAATGAGTGGCTGCCGAGAGCTAAGCAGAGGAGGGACTGGATAAATCACTGCTTAATGGGAACAGGGTTTCCTCTGGTGGTGATGAAAGTGTGTTTGGACTCAATACAGCCAATGGTTGCACAACACTGAGTGTACTAAGTGCCACTGAATTGTGCACTTTAAAGTGGTTGATTTTATCTCATGTGGATTTCATCTTTGCTAAGAAAGACCAGACAGAAAAATCAAATAAAAAAATAAAAATAATAATTCCTGATAAAGGACTTTGCCAAAGTCTCAGGGTACAGAATCAAGGGGCAAAAGACAGTTGCGTTCTTCTATGCCAAGAACAAACAGGCAGAGAATCAAATAAAAAGCACAATCCCATTCACAATAGTAGCAACAACAAAAAAGAAATACCTTGGCATCTTCCTAACCAGAGGACTGAAAGACCCTTACAACAAAAACTGCAAAACACCCCTCAAAGAAATAAAAGACGATACAAACAAGTGAAAAAATATTCCATGCTCATGGAATGGAAGAATGAACATTGTTAAGATGACCATCCTACACAAGGCAACCCACAGACTCCACGCAATTCCCACCAAATTACCAGCCTCATTCTTCTCAGACCTGAAAATGACAATACACAAGTTCACATGAAAACACAAACGACCACACATAGCCAAAACAGTCCTCAGCAAAAGAAACAAAACTGGAGGCTATCATACTTCCAGACTTCAAACTTTATTATACGAATACAATGATCAAAAAAGCCTGGCATTGGTACAAGAGCAGGCATGTAGACTAATGAAACAGGATAGAGACTCCAGAAGAAAAACCTTTATTTCTCAACCAACTCATTTTCAACAAAGCCTCCACTAAAAACCACTGGGAGAGGAAAACTTATTCAGTAAATGGTGCTGGGAAAACTGGCTGACCACATGCAGAAGATTAAAACAAGACCCCTACCAATCACCATATACAAAAATCAACTGTAAATGAATCAAAGACCTAAGCAGAAAACCTCAAACTATAAGAGCCTTAGAAAACGCAGGAGACACCCTTATGGAAATTGGAACTGGCAACCAATTCCTGATCAAAACCCCAAAGGCCCATGCCATAAGAGATGAGATAGACAAGTGGGACCTCATCAAACTGACAAGCTTCTGCAAAGCAAAAGAAACCATGGAGAGAGCGGGGAGACAGCCCACAAAATGGGAAAAAACATTTTCCATATCTGACAAAAGCCTAACATCTAGGATCTACAAGGAACTCAAATGTGCCAAAAAGAAAAAAAAAAAACTGCCCTATTAAAAAGTGGGCAAAATGTATGAATAAACCCTTCTCAAAAGAAGACATAGGAGCGGCCAACAGATACATGAAAAAATGCTCAGCCTCACTAATCATCAAAGAAATGCAAATTAAAACTACATTGAGATACCACCTAACTCCAATCAGGATGACCACCATCAACAACTCAAAAAACATCCAATGCTGGAGAGGATGTGGGGGAAAGGGAACCCTTCTACATTGTTGATGGGAATGTAAACTAGTACAACCTCTGCCAAAAACAGTGTGGCGATTCCTAACAGATCTAAAAATCGACCTCCCATAGGACCCAGCAATCCCCCTTCTGGGAATATACTTGGAGGAACTCTAATGACTCTATGAAAAAAGATACCTACAGATGTATGTTTTTTGCAGCACTATTCACAATAGCAAAAGCATGGAACCAACATTACTAACATTGAAAGTGGACTGGATAAAAAAAAATGTGGTACATAAACTTGATGGAATATTATGCAGTTGTAAAGAACAAAATTATGAACTTTGTGGCAACGTGGATGGATTTAGAGTCTATCGTATTCAGTGACTTATCACAGAAACTAAGACTTGACTTATCACAGAAACTAAGAACTGAATACCACGTGTTCTCACTCATTAGTGGACCCTGAACAATTATCATAACACTACAAGAAAGGGATTGGCAGTAGTGGGAAACTGCAGGGAGGGAGGGGCACATATGTCATCAATAAGAGGACCTGATCTCAAGCCAGGTGAAGTGGGGAACAAAGTGAGGCCCCAAATTTACCTGTACTATGACCATTTATATGCCTAACCCGTAATAGTGTCTCATGTCTTTAAAATAAAAATTTAAACAAATTTTAAAATTATGCTAAAATGTGATATATTTCATTTATTATTATAATAGCTCTCAGCTATACTTCTTTGTATTTCTATATCGGGGGTCATAATAATGACAACATGCATCCTTAATTATCAAAGTTTGCTTAGAGATAATATTGCGCGACTTCACTTAAGGTATTTGTACTGTTCCACGGTAAATTTTCATGTTTCATCTGGATCTTTCTGTGTGTTTGTCATATTTTACATCCACTTCGATTTTAAACCCCACAACGCCGTGTTGCCCTATTTCATTTAAACAGTCAGTTACGTTTTAAAGTGATAGGGAATACAAGATTCTACTTCATAATTAGCCACATATTTACCCCTTCCAGGGCTCTTTATTTTTTCTTGCAGATTCGAGTTTCCATTTGATATTATCCTCTGCCTTCTGAAGTTAATTATGTGCCATTTTTGAGAAATGGAAGTGCAATCTGACCGCCACATTTCTGTATTGAGCACGGCTGTGACGTTAGATTTGCAATCAAGTCGGGAAAGCCAGATAACGAGAAATGATGCCGGAGGAGGAGGAAGGAGAGGGACGGAAAAATTAGGGACTCGCATCCTGCTGAGAAATTTCAGTTCTCCCGCGAGCGCTCTGTGGGGCCCTGCAGTTTTCCTCTCCCAGTTTTGACGTCGCTCTGCGGCGTCTTCAGGAAACACCAAGAGGTTAGACGTTCTGACTCCACCTTTGACATTTGTGACCGTTAGACCTTCTCTCCATTCCAGTCCCGTTGGCCAAATAGAAACAAAACATAATCGTCTGCTGCTAGGATTGTAAGCCATCGACATATTAGGTACACTGCTGTCGTTGTTGTTTGTTTTTCCTGCTAAGGGCAAAAAGGAGAGAAAAATGACACGGTGTATGCTCTTTCTAGAAAAGGGGTTTATATTTCAAATAATTCTGGATATAATCTGAAGGGAAGCCTAGCTTCAATGGTGGGATTTCAGGCATCGTATTTGGGCCGGAAAGCACAGCTGGGAGAGAAAGGACTGTGTGAGGGTCGAAACGGGACCATAAAAAAAAAAAATCAGTGGTCATTATTGCCCTCGCAGAGTTTAGGGACTCTAAAGACCATTTAGCCGCCCAAACTTTGACAGCATAAAGAAGCTATATTAAATAAAAAGTTGATGCTTTAGTTTTGAAAGTCATAGACTGGACTCACCGCTGTGATATCACTTAGCGTCAAAAGAAGATGCATTTACTAATTTTGGAAAACATTTGGTTCGCTAATCTATCTAAAACACCTAATCTATCTAAAACACCTCCTCCAAATCCATGGCATGCTGTACGCACATGATAGTTTGAAAAGACTTGAAACGGAAAAACAGAGAGTTTCCAAAGTATGATCTATTCGTAACACATTTGGTTTTATTGGGTGGAGAGGCAGCAGGACGACACTCGTTTCAAATCACCCAGATCGATATGACAGACTATATATCAGAGAATGCGTGATTAGAGAGATGGCTATAGAAAAGGATAAAATTAATTTTACACCATAGCTCTCCTTCTAAGAAACGTGTGTGTTTGCCGGAAGAATTTAGCTCTGCTTTCTGAATAAAAAGTGACTTTTTGTTTTCGGTATTCTACCAGGTGTATCCTGAGGGAAATTAGCCAGACTGTTCACGTGTTGTCCGTATGGAAATCCATGTCATCAGACACCTCTGCGTTCTCTACAGCAAGTGAGCGGGCATACTAGCCTCTGGTCAGTTGCATCCTCTGGGGTCAGTAGAGCAAGCATGGGGAGATTAATTTCGATTCTGACTGGAATCTTACCAAAATTCTTAAATGTTAGTTTAATATTTACAAGTATTCCCCGTCTTTCATTTAGTCTCATGTTCCCGAATGAGTTCCTGTCCAATAAATAAATAAGCAAACACATAAATAACATTCTAAATATAAATTCTAAATTTAAATTTAGCATTATCTATTTATTTGTTATATTTGGAAGGCAAGTTCATAAATCAGTGATTTTGTTCGTATCGAAGAGCAAAGACTATGACTTTACATTGTCTGGAAATGTGTGCGATATCACTAAAATGATAAATATTTCCAGTGAATATCTTCCTTTTTCTTCTGGCACACTCTGGCTTGGTGAGTTGTTTATGATGTCATTTATTGTCACAATATAGACTGTGATAATTTGTATTCAATAACTTTGCAAAGTATAAAGTACAGATATTTGCTGAAGTTACTATTGCACCGTTTTCCCTGCAAAAACAAACCAATGATATGTCAAACCCACAAAAACATTATAGATTTCTATTTTGGAAGGCTTCTTCCTTCCGCCCTTGGTCTTTCTACTTTTTTCTTTTCTTTCTTTATTCTTTCCTCCCTTTCTGTCTTCTTGCCTTTATTCCTTCCTTCCCTCTCTCTCTCCCTCCGTCTGTTGTTTCCTCCTTTATTCTCTTTTTAAATGGTCCTATTAACTGAGCCTATCGGTGTGACCCTGTAGTTCCAGCTACTCAGGAGGCTGAGGTGGGAGGATTGATTATTCGAGCTCTGGAGTTTGAGACTGCGGTGCGCCATGATCCTGCCACTGCCCTCCAGCCTGGGCAATAGATAGAGACCTTGGCTCGATTAAAAAAAGAAAAAAGAAAAAAGAAAAGATTTTCTCTCTCCCTTTCCCTTTCTTCTCTTTCTTTCTGCCGCTTCTACTGTGCAACGTCTATGTATGTGGCTGTCAACGATACACAGTCCCTGTCCTCAAGTTACTTCAGAAGAGGAAAGACTTGTTCTTCTTCCTCTGAGGATTTGATCATTAAGACTATGAAATAAATCTACAGCAGGCAAATTGGCAGGAGAAAGGGTATACAAATTTATTACATGCACGGGGGCATCACAGGAAAGAAAATTGAGTATTTCAAAACCCAGGGATATCTAGGAGGTTATATAACCTATTTATAAGGAAAAAGGAAGGGGCAATGTAGACAACTTAGAAGAAAGTTAATAACTCTGGAAAAGATGAATAGGCCATCAAAAAATTAGGTGATAGTTTGTGACAAAGATTGTTTAGGTGTCGTGTCTATCTCCAATCTCTTCTCCTGTGATACAAATTAATTTTCCCTGGTTGATGAGATTCCTGGGGAGGGATTTCATGACAATTAAGTTTCTTTTGGAGGATTTATCTTTGGGCAGATAAGCAAAATTCAGAGAAAGCAGCTTTTCTGCACCGGCTATTCACCAAGTGCCCTCAATTTGAAGTAATCATCATATCAAATTGGCATATTGTGGGTGACATTTTTTTAATCTTTTGATTTCCTCTCTGCGAAGCTTCCCTAAAAGTTTCACACACTAAAAGCTTAGCTGATGGGTGAGGAGAGAAAAATAAGGTTAGTATTTACCTAAGTAATGAGAGATCTGGGCATAGGTCAGTCCAATTAAACAGCTGTATCTCATTTCAGGAAGTAAAGCTGCATCACAGTTAGGCCTCTATAAAGCACAAGCCGATAGGAATTTTAAAAAGACATTTGGATGGAGGAAAAACAAAAATTAATGTTTGGAGCAACCTATATCAAGCTACTGAGTTTGAAAGGCAGGCTGTTGAGAAGATTTCTTTCTTTTTTTTTATTTTAATCAATATTTTTTATTATGATTTTGTGGGGTACAGTTAAGGGTTAGGTGTACAATTATGTTTCATTCAGGCACCCTGTTAATAAGAGGTGTTTCCCCATCCCCAGACAGATATTTGCGACTGTTAATCCCATCCCCCTCCCCCCCATAGTTTCCCAGTACCGTCAGTCATTTTCTTATAGTATTACATTGGATGTTCAAGGTCCGCTACATGAGTGAGAACATGTGATACTCGGATCTTTGTTTCTGTGAGGGGTCACTCAGTATTATAGACTCTAGTTCCATCCAGGTTGCTGCGAAATTCATGATTTTGTTCTTTTTTATGGCTGCGTAGTATTCCATCGTGTATAACTCCAGGTCTGACAAAGGCTTAACATCCTGGATCTATAAGGAACTCAAACGTGCTGAAAAGAAAAAAACAAACCCCATTATCAAATGGGCAAAAGAGATGAACAGACACTTCACAAAAGAAGACATCCGAGCAGCCAACAAACACATGAAGAAATGCTCAACCTCACTAATCATCAGGGAGATGCAAATCAAAACCACACTGAGATACCACCTAACTCCAGTCAGAATGGCAATTATCAACAACTCAAAAATAACAGCTGCTGGAGAGGGTGTGGTGAAAAGGAAACACTTCTACACTGTTGGTGGGAGTGTAAACTAGTGCAACCTCTGTGGAAAGCAGTGTGGCGATTCCTAAAAGCTCTAAAAATCAACCTTCCATATGACCCCGCAATCCCCCTACTGGGAATATACCCTGAAGACCTCAAATCACTCTATAAAAAAGATACCTGCACACGTATGTTTATCGCAGCGTTGTTCACAATAGCAAGAACCTGGAAACAACCATGCTGCCCATCAAAAGAGGACTGGATTAAAAAAATGTGGTCTTGGAGCATCTCCAGCAGGGGCAGACAGTGGCATTCTGAGAGATCTTTTTAGTTTTCAGTTTGCATCAGGTGTTCCAGTGAACTTTCTGAGTAGTCCTTACACGAACAGGTGCAAAGACTGTCCATACATAAGATGTTGTGGCAATTTCTCTGGAGTCTATATTAAGTTGTCCAGCTTCAACTTGTAGAACTTCAGATAAAAGGCAGTTTTTATTTCAGTAATTCCAAGTCAGAAGGGTAAGGAGAAGATTGGAAATATTTACTTGGAGACTCATCGCTAGATACTGGTGAAAACCAAAAGAATTCAGGATCTGGTTCAATTTATAAGTAAAAACAAACTCTCAAAAAAATGAGATAGAATTTAATAATAGGTACACTAAGTTTTCTTTTGAAACATATTTTTGCTCTACAGTCACTCCATTTCTACCAAAGATAATCATAATAAAAACAACGTTTTGCAAGCTTAAGTTGAAAGACTTCAAAGGCAAATACAGAAAGTTACATAATTGTAGAAAAAACAGCTCTTTTAGAAGACAGGACTAGTTTCTATTTTTAAATAATCAAAGACCTGATTAAAAGACACAATGAAGCACAGAAAATTACTTTGATAAGACACAATCTTTGTTTTTTAATAGGTAAAAAAATAGCTATCTTTTATCAGTACTCCAAGAAAATATTGTCATCATTAAGTATTATACCACATTCTAGTTTTGTATCAGTGTCCTTTGCTACAAAGGCTCATTTTAAAAGCATTATAAGAAATCCATTCAATTTTGATCAATTTGACCACACAAAGTTCTCTCTCAATCTTTATCTCTTCCTAACTTTCTACACCCATTCAGTTTTATGGCTGACACTCCCTCTTTAATTTATTCACTCTGAAATAGCCTTCCAATAACCTCTAAACTAGATAACATTCTTTTTCCCCCACAACAACAAAAATATACCTTATAACATCTTGCTTTTCTTTTATACTTTGCATACAGAGTTATTCCCCTCATTGTTTCTAGTTTTATTTGCATTATTAATTAGAATTTTAAATTTTAGTAAGCTTAGTTTTTAGTGAAAACCTAAGAAGTATGCAATTTTGAACTGTCATGTAACAAATTTTGTGAAAACATTTTGCATTTCTAGAAATGCATGCTTCCTTTTAGAACAATTCTCTGTGTGGATTAGGATACATTTACTAACAGACTATATCTATTTAGTTATTTTGTAATAAGAAGCCAAAAGTAGATAAACTTAAACCTTATGTTTAACTATTAATGTCTTACTATTACATCTTACTTAGGATTGATATAGCTCTTCAGTGAATAGCCATCATTTAAGCTAACTTAGCAAAACTCTAAAGATAGAATTACCAAAGAGAATTGGGAAACCTTTGAAGTAAACATATAAGACATAATTATTATTAAGAAGTCCATTTATAAACTTACCAATATCTAATTTTGTAATTATTATTCATAATTATGCTTGAATTACTGACGAAACTTTCACGACATGACAAAGCTAGCCATCATCTCATTATTTTCCTGTTAACTACTTTTACAGCATATGCATGTCAGACAGTCATCACCAAGGCAAGAATACCTAACTTAAAGACATATTTTTCTTTCTTTGTGTATGATAACTTAGAAGAACAACTGCTTGCATTAAGTCAATAATATTAAACTAGTCTTATTGTTTTAAAGACTTACTTAAGTCATGCATGTGAATTTCAAAACACCTGGGCTAGCTCCTAGATCTCTGGCAGTTTTAAAAACATTTAATTTATACGAGTGCTAATTTATCTTTAAGCCAATTTGAATAGAACTTCTGAAGCAAACTTTATAAAATAGTTTTTTAAGAGAGTAAATCTCAGTATAAATTAAAAATGTGTCATCTGTGTAGAGATAATTAATTTTAGTTTTTGTTTATTAATAAAAGTATAGGATATCTGGTAGGAAGTTTATTCTCTTCTCAGCAACGGATTAGGCACCACGATTTTTAACAGAAGCAGACCAAGAGGAGTAGAGCAAGGTGATATGCTACTCCAGTGAAAACGTCTTTGATAAAGTGTTGATAGTTATTGGGTCTGGGTAGTGGATATCATGTGTATGTATTATATTATGTTTGCTATGTTTGAGTTTGCTTAACATTTTTCATAAATGCTTCACACAACACACACACACACACACACACACACACACACACACACACACACACACACGTGTCATCTGGAACTAAGTGACTAAAGAAACTTCGCACAGTTAACCTTGAGCAGTTAATCCTCACAGTGACATTCAGAGTGTTTTCTTTCTTTTCTTTTTTTTTTTTTTTTGAGTTGGAGTCTCACTCTATCACCCAGACTGGAGTGCAGTGGCTGCTCCCGGCCACTGCAGCTCTGGCGATCCCTTCACGTCAGCCTTCCCAGTAGCCAGAATTACAGGCGCGCACTACCACGCCTGGCTAATTTTTTGATTTATTGTAGAGATGAGGTCTCGCCAAGTTGCCCAGGCGGGTCTCGAACCCGCGGGCTCAGGCAATCCACTCATCTCGGCCTCCCAAGTTGCGGGATTACAGGCTGAGCCACCGAACCCGGCCCAGAGTGCTTTCAAATAGGTAATGGGGTCATGCAAAGTGGAACACATTTGGCCCAAAACATACAAATTTTAAAATTGAATGTTTCACCTAAATAAGGTGACCAGATTTCTAATAGATACGTTCAAAGCAAGAGCAGACTGTTTGAGGGATAAGATGAGTTTTTTGTCATCAACTCCATCACTGAATTTTCCATTAAGTTACAAATATAACAACCACGGTATGGTGTGGAGATACCAGGAAATGTAGAGGAGAGGACACAGCATGTCTGATAGAGACAAAAACAACCTTCTCTTACTCGGGGAGCAGGAATCAACTTAATATGCCACGTTCTACTATCAACTTTTTCAGCAAATGATCTTACAGTATATTGACTGAGAAACTGAGGCTACAGTAGGTGGCAAGGTCTAGATGTAAAATCAAGTATGGGCAATTACAAAATTAATGTGTTTTACTTGGCAATCACAGTCTGAGAGTCCGTGTTACATTGTGATTTAATAGGAGAAAGGACAAGAGCAAGTTGTGGGAGAAATGCAGGGACCCCGGGTGGGCTGTGCCAAGTGTTCCTTCTACCCAAAGGTCAATAACTTGAGCGTCCAGGAGGTGCTCCTCTTAGAAGACCCATTTTCAAACTCTGGTTAAGACATATCCACACGATATGTGGATAATTTATCTTTATTTTTATCTTTCTAAATGTATGTTAATTTAAAAACTTTTCTATAAGAATAATTTATGATGATTAGGCAACGAATTTTAGTTCTTCCATAGTTCTTATTGTTAACATATACCTGGCCTTGACATTGCTAACATTTGGGCCTGGGGCGTAGCCTGGTCTCTAACCAGTGAGTTCCATCCTGGGCTTTAATCCTGCATTCTTCCTGAAAGCTATGATCAGGTCAGACCCTTAATAGTATTGCTTTTGGCATGATAAGATCAATTAGACTCTCTTGACAGGTTTTTTGTAACTAAAGAAGCCTAGAGGGAGGTGGCAGAAACAGTCTTTGTTTTGTCAACAACAAAAGGAAGAGAGAACTATCTGTAATTATTTGTTTTTACTTATTTTGCGAGATGGTGGCAAAGACCTGTCTGCATGCACTGGCTGGCTTTGTGAAGGGAGAGAGCCGGACATTCCTCACCAGGTTTGGATGGAAG